>CM035278.1:76747846-76762820 GCA_020226075.1 Hydropotes inermis | reverse complement strand
GGGCAGGGAACTTGGGAGGGTGAAAAGGGCGTCAGGATAAATGGTGGGAGCTTGTGAAATCCACCTCGGCCCGACGAAGACTTACGTGTGGTCCCAACAGCAGTCACCACCTCACTCTCACTTCCATCATCCAACACAGCCAGCAGGGAAACTTCGTACTCCGTGCCAGGCTCCAGGCCTTCAATGACGTGTGAGTCTTGGTCTTCCTTTAGGACGACCTGCAAGTATTTGGTCCTTAGTAACTAGGTTTATTTGAACAACAGAAGAGAAAGTTAAGAAAAAAATAATAAAAAGCAAAGATGCTATCCTGAGTGCAAGCAAAAAATAACTAAGCATAAGGAACTCCAGGGCCACTGAGTTCAATTTTAAAGTCAAACCAGAGGCTTTTTTCCTTTCAATTCTCTCAGCAAAGGAATGATTAACATTGCAAAAGGGGCATTTTGGAAGTTTTATTAAATGTCATTTATGAAAAATCAAAGCTACTTGAAATATATAACACATATAACTAAAGCCCTAACAAAAATGCATTTTGATCTTAGAAAAATCATATGATTTGACATTTATAAAACTCCAGGTCATGCAAAGTATAGAGTCCTTCTGGATTCTCAGTGTATTGTAATACAAAAACCAACTCAAGTGTCAGCAGTGGGCATTCGCTTCCAAATAAAATTGTTGCTATTTAATTGCTCAGTCGCGTCCAACTCTTTGCGATCCCATGGACTGTAGCCCACCAGGCTCCTCGGTCCATGGGATTTCCCAGAAAAGAATACTGGAGGGGGTTGCCATTTCCTTCTCTGAGGGATATTCCGGACCCAGGGATCAACCCCGTGTTTCCTGCACTGCAGGCGGATTCTTTACCACTGAGCCACCAGGGAATCCAGCTAAAACGCCCTGGAGTACTTTTCGACCTCAGAGCACTCACTTCTTCGGTCCTGCCCCCGTAGACTGGGATCCACATCAGCTTGTGCTGCCCTTCATCCGCCGAGAGCGGGTGCCAGCTCACTCTAAAACTGTCTGCCGTCACCTCGTCAATTTCCAAGTACTGCTGGGCCGGAACTTCCTCTGTAAGCCAAGGAGGGGGATTCTGTTAGGGAACTGAGAAGGTAAAAGACCCGTAACTCAAGCAGCTCGCCGGGGGCCCCAGGTAGAGAAGGCTCTGGCGAATCCCGTGTTTCAGGAAAGCACGCAGAAGCGGGGAAAGGAGAGCCAATCAGTCAGGGTGGGCTGGGGTTTCTGTCTCCAGTCTTCACTCACAGTGTAGGTTAGGGAGACCGGGGGCACCGCAGACTCTTACAGCTCTCCAGTACTTTCCAGAACTCTTGGAGTCTCTATTTGGCTCTTTTCATTAATTATAAAAAATAAGAGTGCCATATTCATTATTTTACAAAGATACTGTTTTCCAAGTATTTTGAGGAAATTAATAAAATGATGCCTCAGAAGCCTGAGATATGTCACTTCTAGCTTTATTGCTTCTCATGCCTGAATCACTCTTTAGTAATAAGTTAAATCCTAGCGAAGAACAATCATCCTTTTAATTTGTACATATGGCTGCCATCAAACTGAAATATCATTTATCAGACATCCACTATTACACTGTTTACACGCTTCTGGGATATACAACAAAGACCGTAACATCTAATTACACCCAAAGTGAATTGTAACTCATTGATTTTTACTATTTGAAATCAGAGGTTTTAAAACTCTTTGACAGGATATCAAGAGAATTCCAACTAGAGTTAGCCTTTGGGAGATTTTGCAAAATCACTGAACTTTTTTCTGTGAACATTATTTCTCAATCCCCCTTATTTCTCATCTCTCTCCAAATTACCTTCTCACTAAATTTGTTTCCAAGTGCAATTAATAAGTCCAGAAAGCAAACAACAGAATTTTTCCACCAAGAGGCATAAAAAAATATGTTACATTTACTGAATGACTACAGGGTATATACAGAAAAAAAAATAGTGCATTCATGCTTTATTTTTTATTTTAGCATTTTAAATATGCCATATTGTTGTATGACTATTGCCAAACAGCATGAAAATACCTAATTGGCTATAGATTGAGGCATTAGGTTAAATGGCATGTAACTGTCATTTTTGTAGGTAGGCCAAAAACTACTGAAGAGCTGTAATTTCAGAAGTTCAATTAATATACGCATATATCAGTGGAAGAAATGTGAAAACTTTATGTTGCTAGAACAAAAGAAACAGTGTGAGATTAGGAAGAAAACAGTACACACTTTTATTTAGCAAAGACCTTTGAACTTAGATGGTTCTATCACTCTTTGCTTTGAGAGAAAATAATTAACCAGTAGGCATTCTACTCAGCTAATATCACTCATTGGGTAATAATAGTATAAAATAAAAATTAAAATGCAATCTCTTGGGACTTCCCTCATGGCCCAGTAGCTGAGACTCTGCGCTCTGCACACAGGGGGCCAGGATTCGATCCCCGGTCAGGGACCTAGACCCCACACGCCGCAACTGAGGATCCCGCATGCCGCAGCAACCAAGATCTGATGCAGCCAATAAACAAATATCGAAAATGCAATCTCTCCAGAATCACCCTTGAATAAGCTCTCCAGCTTCTGGCTTCCACACAGTTACTCCTGGAGACTTTTCAAACCATAGTAAGACTGACCTGTGGTAAAAATTCCAGTCAGGGGTTCTGACTGCCCTTCGTCATAGACGGAGAAAATGGCAACAGTGTATTCGGTGAGGGGTGTCAAGCCCTTCAGAGGGAACGTAGTAACAGGATCGACTTCAACCTGCAAGAGAGATGTCATAACAACTCCATCAGACACATTCCAGTCTGCGGGCCGCTTGGGTGAGAGCAGAGCTATGTTACAGCAAAGAGGCGCCGAATTAGAAGCCACATGGAAAAGAAGATAAGAAAGAGGCATCTGTCGATGTGTGTGACTGAGTCAACACTGTAGGTCAACTACACTTCAATAAAAAACAGAGAGAGAGTGGATTTACATATTCACATTTCTAATCTCACATCCTTAAATAAAATCAGTTCCGCTCGGTTGCTCAGTCGTGTCCGACTCTTTGCGACCCCATGAATCGCAGCACACCAGGCCTCCCTGTCCATCGCCAGCTCCCTGAGTTTACTCAGACTCATGCCCATCGAGTCGGTGATGCCAGCCAGCCATCTCATCCTCTGTCGTCCCCTTCTCCTGCTCTCAATCTCTCTCAGCATCAGGGTCTTTTCAAATGAGTCAGCTCTTTGCATCAGGTGGCCAAAATATTGGAGTTTTAGCTTCAACATCAGTCCTTCCAATGAACACACAGGACTGATCTCCTTTCGGATGGACTGGTTGGATCTCCTTGCAGTCCAAGGGACTCTCAAGAGTCTTCTCCAACACCACAGTTCAAAAGCACCAATTCTTCAGTGCTCAGCTTTCTTTGTGCTCCAACTCTGAGATCCATAGATAACCACTGGAAAAACCATAGCTTTGACTGGATGGATCTTTGTTGGCAAAGTAATGTCTCCGCTTTTTAATATGCTGTCTAGGTTGATCATAATTTTTTTTCAAGGAAAGTGAAGTCGCTCAGTTGTGTCTGACTCTTTGTGACCCCATGGACTGAGGCTTACCATGCTCCTCTGTCCATGGGATTTTCCAGGCAAGAGTACTGGAGTGGGTTGCGATTTCCTTCTCCAGAGGATCTTCCCAACCTAGGGATTGAACTGGGTCTCCTGCATTGTAGGTAGACGCTTTACCGTCCGAGCCACCAGGGAAGTCAAGCACCTTCAAGGAGCAAGCACCTTTTAATTCATAGCTGCGGTCACCATCTGCAGTGATTTTGGAGCCCAAAAATATAAAGTCTCTCACTGTTTCCACTGTTTCCCCATCTATTTCCCATGAAGGGATGGGACTGGATGCCATGATCTTAGTTTTCTGAATGTTGAGCTTTAAGCCAACTTTTTCACTCTCCTCTTTCACTTTCATCAAGAGGCTCTTTAGTTCCTCTTCACTTTCTGCCATAAGGGTGGTGTCATCTGCATATCTGACCTTATTGATATTTCTCCCAGCAATCTGGACTCCAGCTTGGGCTGCTTTCAGCCCAGCATTTCTCATGATGTACTCTTCATATAAGTTAAATAAGCAGGGTGACAATAAACAGCCTTGAAATACTCCTTTCTCAGTTTAGAACCAGTCTGTTGTTCCATGTCCAGTTCTAACTGCTGCTTCTTGACCTGCATACAGGTTTCTCAGGAGGCAGGTCAGGTGGTCTGGTATTCCCATCTCTTGAAGAATTTCCCACAGTTTGTTGTGATCCACACAGTCAAAGGCTTTGGTGTAATCAATAAAGCAGAAGTAGATGTTTTTCTGGAATTCTCCTGCTTTTTCAATGATCCAACAGATGTTGGCAATTTGATCTCTGGTTCCTCTGCCTTTTTTAAACCCAGCTTGAATATCTGGAAGTTGACGGTTCAAGTACTATTGAAGCCTGGCTTGGTGAAGTTTGAGCATTACTTTGCTACTGTGTGAGATGAGGACAATTGTGCAGTAGTTTGAACATTCTTTGGCATTGCCTTTCTTTGGAATTGGAATGAAAACTGACCTTTTCCAGTTAAATAAAATACCTATCAGTTAATTTTCAAGACATTGTTGCAACCAATATTATTTCCATTCATTACAGCTATAGTAAGTGAAGTACACATGATTTTTGTAATGCTAATATAAATTACTGTAATGATTACAGCCAGCTTTGCTAGGAGGAGCCAGTCATTTACAATAACTTCTACAGGAGTTATGCAGATGAACAACCATGCAGGTGGAGGTGAGCACAGTTGCTGTGTTATTTCAGTTGTTCAATGAGCCAACATTTCTTAATTGGCAAGTTTCACATAAGAAGAGAAATCCCTGATCAGCCACAACAACCTTCTATCCAAGTCTTTCCCACCTCAGGACCTGCGCACATGCAATTCATTCTGTCTGGGACCCTATTTCCTCAGCTCCTTCACCATCTGTTAGGATCATGCTCATATTTCATCTCCTGGTGGGGAGGTGTTCATCTCTCCACCGGTCTCAGTAGGATGATTCTTTAACGCTATCCTTGTTATATATCTTCTTTTCTCTTGTTTTTGACCACACTTTGTGGCTTCCAGGCTCTTCGCTCCCCCATCAGGGATGGGCCCTGCAGCTCTGCACGGAGTCCTAACCGCTGGACGGCTGGGGAGGTCCCTATAATACTGCCCTTGTTTGTTCCCTCCCGGCACCAGTCCCGGCATGGGATCATTTTACCTCCTAAGTACAAGAGACTATTTCCTACACAGAGTGTAAGCCTGTGGAGGGCAGGACCTAGTTTAGCTTTTTTACTACTGTATATTGAATTCTATATATATATATACACATATATAAAATCATATATAAATATATTGAGTGAATAGAATAAGTCAATGGAAATTGCGATGGAGGCAACAAAAATCCGTTTCACAGGAAATTACACCAAGGGCTCATCTGAACAAACAGCCAACACAGAACTGTAGGCATCTCAAAGGGGCTGGCTGCAGGCCGTTAAGAAAGATCGCCAGCCCTGGGGAAGGAGCTTCCCTCTTCATGATTGTGGAACTCTGAGCCAGGCTGCTAAAGAGGAACAGCCAAGCCCAAGCTTCTCAGCCACCCCTGATATGGGAGTGAAGTCATCTCAGAAGAACCAGCCCAGCCGGGCTCCCAGATGAATGCAGGAGTCGCCTTAGCTGACACCACGTGGAGCAGAGACCAGCGGACCTGCTGGGCCCGCCCGTTACACAATCGTGCGCTGGTATTTTAAGCCAGGGCACTGGCTACAGAGCCAGAGTCAACTGAAAACGTGTATGTCTTCTTCTGAATCTAAGCCTGAAAACATTATGGGTAATTCTTAGCATTTGATGTTTACTCTGGTCTGGGTATTATCTGCGTGCCTTACATGCATCAGTTGTACTTACTCCTTACCACAGCCTTATAAGGTAGCTAATTATTACTCCTAATTGGAAGATGGGGAAAATGAGACTTCAAAAAGTTAAGGAACTTGCCCAAGGGAAAGTCAGCCAGTTCCTAAGACTTAAAACGTTAAGTGTTTCACACTCCAAATTCTCTGGTTGTAAATACTAGTTACAGCAGGGCTCCATTATTTAAACTCACAGAAAAGACAAATCCATACTTAAAATATGAATTCAAGTTGTTCTTCTAAACTACTTACCTATTGCTTCTGGCTGTTCTGAACCATGCTGGCTAAGTTGCACTGGGCTCTTACACTATGTCAGGGACCTAACATTCAGTGCTTCATTTTGCCTCCTCCTCCCTCTCACTAGGTGTTTAACGACTGTTTTACAAACAAGGAACCTGAGATCCAAAGACCTTAATTAACCTTCCTGGAGTCATAGAACTATTAACTGAAATGGATACTTAGGTCTTGATATACTTCTATATAAGTACATATATATGTAAAAGTATATGCATTTCAGCATTATATATTGAATATATATACATTTATATATTTTTTCAACAGATATATCTATTAAAAAGATCTAGTTTTATTTATTAAAAGCTTTTTATTTGATACTGAACAGACTATGTTTCATACATTAATTATCGATCATTTTATTTCAATGAATGAAAACTTTTAGGTGCCACTTATTTTTGTTATCATAATATGCTTCAGACTAAGTTCTGGAACTGCTTTTATCTGGAGCACTTTTAAAATGTAGGAGAAGAATTTGGGAAAATAGCAACAAATAACTATGATCTCATTGTTACACAACTATTTCTGAGAATAATTTTTCAAACAGCCTAGCTAAGAACGTCAGCCTTTTCCAGGAGGGATGAGGAGAGTCCTTGATGAGGACCGAGCGACTGGGCTCTGCTCGGGACTCTGTTGTTGAGTCACTGCTGCCAGAACCTGGGTCCGTCTCCACGAGCCCAGGGCCTGCGGCCGTTCATTTACAAACCGAGACGGCACCATCACGCTTGCACGCTTCCCCAAATCTGTGCACAGGGCAGGCTATCTGAGACGGCTTCTTCTTCAGTTTGACAGGTCAGGCTTTGGCAACACTTTTTCTATAAAAATTGTACAAAGTGTTCTCTGTAAAAATCTCAGAGCCTGACTCAGCATAAGCACTCAACATGCGTTAGCTGCCATCACCACCAACATCACCATCGCCACCATTATCATCACCATCGTCGTCAACATTTGTTTAAATGAATGCTCTGTTCTATTTTTCTTCTTTGGTCTCCAAAAACTTAGGGAGACAGGTAATGCAGAAAAGACAGAGAGAAGGAAAAGTAAGTGAAGGAGGGAAGATGGAAGAGGAAGTGAAGCAGAAAAATATGGACTGAGTTGAAAACAAAGCTTTTACAATCAATTATACATTACGTAGTAAGCAGATTTTAGTTGGAACATTTTAAAGTTCATTCCAAAATATTTTGGGAATTTCCTAACAATCCAATTGCAGCATTATCTTTAAATAAAAGTTTAAATGAATAGAAGTAAAGCAAAATATGGTAGGGATATTCACCCTTAAAATCATACATTCCAAAACTAAGTAAAGTAGTATTTGACTCATATAAGACAGTTGTCCAGCAACCTTTAGTCTCAGTTGCATAAATAAAAACTAAGAATTAAGAACACATACACCAAAAAAAAAAAAAAAAACCTATCAGTCAAAATGGAAATGTTACAAAAGCCACACATTATTTATTCACTTCACTCAGAAAAGATGTTCTCAAATTTTCATGCATGGTCTATCTACTCGTATTTTAAATTCAGTTTTATCAAACATAGTTTTCTAATTTCACACCACAATACAAATTAGAAATAGCAAGTACCAGAGGCAATCCCCAAGGTTGAAAAACACTGCAAAAAAAGGACATGTATTTCTCAGTGAACACAACTGCAATTTTTCAATGGAAAATGTACGTTGACTAGATCTTTTATGGCCATTTCACAATGTAAACAAATATTGAGTCATCATGTCATATACCTGTGACTAATATAACATTACATGTCAATTACACTCAACAAAAATATATAATTATATTTATATAATTCATATATGCATACATATGACAGTTCATTTTTGGTTTATGAACAATTATTTCCAAATAAGAATGCTTTGCAGTGAACAAACATTAATGAATATGGTTATGTTATTTTGGTTATTCAATGAGTCACCATTTTAAAATTTCACATAAAAAGAAATCCCTGGTCACATAGCCAAGGGGAACAAGACCTGGCAGCCCCTGACGATTTCTGTGCGGCAGCAACCTTCAGGAGCTAACACTGGCTGCCTCCTGATGAGCATGCACAAACTCCCCAGCAACGCAGTACCCACCAAGCCCAGCACCCTGTCATCGTCACCCACGGTCTGCCTTCATTGGTCATCAGTCTTTCAGTAGAGAATTTCTTTGCCAAACATGAAACACAACCTAAGGGAGCCTCATGTTTAGGAAAAACAGGTGAGACTATTTCTTTGCAGATGCAGCAATTTCTGCACTCATGTACATTATCCACATAAGCTTCCTACACAGCTGAATTTGTAACCCTTGGGAAAGCAGTTTACTTATCACTGATAACGAAGACATTGATAGCTCACTGCTTTTCATTTCTTTCCTTTTACTACTTCAGGTTCTCATCTTCAAAAGCAAAACACATGGTCTAGATGACTAGCTTCATCAGAATTATTTGCCCTCGGGATTTATGAAGATTTAATAAAAGATATTGAACAGTATTTCTGTACTGTTAGCAAATGGGCAGTTTTTGTCCATTCATTACCCCATATGCTGTAGGAGGGCACATTCAGCAAAATACTGCTTAGAGTTCATTGTAGGAAAAAGCTTGTCTCTGTATATGAAAATACAGGCTTTACTTGGTCAAGAAATAGAAATGATGTAATCCAACATATTTCCCTTGTTGTCTTAGCTTCTTGGACCAAGATAAGGGAAAAACATAAAAATAACTGCTATCTAGCCTGCTAAAGTATATTTCCAAGGAAAGAATTTCTCAAGAGTATTAGTCACTGAGTGCAAAATACTGTATCTTCATGGGTTTCAATAAATCCTATTACTTGAAAGTTTCTTCCAACACAAAACTTGAATGACTCAGTTTTCAATGTAAGCTCATTGAACTAGGGTCTTTCAAAGACTGCATTTCTAGTTTACTATTTCTGTGAAGATACACACTTCCTCATCCACACTTGCTGGAGCAGACTGTATTTCCTTAGATGGCTGTATCAACATCTGCCTCCCCGTCCACTTGCCATAGGTGGGCCCTGTGTCCGGCCCACCTTGAACCATGCAGGGATGTGGATTCTCCTTCTAGTGGAGGTGAGGTGATATTTCTATGACTTCTGCTGCTAACTCACAAAGGTGATACAGCTTGTGTCTCTGGATACATGTCTGGGGACTCCTGAGCCAGCATTTAAAAAGCCCGGCTCCCCTAAAGCTGCCTTGCTGAAAGGATCATGTAAACAATCAGCTTGGAAATGTAGAGCCATTCCAGCTCCCAGATGGTCCAGTCTTCCCAGACCGGCACAGACAGAAATATGGAAGCTGCTGTGACGACGTCACCAGTTCCGGCCACTGTTTGGCGATAATCTCAAGTCAAATCCACTTCCTGACCCACCAAAATGGTGAGAGAAAATGAATAATGAACAACTGTTTCAAGCCACTGTGTTTTGGGATGATCAGTTACATAGCCCTAAGAAACTAAGACCCAACGACCAGAAATACACACTTCACGTTCCACAGCTTACCTCATTGATTTCAGTCCCATCAGCGTTGTTATACACAATTCGATAACCATTGATCCTTCTTGAAGCCGCATCCCAGGCTAATCGAGCACTGCTGGAGCCCACGTTGGAGATTCTCAGGTTTCTGGGGGGGCTGAAGGGTACTTCACAGTAAATGAAATAAAAAAGAAATGAAATTTTAAATAACAAATGTGTAAAAAGGACCCCCAAAACATGGCATCTTTGACTCCTAAACTAGTGACATATGAAATTTTTCACTCAGATAATAACTTATCACTGAGAACATCAACAAATTAACAAAGAAAAAGTTTTCCTCGTGGAGAATGAAGAGTAGCCACAGATTACACATGCTTAGAAACACATGAAGGGTAGGTGAATTTTCTGTGCCTTTCTTCTCCAGTCAAAGCTATTATTTCCTGCTGATATAAATGAACAACCCAATGAATCAAAAACCAGGAAGTCTGAAATTAAATTTTAGCTATTGTACTCAACAACCATCTGGTCCTGGCAAAGTCACTCTGTTCCTCTGATCCACAATTTTCCATGTGGCAAGGGTTTCTTATCTGTCCTCTCCACTTGGTGTCCATTAAGCATTTCCAACTCAGCATGTCCAAATCTGAATCACTGATTCCTGTCACTTCTCCCAATCTTCTCTCTCAACCTGTCCCTCTGAGGAAACGAAAACTCTATTTTTCCCATTGCTCAGGTCAAAAACCCTGGAGTTACCCGAGATTCAGGTTTCTAAACGTGTCTCCCCTTCACAGTGAGGTCTTCCATGATCACCGTACACAAAATAATCCTTCCACCTCAATTCTACCTATCTCTCTCCCCTGATTCATTCTTTATCGCACATTTATCTCTCTCTTCCAATATACTGTCATCTCAAAGGATTACAGAATCGGATTTAACTCTGTTCCCATTTTTATCTCCAAGAGAGTAAGCTTTCAGTATCTCTTAAATCAAGGAGTAGGAATCTTGCCCTGGATAAAACCCACTAGCTTTGTGAGCCTAGATGAAAGTGAAGACTACTGTGGCTTTAACAGTATAAAGAGGTGTTGCTATTTCTGCACATCCTTACTACCAATTCCAAGGCTTTCTGTACTTCTTCGAGGACCCCTTTCTGAATTAACAGGTTAAAATTTGTCAATAATCTTTGAGAGTTCTGTGAGCTTTTACAGGTTTACAATAAACACAGTTGTTGAGATTCACTGCTTGCTTTCTAAGCGTGTGAGATGTAACACATCATCACATTAAATCCTAACATTTGACGGCAAGGATAACGTTATAATTAGCCCCATTACATGGACCATGAATCTGAGGTTACTTGGCCAAGGTCACAGTTAGTAGAAGCAGGAGAGCAGTTGGAATCTATAACACAGGCAATCGATCAATAGATTTGAGAGCCTAACCTAGGCGAGAAAGTGTGACAATAGTCAGCTGTCCCGAAAAGCACAATGCTTCCTCACTCTAAAGGCCAGCTCTGTCATTAATTCAAGGCAGACTGATTATACGATAATAAAGGGCCTTAAGGCCTAGCGACTCTCACTCCTTAAGCAGCCGGAAAGGAGGCGGAGGAGAGATGGAAGCAACGTAAGTAAGTGCTATGCACACTTAGCTCTAAACTTCCTCAGGTTCAGGGAAACTCAGCAGTGCAGTGGAACAATGCCTAGCTTCCTCAGTGCACAAACAGGCCAGTCTCAGGTAGCCAGGACAGTATTTTTTTAGGCCTTTTTTTTTTTTTTTTATCAACTACTAATGGGGAAGCACTTGTAGACGCCATGCTATTTGCTTCCTCCCAGGTTCAGAGTGATGTGAGACACCCCATCTCCCTGCAGTGTCTTCTTCAAAACGCCACGAAGAGACCCCTATTTTTAATGGTAGATGACAAAGCATTGTGAGCTTGTCAGGGCAGCATTTTCTCTATCATATTTTCAAATAGATAAATATTTACAATTCCTAAAAAACATTATTACATTATCCAAATTAGGCTTGCCAATACAAATTTTTGGGCTTCCCTGGGGGCTCAGATGGTAAAGAATCCACATATAATGCAGGAGACCCAGGTTTGATCCCTGGGCTGGGAAGATCCCCTGGAGAAGGGAATGGCAACCCACTCCAGTATTGTTGCCTGGAGAATCCCATGGACAGAGGAGCCTGGCAGGCTACAGTCCATGGGGTCGCAAAGAGTCAGACACAACTGAGCGACCAACACTTTCACAATTTCATATCCAATTTTTACTCAATTAAAAAACTAGTTATAATGATAATGGTCTGAAATATGAAGGACATCGAACATTTTTAGAAACAAGTATTAATTTGAATATGGGGGAAGGAATTATTGAGTAACTATGTGCTAATTACTTTCATCTGTATTATTGTGTTTAATCTTCTGTCAACCACATGCCGTAAGATTACTGTTCCTCCTCTTATGGGCTCAGAAACGCTCCATCACTTGCCCGCTGTCACCCACCCACAATGTGACTTTCGCTGGGATTCGCATGTTGAAGGCTCTGATCCCAAAGCCCACATTTCCCCCCACACTCTGCTCCAGCTCTGGGCTTTGACAGGGAGCCGCGGCATCACTGAGAGCCCAGCCCTCCCCGTCCCCATCTCTGCAGCTGCCTGCGCCCCGCCTCCGCCAGGCCAGGAGCCCAGTCGACTCTCAGAAGAGCTCAGATCCTCCTGTGGACCGTGCATGAAAAGAATCCCGAACCCAATGCCTGCTGGCCTGATGCAGAGCTGAGGCGGCATCCAGCCCCGGGGAGCAGCAGCAAGGACAGGTGAGCCCGGCGGGGCGGCCGCACGGAGACCTCATCTGTCAATGGCCTGTGGGCTCGGACGCTCAGAACCCTGCCCGCGAGTGACGGGCAGCTGTGCAACTATCCCACTGCCATCACAGTGCAGTAATCAAAAGAAAGCACAGAGTAAGTGTAATACACTTCAACCGTCCTGAAACCATCCCCTTTCCCTGATTCACGGAAAGACTGTCTTCCATGAAACTGATCCCCGGTACCAAAAGGCTGGGGACCACTAATCTGGAGGAGGCTAAAGTTCAATTCCAGAATCCGTGTGACTCTTAGTAACGACAAAATGGGAAGAAATGCCCCTTCCTTCCCCTAAATAAAGTATACACTTTCTTACATGACAATTAGCTCTTAAGAGGCTTCAACCCAGACCAATATTTCCAACTCAGAATCCCCATACTTATTTGGGCTTTTATTACAGCATTTCATCGGGATGACGGAACCACTCACATGTTGTTTCTTGTCCTGTAACAGGGTCACTGGCTTCTTCTCCGAACATAGCATACACAGTGACTGTGTATTCCGTATTGGGCAACAACCCGCCCAGCTCAATGTCTGTATGGGTCTCTCCAATTTTCATCTGTAAAGAACACACATTATCAGATCGCTTGCCAACATGCATTTTTCACACTGATCAGAGTACAACTGAATACAGGTGAGACTTTATGGACTAAGACTTCATCTCCTCACAACCCCTTCATCAAACAGGTTTCAAGTCATCCTTTTCTTTCATTGTCTCGTGTTATTTTGTATTAGATGCTGTGAAGCCAAATAAAACTGAATGTACTGTGCGTGCTCTTTTAGGATAACTCTTTACATCTGGACAAGTGGCAGCTGCAGCCAGAATAACACTGTCAAATATTTGGTCCCCAGACGAGCGTGGGTGGAGATGAATCAGAAACGTCCTCTAGGAAGACGGTAAGGTCCAGGCCGCTCTGCTGGAAGCTGGACGCCCTGTGGGCATCCTTCACCACTGCCCTAATTCTCGCCAGTCCTCTGACTGGACGCCCAATTTTTGCTTCAAGTCCTATTAAACTGGATCAGCACTGAGGTCCAATTCAACAGAGGGGCCTGTCTACCTGTACTGCCAGCCCCTGCCAGGATTCCAAAGAGATCAACCCACTGGATGCCCAAATCGGCAATTCACTTTTTGATTTGGGGTATATTTCTAACCCTGGGGGTCAGTCAAATAAGCCGACATTCTCAGTTGTGTGACAACTGTGTGACAGGGATGGTTTTATTTCCACTTTGGAAAGAAGAAAAATAACTCCATAGACTGTCCCCTCTCACACAATTGCCAGTGGTATGGTCAAATTAAAAACTTTAATTTAAAAATATCTCAGTGTATACAATATAAAGGTAGAGAAAATAACACAATCAACACTGATGCATCTATCACTCAAATTTAATAGACATCAACATTTTGTCATATTGACTTCAGATCTTATTTATACTCTATAAGAACTAGATAGTCACATAAAACAACTTTCTCATTCTTTCTGTTCACCACCTCTGCCCTAATGTTGAAGTGCATCTCACTGATACATTTTTCTTTACTTCTACATAGGTGTGTAACATAAAAAAAAAAAGATGGTTATATATGTTTAATGATGTGCATAAATGGACCATTCAACGCAACATTTTTGGAATTTTTTTCTCTGGCAATATTAGGTTTCAAGATTTATCCATGTTGAAACACAGGGACAGAGCTGACACTATTTAATTCCCTTATGAGATTCTTTTATAAAAATATGCAGTTATTTTCCATTCTGTCAATGAACATGGCAGTTGCTTGCAATATTTTGTTCTGACCAAGTGCCTGCATTGAGAAGTCCTTGAAGGACGTTTCTCTACAGTATATACCTTAAAAAGTGTGTAAATCTTTAGCTTGATGAAATATTTAAGATTATTCTCCAAGGCAGCTGTACTAGTTGACACACCAGTTTATGCGAATGATTCTGGGTCCCCACACGCTCATGGACAGGTAGCATTATCAGACTTTAAATTAAACCTGGTGAGGGCCTCTCTGGTGCTTCAGAGGTGAAGCGTCCACCAGCCAACACAGGAGACACGGGCTCGAGCCCTGGTCCAGGAGGACCCCACGTGCCGCAGAGCGACTAAGCCCGCACACGACTGGACCAGTGCTCCGGGGCCCGCGCCCCACGACTGGACCTGTGCTCCGGGACCCGCGCCCCACAACTGAACTGTGCTCCGGGGCCCGCGCCCCACGACTGGACCTGTGCTCCGGGGCCCGCGCCCCACGACTGGACCTGTGCTCCGGGGCCCATGCGCCGCACACGACTGGACCTGTGATCTGGGGCCCACGCCCCACGACTGAACTGTGCTCCGGGGCCCGCACGCCGCACACGACTGGACCTGTGATCTGGAGCCCACGCCCCACGACTGGACCTGTGATCCGGGGCCCGCGCCCCACG
>CM035278.1:76732445-76747746 GCA_020226075.1 Hydropotes inermis | reverse complement strand
CGACTGGACCTGTGCTCCGGGGCCCGCGCCCCACGACTGGACCTGTGATCCGGGGCCCGCGCCCCACGACTGAACTGTGCTCCGGGGCCCGCGCCCCACGACTGGACCTGTGATCTGGGGCCCACGCCCCACGACTGGACCTGTGATCTGGGGCCCGCGCCCCACGACTGAACTGTGCTCAGGAGCCCGCGCGCCACGACTGGACCTGTGCTCGGGAGCCTGCGCCCCACGACTGGACCTGTGATCTGGGGCCCGCGCCCCACGACTGAACTGTGCTCCGGGGCCCGCGCCCCACGACTGGACCAGTGCTCCGGGGCCCACTGGAGAGCGGCCACTGGAGAGCGCCACTGGAGAGCGGCCGCCGCAGCCGTGAAGACCCAACACAACCGCAAAGAAAAGGCCGGGCTAAATCCCCACGGACAGAGGAGCCTGGCGGGCTAGCCATCGGGTCGCAGGTCGGACACGACCCAGCGCAGCACCGCACAGGCTTCCCTGTGGCTCAGGCGGTAAAGAATTCGCCTGCAGGGCGGGAGCCCTGGGTTCGACCCCTGGGTCAGGAAGAGCCCCTGGAGACGGGAAAGGCTGCCCACTCCAGTGTTCCTGCCTGGAGAAGCCACGGACAGAGGAGCCTGGCGGGCTGCAGTCCACGGGTCGCAGAGTCAGGCACGACCGAGCGGCTAAGTACAGCAGATAACAACAATACATTGAATGTGAGCTGGTCTCCTCTTTTTTATTTTCTTCTTTCCTGGTAAAGTGGGCTGTCATTTTAGCACCATTTTTAAGTTTCCCTTCCACCAGAAAATTCAGATCAACACTAAATCCAAGTGGCTAAAAACTGTCTAAGCCTCAGAAATGAAAGAATACACGTCACCCAGATTCTATTCTTGACGCTAGAGTCACCATGTTCCTGGCCCTAAAGAATTCTGTCACCAGAGGCAGGTTTTAGAGAACGTCAAAGCGCCGAGCTCTGCGCTCCGTCTCATATACGCGCCGCCTGCCTAGTCAACGCTGCCAGCAGTCACGGCCGTCTCCTCTATCTTCCGTGTATAGCTACACTGCAGTGGTTGTTCCCTAAAAGTTAAAAATGAGGACTAAAAGCTATGATTCAAAGAGTCATCATTAAAAATGGGAGAAATGCAAAAGAAATCTACACGCATCAGATACTCTGCTGTTTAGTTGCTAAGTCGTGTCCGACTCTGTCACAGCCCCGTGGACTGTAGCCCACCAGGCTCCCCCGTCCACGGGATTCTCCAGGCAAGAATACTGGAGGCGGTTGCCATGTCCTTCTCTAAGGGATCGTCCTGACCCAGGGCTCAAACACTCATCTCCTGCACTGGCAGGCGGATTCTTTATCACTGAGTCACCTGGGAAACACATATTTCTCTATATGTCTCAAATTAGTAAAACAAGTTTTTTAAAGTCAGTGTACATAAGGCTATCACAATCATTTGTGAACCGCATAGAGCAATACAAATTATACATAAAATTCCTTTAGAGTAATGTGGTAATACTTAGTATAAGCCTTAATAATTTGCATAATCTTTGCAAAAAGAAACTTCACTTTTAGGAATTTATCCTAAGGGAATAATCAGATAACCATGCAAATTTATATGCTAAAAGTAGTCCCCAAAGTATATTTATATAGCAAATTATTTTGTTGTTGTTGTTGTTGTTTTCTTTTGGCCTGGCTTGTGGGATCTCCCAACCAGAGTTTGAACCTGGACCATGGAAGTAAAGCACAAGTCTTAACCACTGGACCGCCAGGAAATTCTTTTATATAGCGAATTATCCAAATGTCCTAATTAACATGAGATTAATTAAACATGTACTGGTACACACCAACAATGGGCTAGTGTTTTTAAATTACTTTATAAAATATGATATAATGATATCAAAGATATTCACAACAAGCAAAAGAAAAATTATAAGGAAAACTACAAAACCATTCCCATTGGTTGTGTTAAAAATGCATTGTAAAAGACTGTTAACTAAATGTTAACAATGGTTACCTCTAGGTGGTGGGCTTACAAGTGATTATTTTCTTTGGCTAATGTGACTTTTCTAAATTTTATACATTACATTATTTTATATATATATATAGACAATGCTAAGGAAGCCAAAGATTCTAGGCCTCCAGCAGGCAGCAGGCAGTTACCTCTTTTTCATCCCCGGCCAGGCCCTCCGTGAGGGGAGCGTAGAGGATCAGGTACCCGGACGCCCCGGGCACGGGGTTCCATCTCACCCTCAGACTGTCCTCCGTCACGTCATACAGTTCAAGGTCGGAAGCTACGGGTAAAGAAACTGCAAGGGGAGGCTCATTAACGGTCAGCCCTTTATCAGAAGTGCTTTCCTACTTCGGGATGTCTACAGCTCAGGCTCTACAAGTGAACGTGGTCTTCAATCACATGGTGTCCCTTATGCACAGGCTCTGCGGTCCGCAGAGCTGGAGGACAAACTGCTGGCTGCCGGCGGGGAGGGCCGGGGCAGGGCAGTCGGGGAGTGTGGGGCCCCCGTGCACACTCAGCTGTGTGTAGCATGGTGACCAGGGCCGACCTCCTGGCAGCGCAGGAGCCTGCACCGGAGGGGAGTGGAAGCCAGAATGGATAGGCTGCACGCATGGCCAAGTCCCTCTGCTGTCCTCCTGAGACCATCACAACACTGTCCTTAAGTCTGTTCACACAGCCATATAAACCCTTTGGGGAAAGGCGAGAACAATGAATGCTTAAAAGCAGAAGTGACACTTTTTAGTTTCTTATGTCTTATATAGCGATGGTCACATTTCTCTGGGGCCGGTCAAGAGCAGGGAGACTCTTCTGACCACCGTTCTACGCCCCTCACCAAGCACAGCGTCTGACACACAGCAGCCACTAAAACTAGCTGCTGGGTCACCTCCTAAGTGACAGAATAGGCGGCTGGCTGAACAGATACATGAATGAACAAGCACGCATCAACACAATCAGAGAGGGTGAGGAGAGTGATTGTTGGAAACAACAGGGTTTGAGACAAACAGAATAATCAAGAAATAAGACTGGCCATATTGGAGAAGTAGGGAGAAAGGGATTAAGGATAAACTGCAAGTGCCCAGCTTAAAAGATGAAAGCAAAAACTATGAAACATTGTTTTCAAAATCAACTGCAGGTCCTGCTAGATTTCCCCAGCACACTGTCAAATCCGGACTCTGCCCACAGGTGCCACTGGCGTGCCTGTAGCACTTCATGGCACAAGTTGGTTTGCAAGTTCTTGGTCTGCATTCTCTCCCTGGCTAGACTAAAACTTCCTCAAGGGCAGAAATTGCTGCAAAAATATTTCTGCAAAGCAAGAGTATTACAATGCTATGTGGCAGCCTGGATGGCAGGGAAGTTTGAGGGGGTGATGGATATATGTGTGGGTTGAGAAGATCCCCTGGAGAAGGAAATGACAACCCACTCCAGGTTTCTTGCCTGGGAAATCCCAAAAACAGAGGAGCCTGGTGGGTTACAGTTCATGGGGTTGCAAAGAGTTGGGCATGACTTAGCGACTCAAACCACCACCAACCAGGATACATGTATATGTATGGCCGAGTCCCTTTACTGTCCACCTGAAACTATCGCAACATCGTTAATTGACTATACTCCAATATAAAATAAAAAGTTAAAAAAAATCAGGACTGTTAACACTTGTCTTACTGTTTTCAGGAATAAATCCAATAATGTGCTGGACGTGGAATGTGGTCGTCATAATGCCTGGTTGCTATGTTCTATCAGAGACAGACCAATTCTGCATACGGACTGGCATGTACTCAGAATTCAATTAATGTCTGAAATAACTAAATGAGTGTGCGATCAAGTTTCTCAAGATAAGCTTTTCCCAGGATTCTCTGAATGTGTGTACATGTGTGTATGTTTGTGATTGTGGTCTTTCCCAGGTAAGGAATGACTGACTAGTATTCATAAATTTTAACTACAGTGATATTCCTAATGAAAACAGATGTAACATATTTCCCCAGTCTTCTACCGAGCAGGAGAGCTAGAGCTTCTTCTCTACTTCTGATAAACTCAAGCCCAGTGCTTAGTTTATAATAGGCATTCACTAAATATTTGTTTATTACATGAGTAAATGTATTCTGCACTCTTCATCACTAAGGTTTCTCTCTCCTAAACATACCCGAGTTTTATAATATCCCTCCCATGTATGGCACCTGCAAACACGGCATGCATGGCCCAGTACTCTGTAAGCACAGCCAGGCCGCCTGAACAATGCTATGCAGAATCAGAAGAGGGTATAGAATTTAATACGCACGTGTGGTTTCGGTTCCCCGCAGGCCTTCGCTAGCTGTGTGAGCATATATTGCAAAGACTGCTATCTGGTATTCAGTTAAAGACATCAGGTTTCTTAGCACCGTGGAAGATTCGCGTCCGTCCACCACCACCTGTTTAAAGCACAGTTCGAGGAATGAGAAACTGGAATTTCTCACATGCAAACTGAAAGTCAAAAACCAAAAATACCTCCAGTAAGAACTTTTCATTAAACATGTTCTTATCTGCACCACGTCCTTCTCCGCCATGGCAGTCAGTTCTCCCTGAGTTCTCACATGATGGGACCCACCCTCCATGGAATATGTCCAAGAGTCCCTTACTAGGTCACACCTAATGAAAACCATGTCATTCCTAAGCTAATTGCTATGCCTATCACATGCACCTAGTAACAGTCGACATGTGGTATTTTTCCACGGAGTCTTGGGCAGCATTTAAAAGGTTTGTTAGTCATGAAAAAGACAGAGCTATTGGAAGCACTGTAATTTGGTTTTTCTTTTTCCTTAGTCTGGATGATACAATCTCTAGAATCTAACACATAAATCCTGCCATAATGCAGAAGAAAACTGAAACACACTGAGGCCAGTCAGAGGTTAGAACATCAAAAAAAAGAGGGAGATTTCATCACATCTTATCATATTTCCTGTGAATTTCTGTATCACAGATTAGGAAATGGGAACCATTCAGTCATCTGGCAATAGCAGCGCTCTGCTGTGATGGCCAACTCATGAGAAGGGTCCGTCACAGATGTTTCATGATGTGCTCTCATTTGCACTCATCTCCACAAGCATCCAGGAACCACGAACCTTGAAGGACGGCATGACCACATTATGAGGAGCACGCGGACTTCCTTAAGGCGGAAAGTGCAGACCACTCCCAAAGCAGAAAGAAAACATCAGTAGCAAAGGGGGCTCTCGCCAGATAATTAACGACTGATTGCCTTAGCCTTAGAGCTCATTCATTTCTTAAATTAGAAAAAAAAAAAGTTAAGTCAGTGTGAGTTGTGTTAGAAATGGATTCATGACCAGTCCTGCAGGTTCTTTGATGGAAATAAGAGGAGACGTAAATACCATAAGCTCGAGACATAAGAACAACCTGGACACATGGAAAGGTATTCAGTCCGACAACTGTAAACGCTTGTGACAGAATGATCTCCTTATACATCCATTTCTGTCTTATCTTCACTACTGTACAAAACCTGAGAGCCTGAGAATAAATGGTTTGAAAACAACGTCTCCTTATTACCTCCTCTGGCTTTCCGCCCCTGGTAGGGTAATACACGACTCTGTATTTTTCCACTTTTCCGGGGGCGTGAGTCCAGTTAACCATAAAGCTCCTGGCAGTGACTTCAGAAGTCATCAGCTCTGTAGGCGGCCCAATGGTGGCAAGGGCTGAGGCTAAATCAAAAAACACAGAGAATGAACCTTTTTCCCGAAGTTTAATTTTATGAACCAAGGAGACGCCACTAGTCAGAAACGATTATGCTGCTTCTAAGATTTTCACCTCTAGTAAATTAATTCAGTACCGGTGGCTCAGCTGGTAGAGTCTGCCTGCAATGCGGTAGACCGGGCTCGATCCCTGGGTAAGGAAGATCCCCTGGAGAAGGAAACGGCAACCCACTCCAATATGTTCACCTGAGAAATCCCATGGTGGCAGAGCCTGGCAGGCTATAGTCCATAGGGTCGCAAAGAGTTGGACACAACTGAGCAACTTCACTTTAGGCTTTAGGCTTTAATTCACTACAGGCATACCTCAGAGATACTGTGGGTTCAGATCCAGGCCACTTCAAGAAAGCAAGTCACACGATTTTTTTATTTCCCAAAACATGAAACCTCTAGGTTTACCCTTCGTATGTGTACATGCAGAGTCGATTCAGTCGCGTCCAGCTCTCCGCAACCTGATGAACGCACCCATCAGGCTGCTCTGTCCACGGGATTATCCAGGTAAGAATACCAGCGTGGTTGGCACTCCCTCCTCCCGGGGATCTTCTCAACCAGGGACTGAACCTGAGACTCTTACCTGTCCTGCACTGGCAGGCTGGTTCTTTACCACTAGCACCACCTGGGAAGCTAGTGCTATGTCTAAAAAACAATACACAAAGCTGAATTTAAAAATAATGCTTTTGGGAAAATGGTACCAACAGACTTGCTCCACAGAAGGGAGCAAGTCTTTCAATTTTTTGAAATTTTTTGATACATACCTGCAAAGTGCAACAAGGAGAGGCACAGTAAAGCAAAGGGTGCCTGGACTACACCTCTTCACTGAAACATTTAAGCGCCTATTAGCGATCAATCACTACACTAGGCTCTAATGATGCTGACTTCAATAAGACATAGTCCTTGACTCTAAGGAACTTTCTTAAAGTACTGCTGTAGAATAGTAAAAAAAAAAAAACAAAAACCCAACATTGAGTTTGTGTGTATCTAAAGATATGCTTCTGATACCTTCAGAAGTATACCTTCACTTAGTTCTTACTAAATGCTATTATTGTTCCCATTTTTCAGGTGAGAAAACCAAGTCAGAATGATGTTACATAACTTGCCCAAGTCTCACAATTGTTAAGTATCAGAGCTGAGATTTATATGTAAGCTTCTTGACACAAGAGGTTGTGTTTTTGAGCAGTAGAGGATATATTCTCTCTACTGGAGACTTCAACTCAACAAACGGCCAACATTTAAAAGTAAAAAGAAAAGAAAAAGCAACTAACATACACTGAATGTGCACTATGAGCTAAACATTACGTAAGCACTTTGTGTGTTATACACATGTTATAACAGTGGGTCTGAAAAAGATTTGGGACCTGTAAAGTTCAAAGTCCTTGAAATTTAGGATTTCTTATTTGCTAGGGGCACTTATTTAAAGGGATTTTAGTAGTCATAACAATGGGGAAAAACATAGTTATTAAACAATAAGTACGATCAAGTACTTTATTAAGCATGCCTTACAAGCAACCACATGTAGAGTTTTTTGTGGGAAAATCTGGGCTCTAAAATAGTCTCAGGCTTCCTTGGTTGCTCAGTGGTAAAGAACCCTTCTGCCAATGCAGGAGATGCAGGTTCGATCCCTGGGTCAGGAAGATCTGCTGGAGAAGGAAATAGCAACTCACTCCAGTATTCTTGCCTGGGGAACCCCATGGACAGAGAAGCCTGGTGGGCTACAGTTCGTGGGGTCACAAAAGAGTTGGACACGACTGAGTGACTAAACAGCAATGAAAAAAATGGTGTCATTAAGTGGCTCAGAGAAATTTGTCCAGGAAGCCACTACTTGGCTGCTCAGCTGAGTCTGAAGAGTCCCGGTCCAGGGCGAGAGGGACGATGAAAGAGGGACAGACGTGCAGCCTGACCGAGTCGTCCCCGCCCCAGACATGGCACAGGCAGGAGCCAGCGCCAGGCTCTCAGAGAAGGGCCTGGATGTCTCCTGCTCAGACTGCACCCCTGGGAGTCAGACGCAAGCTGCAGCCCAAGGAGATCACAGGGAACAGGGGTCAGAACCTGCGATGGCCGGGCTCCCAGAAGACAGAGCACACGGCTCCTTCCTACAGGCCCCACTACGCGCAGCTCACGTTTCTGGAAACTCTCAGCCAAGCCTAAGCTCCTGAGAAGTAGATGGCAGATGGGCAGGGGACCGGGGGACCCACAGACTGGTACAGGGGTGAGTTTCCCGAGGCACCTTTCGCCTCATGTATCTCAAACACTGAGGAACCCAGCCGCCTAGAAACACAAACAAATACAGACAAAAACAATCCAACGAAGCCTGCTCTCCCTAGGCAAAGGACCAGGAAAGGAGTAGCCCGCCAAGACAAAACGCTTTTAGGCAACACCGGCTCTAGTCTAGAAAAACACCACTGCGGTCTCATCCCACCCGTGCCAACCCAGGTCAAGTGGGAGCCAAGACCCCACCCTTCCTGACTGTAACAGGGGCCCGCGTTTACTCTGACCCCATCACACAGCCGGGGGATGGGGGAAGATCAAGGAGCGAGGAGACAACTGTCCCTTACAGACAGTGACAAACCGTCCAGTCACCCCGCGTGTGCTATCCACGGAGGCCTCGAGAAGAGCCGGACCTTCAACCCCGCTCGCTAACAGCCAGGCACCCTCCCCTTCCCCTCCAGGCTGCTGCCAGAAAAGACCTAACAGGGTCATCAGATATGAGCATACAAAAGCATAAACAGATCTGCACACACTAGCAATAAAAATGTGAACAGCATCACAATTAAAACTACAACTAAAATTTCTCAAAATAAAATTAAATACTAAAAGTGAGCAGAACAGAATCTGTACAGAACTTATATCCTGAAAACTACAAAATGCTGATGGAACTCAAAGGATAGCTAAACAAGTGGAAGATTTGACAGGTTTGTGGACTAAAAGAATCAACAGATTAAAGATGTCAGTTCTTCCCAAGTTGGTATTTGATAATTGAGAATTGATTCAACACAATTTCCATCAAGTCCCAACAAGATATCTTGTAGAACAAAAATGATTCTGTGGAGAAGGAAATGGCAACCCACTCCAGTGTTCTTGCCTGGAGAATCCCAGGGACAGGGGAGCCTGGTGGGCTGCCGTCTATGGGGTTGCACAGAGTTGGACACGACTGAAGCGACTTAGCGGCAGCAGCAGCAGGCTTCAATTTCCTCATACGTAAGAGAAAACAATGATAGAATCGTTCTCCAGTGATTAAGTGAGATATTATATAAGATATGATTAAATCAACCACTGGCATATAAGCATTAGGCATTTTATTACATGTATCACATATGCCACTGAGCTCCAACTATACGCCAAAAAATATGCTGGGAACTGTAGATCGAATAGAGACCAAAGGGTTTGTAGAGAATGGTTCAGGGAGAAAGAGAGAGTATGGGGAGAGAGAGAGAAAATTAAAGTTATAATGCATTTATATTTTACAAAACTGGTAAAATACCATGTCTGCAATGCTGAACTTTAACTACCTTCTTTTTTTTCCCAGAGTGATTAAACTATTTTTATTTTTAAAAATTTTTTGGAGTGCATTTGATTTACAATGTTCTGTTAATTTCAGGTGTGTGGCAGGGGAGGGAAAAAAATTATTCTAATACTATATTAGATTATTATATAATTATATATAGTATATTATATAAGTATTACTTTAATATTTATATGGAATATAAGGAAGCATAATAGCAAAAACAATTTTGTAACAGGATAATCAAATGAGAGAGCTCAGTCTATTCAATCTCAAGACTTATTACATAGCTGCAGTGAATCACGACTGCATGGTACTGGAGCAGGGTTAGACACATAAATAAACAGAACCATAAAGAACCCAGAAGTCTGCCTGACTTCTGCATGACAAAGCCACAGAGTAATTCAACAGCAGAAATGCAACCTTCTTAGCAAGTGCTAGAACCTTAAACTAAACTTCAAATCCTTTACAAAGAATTAACTTTAAATGTCAAATATAAAACTTTCTGAAAAAAAGGAAACTCTTTGGGATTTAGGGTCAGGTAAAGAGTTCGTGACATTGTACAGGAGACAGGGATCAAGACCATCCCCATGGAAAAGAAATGCAAAAAAGCAAAATGGAGCAAAATGGCTGTCTGAGGAGGCCTTACAAATAGCTGTGAAGCAAAGAGGAGTGAAAAGCAAAGGAGGGAAGGAAAGAATAGCCAGGAGAGATAAGAAAGCCGTCCTCAGCGATCAGTGCAAAGAAATAGAGGAAAACAACAGAACGGGAAAGACTAGAGATCTCTGCAAGAAAATTAGAGATACCAACTAACATTCCATGCAAAGATGGGCTCGATAAAGGACAGAAATGGTATGGACCTAACAGAAGCAGGAGATATAAAGAAGAGGTGGCAAGAATACACAGAAGAACTACACAAAAAAGATCTTCATGACCCAGATAATCATGATGGTGTGACCACTCACCTAGAGCCAGACATCCTGGAATGTGAAGTAAAGTTGGCCTTTGAAAGCATCACTACGAACAAAGCTAGTGGAGGTGATGGAATTCCAGTTGAGCTATTTCAAATCCTCAAAGATGAGGCTGTGAAGGTGCTGCACTCAATATACCAGCAAATTTGGAAAACTCAGCAGTGGCCACAGGACTGGAAAAGGTCAGTTTTCGTTCCAATCACAAAGAAAGGCAAAGCCAAAGAATGCTCAAACTACCACACAAATGCACTCATCTCACACACTAGTAAAGTAATGCTCAAAATTCTCCAAGCCAGGCTTCAGCGATACATGAACCATGAACTTCCAGATGGTCAAGCTGGTTTTAGAAAAGGCAGAGGAACAGAGATCAAATTGCCAACATCCGCTAGATCATCGAAAAGCAAGAGAGTTCCAGAAAAACATCTATTTCTGCTTTATTGACTATGCCAAAGCCTCTGACTATGTGGATCACAATAAACTGTGGAAAATTCTGAAAGAGATGGGCATACCAGACCACCTGACCTGCCTCTTGAGAAACCTGTATGCAAGTCAGGAAGCAACAGTTAGAAGTGGACATGGAACAACAGACTGGTTCCAAATAGGAAAGGGAGTATGTCAAGGCTGTATATTGTCACCCTGCTTGTTTAATTTGTATGCAGAGTACATCATGAGAAATGCTGGGCTGAAGGAAGCACAAGCTGGAATCAAGATTGCTGTGAGAAATATCAATAACCTCAGATATGCAGATGATACCACCCTTATGGCAGAAAGTGAAGAGGAACTAAAAAGCCTCTTGATGAAAGTGAAAGAGAAGAGTGAAAAAGTTGGCTTAAAGCTCAACATTCAGAAAACTAAGATCATGGCATCTGGTCCCATCACTTCATGGCAGATAGACGGGGAAACAGTGGAAACAGTGGCTGACTTTATTTTTTGGGCTCCAAAATCACTGTAGATGGTGATTGCAGCCATGAAATTAAAAGATGCTTACTCCTTGGAAGGAAAGTTATGACCAACCTAGATAGCATATTAAAAAGCAGAGACATTATTTTGCCAACAAAGGTCCATCTGGTCAAGGCTATGGTTTTTCCAGTGGGCATGTGTGGATGTGAGAGTTGGACTGTGAAGAAAGCTGAGCCTCGAAGAATTGATGCTTTTGAACTGTGGTGTTGGAGGAGACTCTTGAGAGTCCCTTGGACTGCAAGGAGATCCAACCAGTCCATCCTAAAGGAAATCAGTCCTGGGTGTTCATTGGAAGGACTGATGCTGAAGCTGAAACTCCAATACTTTGGCCACCTGATGTGAAGAACTGACTCGTTGGAAAAGACCCTGATGCTGGGAGGGATTGGGGGCAGGAGGAGAAGGAGACAGTAGAGGATGAGATGGCTGGAGGGCATCACTGACTCGATGGACATGAGTTTGAGTAAACTCCGGAGTTGGTGATGGACAGTGAGGCCTGGCCAGCTGAGATTCATGGGGTCGCAAAGAGTCAGACACAACTGAGCAACTGAAATGAACTGAACTGAAAGAGTTCTTAGACTTGACACCAAAAGCACTAATCCTAAAATGAAAAATTGATAAACTGAACCTCATCAAAATTAAAAACTTCTGTTCTGCAAATGACCCTGTTAAAAAGATAAAAATGGCAAGCTACAAATTGGCAGAAAATATTAACAAATCACCTAAGAATAGACTATCATCTTCCCTGGTGGCTCAGACAGTAAAGAATCTGCCTGCTAGGCAGGAGACCTCGGTTCGATCCACGAGTCAGGAACATCCCCTGGAGAAGGGAATGGCTGCCCCCTGCAGTATTCTTGCCTAGAGAATCCCAGAGACAGGGAGCCTGGTGGGCTACAAACCATGGGATCGCAAAGAGTTGGACATGACTGAGTGTCTAACACACTTATTATTAACAAACCACATATCCACACATATCTAACAACGGATTATTATCTAGAATATAAAGAATTCTCAAATCTCCAAAGTTAAAAACTAGCACAAAAAAACACACCCCAAAAGTAAGTCCAATTAGAAAGTGGGCAAAAGATATGACCAGACATTGCAGGATATACAGAGGCGAAACAGCATGTGAAATATGCATTAAAATATGCATACAGAATGCAGAAAAATACTGATGAACCTGTTTGCAGGGAAGACATGGAGACACAGACATAGAGAACGGACTTGTGGACACAGTGGGCAAGGGAGAGGGTGGGACCGCTGGAGAGAGTAGTGGCCCCAGCACCCCTGGGGAGACAGGGGCACGGGAGGAGCTGCTGACCGTGAGCCCCAGCACACACCTGGGTGAGACAGGGCAGGTGAGGAGCTGCTGCATCAGGAGCCCTGTCTGGGCCCTGTGACGACCTGGAGGGCGGGGAGGCCAGAGGTCAGGGCAGAGACGTGAGCACAGTCGTGGCTGACTTGCGCTGCTGTATGGCAAAAACCAACACAAAGTGCTACAGAAATTTTAAAAATATTTGAATCTTAAAAAATAGGGGAAAAAAGCATGGGAAAGATGTTCAACTTCATTAGCCATCAGCAAAATGAATGTTAAAACCACAGTGAGGTTGCACTCCATACCTATCAGAGTGGCCAAAATAAAAAACAGTAGCAGCAGACGTTAGTGACAGGCAGAGAGACGGGGCGTCGTGGGAATGCCGAGTGTTGCAGCCTCAGTGAGGACAGACAGTCTGGCAGTCTCTTAGGCTAAAGTACACTAAACACGTAATGTGATGAAGCAGTCGCACTGCTGGGCCTCATCCCAGAAAAATGAAAACTTATGTTCATACAAGAACCTACACATGAATGTTCATAGCAGCTTTTTTTTTTTTTGGTAACTGCCAAAAATGGAATGAACTCAGATGTCTTTCACTGTGTGAATGGTTGAGCAAACTGCGGTGCATCCATAACATGGAAACGTGATGCAGCAATAAAAACAAGAGCTCCTGACACATGCCACAGCCTGGATGAACCTCCAGGAAATCACCCTGAGTGAAAAACACCAGTTCCCAAAGTTTACATACTACGTAATTCCATTTATTGAACATTTCCAAAATGACAAGCATATAGAGATGGAGAACAGATTCGTGCTGGCCAGAAGTTAGGAAGAGCTTGGAGCAGGGAGGGAATATAGCTGGAGGAAAACAATAAAAGTGATACTGCGACAGGAACATTCTGGGTCTTGACTCGACCAATGTGAATTTCCTGCCTGTGACATCATACTATGGCTTTATAATGTGTCACCACTGAGAGAAACAGTAAGATATCACAATCTCTTTACATTATTTCTTACAACTTCATGAAAAGAAAGAAAGAAAGTGAAGTTGCTCAGTCGTGTCTGACTCTCTGCAACACCATGGACTGTAGCCTACCAGGCTCCCCCGTCCATGGAATTTTTCAGGTAAGAGTACTGGAGTGGGTTGCCATTTCCTTCTCCAGGGGATCTTCCTGACCCAGGGATCAAACCCCGGTCTTCCCCATTGCAGGCAGACGCTTTACCATCTGAGCCACCAGGGAAGTCCCTACAACTTCATGTGGATGTTCAATTATGTCAAACTCCAACATTTAATTAAAAACAACAAAACATGATGGTCATGTCAGGAAAAATATAAACAACCTCAGATATGCAGATGACACCACGCTTATGACAGAAAGTGAAGAACTAAAGAGCCTCTTGATGAAAGTGAAAAAGGAGAGTGAAAAAGTTGGCTTAAAGCTCAACATTCAGAAAACTAAGATCATGGCATCTGGTCCCATCACTTCATAGCAGATAGATGGGGAAACAGTGGCTGACTTTATTTTTCTGGGCTCCAAAATCACTGCAGATGGTGATTGCAGCCATGAAATTAAAAGATGCTTACTCTTTGGAAGGAAAGTTATGACCAATCTAGACAGCATATTGAAAAGCAGAGACATTACTTTGCCAACAAAGGTCCGTCTAGTCAAAGCTATGGTTTTTCCAGTGGTCATGTGTGGATGTGAGAGCTGGACTATAAAGAAAGCTGAGCGCCGAAGAATTGATGCTTTTGAACTGTGGTGTTGGAGAAGACTCTTGAGAGTCCCTTGGACTGCAAGGAGATCCAACCAGTCCATCTGAAAGGAGATCAGTCCTAGGTGTTCATTGGAAGGATTGATGCTGAAGCTGAAACTCCAGTACTTTGGCCACCTGATGGGATGAACTGACTCACTGGAAAAGACCCTGATCCTGGGAAAGATGGAGGGCAGGAGGAGAAGGGGACGACAGAGGATGAGATGGCTGGATGGCATCACCGACTTGATGGACATGGGTTTGGGTAAACTCTGGGAGTTGGTGATGGACAGGGAGGCCTGGCGTGCTGCAGTTCATGGGGCTGCAGAGTTGGACATGACTGAGCAACTTAACTGAACATGCAACAGCACGGGAACAATTATCCCGGGATTTAAAGTGCCCCCCATGCCCCCAACCCCCCTCCGACCCTTCCCCGCCCTCCCCGCCCCCCCCCCCGTAAATCCCCTCGTCTACACTGACGATCCGGCGCCTGGAAGCACATAGCACTGCTCGGAAAGTCAGCGTGCAGAACGGACAAGCCGTTCACAGCCAGGAGGGACGCCCGTGGGCGGAGGCTCACCTACCCTTGATCCCGCGGTCCTGCTCCTCCACCCGGGCGCACACGGTCCTCGTGAGGCTCTCCACGACCGTGTGCATCAGGTCGAACTCGGCCACGTTGTACACGTGCGTGCTGTCCGGCTCGGAGGCGATCTGCTGCAGCTCCGTCTCGTCCGCGTTTTTCACCCCTGCCGTCGGGGCGACAGGGAGGGTGGTGACGGCCAGGCCCCGCGGCAGGCGCCAAGCCCTCCTGGTGATCGGCGCTCTGCACCGCGACCCGCCGGTCCCCACCGACCAAACCGCCTTTGCTTGCAAGAGGGCTGTCTCCTGGCAGAGTGTTTCTTAAAAGCCCCTTTCCAAATCATTTTTAAATGATTAAATATTTTTTTTTTACTTTCATTTTTTGGACATGGACACACCGCTTTACTTACTTAATTACTTTTGACTGGGTTGGGCCTCCGTTGCTGCAGGCGGGCTGTCTCTGGCTGGGGAGAGCGGAGCCCAGGCCCGAG
>CM035278.1:76678684-76732231 GCA_020226075.1 Hydropotes inermis | reverse complement strand
GGTACACGGGCTTCCCCTGGGGGGAGAGCGGAGCCCAGGCCCGAGCGGTACACGGGCTTCCCCTGGGGGGAGAGCGGAGCCCAGGCCCGAGCGGTACACGGGCTTCCCCTGGGGAGAGCAGAGCCCAGGCCCGAGCGGTACACGGGCTTCCCCTGGGGGGAGAGCGGAGCCCAGGCCCCAGCGGTACATGGGCTTCCCCTGCTGGGGCTGCACCTGTGCCCAGGGCCGAGGGCTCCAGGGTTTGCAGCGCGGGCTCAGTGCTCTGGGGCATGCGGAATCTTCCCTGACCGGGGATCAAACTCCTGTCCCCCGCACAGCAGGTGGATTCTTACCCACTGCGCCCCCAGGGAAGTCCCCGGGTGACTAAGCCTTAACTTTCTTCAGTCCATCTCGAGCTTCCCTGGTGGCTCAGACGGTAAAGAATCTGCCTGCAATGCAGGAGGCCCGGGTTTTGGAGGATGTATAGATGAAACTGATTTCTGTCTTTCATAACTGTTGCAGAAGCAGTAGGAATTAAACCAGTACTCTACACTATCAGAACCTCAGGCTTAAATTTCTATAAACATTTGCTTACTTAAACTGAGACAGAAAATCCTTGTCCTTCACGGAACTTTCGGTCTATCACAGCTGTGGATGCTAACATTAAAGTGTGCTTCCCATGCCCCAGGCACGGCAGTGTTTTCCGTAGAGTAACACATTTAATCCTCACCATCAGTCCTGTGAGTTGGGCGTCACCGTTTCTCCCATTTTACAGATAAGTAAGCTGATAAGGTTAATTCACTTGCTCAAGGAAACACAGCCAGTAAACATACAGCAAGGGATCCACGCAGGCAACCTAGATCCTAAGTCATAAGCCCTTAATGATCATCTCAAGCTGCACCTCCGAAGATGACATATATCACAGCTGAAATCAGAAAAAGGAGGAGACTCCCCTGCAGCCCTCTAGCCTTGCAGTGCCAGGGATGTCAGTTCAATCCCTGGACGGGGAAATAAGAGCCCATATTCCACGGGGTTTGCCCAAAATTTAAAACAAGCAAATAAAATAGTCAATTGATAAAAAATTTTAAGTTTAAAAAAATTTAAAAAAAAAATGAAAAAGACACAAGGTTGGGTTTCATGAGTGTAAATGTAGATTTCTCTTCTCCAGGAGAAGGAACATTTCTTTAAAAATCCTTGTCACTGCAATTATCTACGGATGTTAAAAAGAGGTAAGAGGGAAGAAAGGAAGAGAGACTACCTGAGGCAACCCTAATTACTTCTTAGATGCCTGGCTGTGTGCCACTTAATTTATCTGACAGCTTCAACAGACTGAGCAACAAAGCGTCAATTGTTTCTGAACTATTTGCTTGGGGAGGTTATAAGAAAATGAATGCTACTGATTTCCAGGTAATTCCCAGAGAAAAAGTCCAAATCACAACTGAATGAGTTCACTTTAACTCATCCGTTCATTATTAACGAGACCACAGAATGGAGAGTAAACACATAAATTAATCCCCTATTAGTGTAAATCTTCCATAGGGATTGTTGTTGTTGAACAAAAGTACAGCAAAATTAAAAATAAAAATCAAATCAAATCTCCCTGATGTTCCTTGACTGAAGGACTTCTACAACAGCTTCTAAAATGCACTGTTGGATCTGTGTCTACAATAACAAAATAACGCCACGCATGCTGAAGCAATGAGCTTAATGTAAATAATACTTTTCATGGCATTCAGTTAAAACCAAGTCTGGATTCATTTAAGAATATTCTAGAGATGATAAGCCCCAAATCCCTCTCTCTCTCACCTTTCCAAACAAAACAGTTTCACTGTTGTAAAGAGCATGGAAAAGCGAGGAAATGGTCATCATGACTTGGAAGGCATTTGTTTTGGAAGGATTTGTCTTGTTCATCTGTATGCTCCATCACTCACCACAATGCCTGCCATCCAGCAAATAAGCAAATACTCCTCCAATTAAACATTCTATGAACTACACTTTGAGTGACAAATCTAGAAAGCAGTCAGAGGAATTGTTTCTTTTTTTTTTTTTCCAGTCTCTACTAAATAGAAAGGCCTTCCTATCACCAAAGACAACGTAAACAATTTAACCAAGAGCAAAGCTGCAGCAACTAAATACCACGCAGTTACTCTGCATGTATGCCATCTGTATTCTCCCCACACACCTATACTTACAAAGGGTTATTTTCAAACAAATAATACTGCATATCTACAACTCTGTGCTTTCTTCGCTACAAGACTCAATGCCTTGACTGCTTTCTGTCTACACCATCAGAGAAGAGATAGCTAGAAAGTGATTTGAAAGAGAAAAGTCTTGACTAGTTAAAGGGTAACAATTATGGACCTAACCTTTGCACTTTATGCTTTTCACAACACTTCATGTGTGGTGTCTCAGCCTAGAGATTCTCACACGGTAAGATCCTTCAGTTCCACCACTTCCATCTTTAATGTGAGGACGTCAGACTCAGATCACATGACTGGTTATGAGTAGAGCCAACGGGGTGGAGAGAGCGACGGGATGAATTGGCAGAGTCATAGACACACATATACACAACAGACAGCTAATAAGGACCTCCTGTATACAGGGAACTCTACTCAGTACTCCATATAACCTACATGGGGAAAGAATCTAAACCACAGTGGATGGATAGATATGTGTGTGTAACTGGTTCACTTCACTGCACACAAGAAGCTTAACACAGCCTGTAAAGCAACTAGACACCATTACATTTTTTTAAAAAAAGACTCGAAAGCGCTCAGGTCTCTCGGCCCTCACTGAAGTGCATTTGCATTATATATAGTTTTAAGTAGTTGTGTGTCCATGTCCATTATTCTAACAGGACCACAGTTAACACGTACCTATGGCAAAGAGCTCTACACCAGATTCACGAAGGTTTCTGGATGGTGGAATAATATCGTCTTGGGACTTCCCATCTGTGATTAAAATGCCAATTTTGGACACTCCAGTCCTTGCTCCTGCTTCCGGTTTAAAACTGTTTTCAAAAATGTAATTCAAAGCAAGACCTAGGAGAAAACAAGAAAAAACAAAGACAAGCCAACCATTTCAAATAAAAAGCCTTTCAATTCTCCAAAATGTAGCCACTAGATGAGAAAGAAGAGTTTTTATTAGATGTGAACTTTCATCTTCATTTTCACAATGAACTATTCTTTGACGAATCTGATGAAACACTAAAATCACCAAAACAGAGGTAATAAAAATTCTGAATACTGCATCATTTCATAAACTAGCATTTATAAAGAACAGCAGATTCCTACACAATGAATGTTGACAGATATGCATACAAGAAATCTACACCTTGGGACTTCCTTGGTGGTCTTCTGGTTAAGACTTGCAATGCAGGGGGTGTGAGTTTGATCCCTGGTTGGGGAACTAAGACCCTACATGCCACATGACACAGCCAAAAAGCCAAATCAATAAAAATTAAATTAAAAAAAATCTAAACCTCTATAATTTACAACGAAGCAAGAATACCCTCACAGAAGCAACTGTCCCAAATATTATGGCTACACTTTCCATTTTGTTCATGGTGATCTAAAGAAACCACAGATTCTCTGCCTCATAGGGGAAAAAGAGGAGATCTAAAATGGTAATTGAACTCCTGACTTTTGAGTGTGACATTCTACACCCCTCAAAAATAAGAAATGCTGAATAATGTTATGCAATTTGTGCTTAATACATTTTTGTTGTATTAACAAAAAACTTGTTAGACTAAGCCTCAAACTGGCAAAGTAATGATCAGGATTTCAGTGGTTTATTTAAAATTCAATGACAGCACCTCTATTGTTTAAACTGAGCATCCACATTGTGGGTCTATAGAAGGAAATAGCTTGTAAGGGTTAAAACCTGTGATAACGCCTTGGGGTTGAAAGTGAAAGTCACTCAGTTGTGTCTGACTCTTTGTGACCCCATAGACTACACAGTCCATGGAATTCTCCAGGCCAGAATACTGGAGTGGGTAGCCTTTCCATCCTCCAGGGGATCTTTCCAACCCAGGGATGGAACCCAGGTCTTCGGCACTGCAGGCAGACTCTTTACCAGCTGAGCCACAAGGGAAGCCCTTGGTGTGGGCCATGGATAACAGCAATATGAAGGCTCTTACATTACAGCCGTTCCTTGGTACCCACAGAGGGGTTGCTTCTAGGAGCCCCAGGACACCCAAACCCACAGATGCCCAGGTCCCTTATGTAAAATGATGTAGTATCTGCATACAACCTACGTGCATCCTCTCATTCATTCTGAGCCATCTCTAGATTGCTCATAATAACTGATACAATATAAATGCTATGTAAATAGTTGCCAGCATGCAACAAATTCAAGGTTTGCTTTTAGGAACTTTCTGGAATTTTTTACCCACACGTTTCTGATCCCTGGTTGGTCAAAGCTGCAGATGCTAAGGGCTGACTATACTCATTTATCAAAAAAGCTGGTGAGCCAAAGCTCCATAAATATTTTCATGATAACTATTGATTGCAGAGTAAGGGCAAAGAAATTATCTTCCTTGAAAATTTAGGTAGAAATTTGTTCTTATTTAATTGACAGGGTGACTGGAGGAGAAAATGGGTGAAAAAAGAAAGGAAAATTAATTGAAAAAGGTTAAGCTACTAAGGCTGTCAGCATCAAGGACTGCTGGGTACTCTTCCAGCTCAACCAAGCCCTTCCTGGGACATTACATTTGTAGAGTGAAAGGAATGAGGTGTCTGCATGTAATTTCTAATGTCAGTTTGAGAAAAGAGCCATCTAAAACCTTTAAATGCTAGCTTGCTTTAAAAATACTATGCTAAGACATACATAGTGACGAAGTAATAAAAATGTTTTTTGGCAAGACATGCTGCCAAAAGTGTGGACTAGATAAAAACATACCTGTCAGTGTATTTCCTCCCTTGTACGGTAGGTTTCGGACAGCTTCTATCACCTCCTCTTTTGTGTTAAAGGCATTCAAGTGCCATTCTATTCTGGGGTCACCGCTATACTGAGCCAGACCTGGAAAGAGAGATGAGAAAGCCCACCCAGAAATGATGGGTTACTCGAAGGTCCAGTGGACCATTCAAGAGACTAAAATGATGCAGGGCCTAATTTTTTTGGGGGGGTGGGGGGCAGGAGTGGCTAAGTTTTGCAACATTTTTTTTCTCTGCCTCCCTGAGAAATTTCAAAGTGAGTTCCTGACATCAATTTAAAGAATTTTCAACATATCTGGAGGCTGATGGAATGTATATATTTTCCAGACATCTAGAAGTAGGCACCCAATCAGGTACTTAGCATTTTTTAAAAGTCTGATCATGTATGTACATAAAAGGTCTAGATTTAGTTTTTTTTATTGAGGTAATATTGATACCAGCTTATACAACCTCATACAAGCTTCATGGATGACATTATATTTTGACTTCTGTATACACTATAGTGTTTGTATTTTGTTTTTATGCCCAAAGAAAAGAGTTTCCTTAAGGGCTATTTAGAGAAGTGAAACTAGGAAACTTTACATAATAAAATGGATATATTTCTCAAAGATTTACCACTTTTTTGTTGTTTTTTATCACAGCAAGAACTTGGCAAAAATTATCTCACACAATAAAACTTTTTCCAATTGTTGATTAAACACTTCACTGGATTCAATTGCTTTTTAAATAAAAAGAAAACTGTTACCTGATAAATTCTTAAACTAATAGTAACTTTTAAATTATTATTTAAAATTATTATTACTAATAATAAAATAATAATAATTATTATTATAGAAGATTTTGGCTTTCCAGAAAAATTGAAATGTGGTCTAATTAATTGAGTGACATTGTGACAGCAAAAATTAGTAGAAATAAATATTTACTGATGCAAACTTGCCCTTCTCGGAACATTCCTATAGTAAAACCTAAAATTCTGAAAAACATTTGGTAGAGAATCTTTGAAATTTCTTAAGAAGCTTCCCGGTGGTTTCACACTAGGAGCCAATGCTGTTAATTTTTAAAAAAGATGCACCAATTCGTGTTTTCTCGGAGCCCACGTCGAATGCCATAACCAGGTTTTCCAAAAAAGATCGAACCAGTCTGAAGTTGAATCTTCCAATACTCCATGAGCCATCAACCAGGATTACAATATCAGCAATAGCTGGTGTTTGACAGAAAAATTTCACTTCTGCAAAGTATAGACCAAAAAAGCACCTATGTTACTGTTGGAACTTTTAAAAGAATGAATCTATTTTAATGTCTTTCAGGTAACTTGGTGCTAACAATACAATAAAGTTCCTATTAAAGCAACCATATTTTTATGACCCTTCTTTTAAATGCATTTTCACCAGGGGAGCAAAAAAAAACATGGTAATACCTGGCAACCGAGCCAATGTTCTGGAAATAGTTAGCAAACACTGGCAGGTTCACGCTGGCAGCTGGAGCCTTCTGCATATTTGAAAAAGCAGTGTCTGTGCAAAAGCATCCAGCTTTGGGTTTTAGTGTGCAGATTCTTTCCAGGAAAGATCTCGGCAACACCCATGCAGGAGGGTCAGCGGGGATGGGAAGGCGGCCAGGAAGCAGAGCACGACTCTCCTGCTCTGATAAGTCTGAGCAGGAGGAAGCGATAAGAGAAGAAAACACGGGCTTCCTGGATTCAAGAAGAAGTCAGGGCCATTTGATCTCAGAAAGACACGCAGACTTGTGCTAAAATAGGAAGGATTTGAAGAAGAAAGTTGGAAAAGAGCCCAAGAATTTCCCCCAATTCAAATCCTTTCACATATTGTGTCCATGTGACTGTAAGATTTTATCCCTAGAAGTCATTTCAGTAATTCATTTACTTAAATCAAGCTTCTGAATAAGGATGGAGAAAAGGATGCCCAGTGGCTGGACTGGCAGCACCCTGAGCTTTGCCCTCAGGGTGAGTCTAAGCCCACAGAGATTGCCGGCAAGATGCAAAGGGCAAACAGAAGTCTTTGCAACAAAGAGGGCTGTTGTCTGATACAAGGTAAGTCCGTGCTGGATGAGGTGAAAACCACCTCTTTCAGAGTGAAAATACCAGAATATTCTTAATGTGTTTAAGAATCCTTAAAAATGTCACAATGCTGTCAGTATCTTTAGAAGCTTTGCTTTGTACTGTAGTTTGTGTTTCCCAAAGAATGGCTTCAGTTCAGTTCAGTCGCTCAGTCGTGTCTGACTCTTTGCGACCCCATGAACCGCAACACGCCAGGCCTCCCTGTCCATCACCAACTCCCAGAGTCCACCCAAACTCATGTCCATTGAGTCAGTGATGCCATCCAACCATCTCATCCTCTGTTGTCCCCTTCTCTTCCCGCCCTCAATCTTTCCCAACATCAGTCTTTTTCAATGAATCAGCTCTTCGCATGAGGTGGCCAAAGTACTGGAGTTTCAGCTTCAGCATCAGTCCTTCCAATGAACACCCAGGACTGACCTCCTTTAGAATGGACTGGTTGGATCACCTTGCAGTCCAAGGGACTCTCAAGAGTCTTCTCCAACACCAAAGTTCAAAAGCATCAATTCTTCGGCGCTCAGCTTTCTTTACAGTACAACTCTCACATCCATACATGACTTATGGAAAAACCATAGCTTTGACTAGACAAGACCTTTGTTGGCAAAGTAATGTCTCTTATTTTGCTGAGTTTTCACATTAGGACTGGAGATCATGAATATTTTGTGTAAATGTGTATGTGTGTGTGTATGTCCATGTCAACATTCTGAAACATTAAAATGACAATAAGACAAAAATTAAAATATATGTAATAAAAAAAATAAAGAAGTCTTCATAAATAAATTGAATGTTTTTTCCTGGAGGGCAAACAGTTGACCTATTATGGTTAGGGTAGGCAATTTCATATATAGCTCTGTATCTATAGGCCACATGTACTAAAAGGATCTTGTGGGTTTTTTTTTTTTTTTTTCATTTTCGTGGAGTACCTAGATCCTTTTACCAGATGGGGAAAAATTATATTTGCCAAGGAAATACTCAGATGCTGATTATGTAAGCTAAACAATATAGCTCAACCCAAAGTTTATATATTACAGTTTGGGGCACCAAATCTCCCTTCTTTAATAGTCAAATTCAAAATCACTACTAACTTAAGAGTCAGTCCTCTGTACCACACTGAAATATTCTAAAACAGAACCATGTAAGAAGTCATGAGATAGAAATTAGTTTGTGTTTTGGAAATAAACAGAGAAAATTAAAGTCTTGAGAAGCTTTAAGAATCTATGTCCCTCACTCTTTATGGGGAAACTTTCCTGAAATGAAAAGTAGTTTTCTTTTTATTCCAAAATTATTGGAGATATTATTTTCCTTTTTAAATAAAAAATATTTAATTGTTTGGGTACATTATAAATAGCGTCTTAGGGAACAGTTTCTCTACTTATTTGGAAGAGGACTATCAATACTGGTATTTTCCACTTTAAAATTGTTTCCAATAAAAATGCTCTGTTAATTTAGCTCATTTAAGTTATTTTGACTTGGAGATAAAAATTCTAGATATCTCCAAAATAAGATATAAAATTAATCGAATAAAAATTAGAAGATTGACATATCTAATGATATTAAAATTTTTAAGCTGTTCATCAAAAAAACATCTTAAATAAAATAAAAAGATAAGCTACAACTGGGAAAAGACATGTGCAATATAAAAAACTGAAAAGAATCCACATGAAGAATACATAAAAAATGAACAGCTACTTAAGAGAATGGGAGATATATGTGTAAGATTAATAAATGAAAAAAGAGAATGTTTAACTACATTGATGATCATGGTAATAAAAAAAAAATCAAGATCACAACGAGGTACAATTTGTGTTCACTCAAATGCAAAAACAATAAATTTAATATTATTTATAATTACTCCAAAGATAATGAAATATTTAGGTATATACTTACAACATGTGCAAGACCTGTGTGTGAAAATTACACTATTGATAAAAGAAGTCAAAGAAGATGCAAATCAACGGAGAGGTCTACCATATTCATGGATAGGAAGGCTGAGCATAGTAGAGATGTCAACTATCCCAAACTGATCAATAGGTTTAATGCAATTCCTATCAAAATTCCAGAAAAGTTTTTTTTTAAGACATAGACAAGCTTATTCTAAAATTTACATAAGAAGGCACAGACCCTAGAATAGCTAAAACAATCTCGATGAAGAATTATGTGGAAAGAGTCATTTTACCAGACATTAAGACTGCTTACTATATTTAAGTAGTGAGTATTTCAGATAGACACATACATAAGTGAAAAAGAGAAAATCCAAAAACAGACCCATACAAATCCACTGAGCAATATGATTTTAAAGCTAAATGTGATTTAAAAATCATACAATGATTTTATACCAATGTTCAAAAGTACTTCAACAGATGGTGTTAGAACAATTAACATGCATGCAAAAGAAAGAAAAAGAAAACTTGACCTAAACTCTATACTTTATACCAAAATTAATTCAAAGCAGATCATCAATTTACAGGTAAAAAAGTGAAATCATAAAGCTTTTAGTAAAAAATTAGGACAAAGTCATTGGAATGTATGGCTCAAAGAAGAGTTCTTAGCATTAATACCAAAAGTACAAACACATAAAATTTGATCAACTGGACTCCATCAATATAAAATACTTTTGCTGTGTGAAAGCTCATGTGAAGATGAACAGACAAGCTATAGGCTAGGAGAAATATTTGTAACCCACACACTCAGCAAAGGATTAGTATCTAGTCTATATAAAGAAACCTCAAAACTCACTAGTAAATAAAACCAAACAATCCAACTAGCAAATGGGTAAAACCTGAACAAATATTTCATCAAAGATATGCCGTTTGTATACCTTGTTCAGATGGCAAATAAGCGCATGAAAAGATGTTCGACCTCACTAACTATCAGGTAAATACAAATTAAAATCACAATGAAATTTCACTATACACACCTAGCCAAATGGCTAAAATAAAGCACAGTGATAACAACAAATGCTGGCAAGTAGGTATAGAAACAGTACACTCACACATTGCTCATGGGACTATAAAATGGTATAAACACTCTGAAAACAGTTTGGCAGTTTTTTTTAAATGTATACATAGAAATTCCCTGGTGGTCCCGTGGCTAAGAGGATGCCTGCCATTACAGGAGATGTGGGTTCGATTCCTGGTCCAGGAAGATTCCACACACTGTAGGGCAACTAAGGTCGTGCGCCAGAGCTCCTGCAGCCAGTGGCCTGAGGTCTGTGCTCGGCAGCCAGAGCGGAGCCCCTGCAGGGGGAGGCCTACAAGCCACGAGAGGAGCCCCTGCTCCCTGCAGCGAGAGAAAGCCACGCGGAGCAACAGCGACCCAGAGCAACCACGAGTAAAGAAACATGTACGTAAAATTGCCATGCAACCCAGCAATTACACTCAAGGATACTTATTCCAGAGCAGTGAAAACCACCGTACACACAAAAACTGTACACGGATATTCACGGCAATTTGATTCATGATAGCCCCCAACTGAAATTAGTTCAATTTATTATTTTAAATAAAAATAAATTCTTCTTACCTTCAATATTGTATTTAAAATTACAGCAAAGGAGCAGAAGAAATGAACTTGAACCGTATTTTAATTCAGTTCTTGGCTTAATGTGACCTTTATCTAAAATGCAATTCTGAAAATACAGACAGTACAAAAAAAAGGTAGACTGCTGATCACAAGCGAAGGAAAGCACCCAATATATGGGCTGGTAGCGGCGCTTGGTGATTTAGTCACTAAGTCCTGTCTGACTCTTGTGACCCCAAGGACTGTAGCCGTCAGGTCCTCTGTCCTTGGGATCCTCCAGGCAAGAACACTGCAGTGGGTAGCCTATCCCTTCTCCAGGGAATCTTCCCAACCCAGGGATTGGACCTCGGTCTCCTGCACTGCAGGTAGATTCTTTACCAACTGAGCTACAAGGGCTATCTCACAAATAAAAATAATGCCTTGTTTTTAGCATTGTTATATGGGATACCTCACAAATAAAAACAATACCTTGAATGTCAACATTTGACTCGGAAGAAATAATTCCCATTATGTTCAACCCCTGCTGGAGGTGCCTGATGAGGCCAGAAGAAACTAACAATTCTGTATCTGGAAGTCATGCCCATAGTGAGCCCTCGATGCTCACCTGCTCAGTCCCCACAAGAGCTCTATAAGACATGCGTCATTGTTATCAGTCCCATTTGCAGCTGGAAAGCATGAGATACTTGGGCTGTGTGATTTGCCCAGAGCGCCACCCAGGGCAAAGGCCAAGCTTTGATGTGAACCCAGGTAATACATGAATCCCAGGGGCTCAAATGGTAAAGAATCTGCCTCCAATACAGGAGACCCGGGTTCAATCCCTGGATTGGGAAGATCCAGGGATTGAGGAGGAAATGGCAACCCGCTCCAACATCCTTGCCTGGAGAATCCCAGGGACAGAGGAGCCTGGCGGGCTATGGTCCATGGAGTCACAAGAGTTGAAGACAAGTTGGCCACCAAACCACCACCAGCACACCGGCCTCAGTAACGTACCTACTGCATCAGTTCAGAAAGCAGGGGACAGTCCCTAAGGCGTGTCTGTGTCCCCGTACCGCTTGCCCTTGCTGTGTCCCCAGACAGCACGTGCCACTGGCAAGCGTCACTCTCCAGAACTTTCTTCTCTGCCAAATGAATGTACTTAGCACTTAAGTAGTCCACATAAAAAGTGTCCCGTTTACAATAATTTTACACCAATTTTACTGTGTTACTGACATCACGAGAAAATTTCATGTTGAGAATACAAGTTAATTCAGAGAGTTTGAATGAGTATTAAATCAGTCTACGCAAAACCTATGTATATTAATTTCATAATAACCAATTTCCATATGAAATACATTTATTTATTAAAAATATATTTATTTAATATTTACTATATCCCAAACCCTATTCTGAGCAACCAGGAATACAATTAAACTCCTACCTTCCAGCAGCTTAAATTCTTGGTGAGAGGAAACAGACCAGCAGAACAAAATAATTTCATATTTTTAAAAGAGCTTTATAGAAATAAGCAGAATGATATAGAGTAGTGGAATTTTGGGATGGAAGTGTTACTTTAGTTAGAATGGTATGAAATTACCAAATTTAAACATTTCTTTTTAGAGTGTTCCTTTTGCTCTAATGACATAAAATTAAAGATCCAGTTACGACTAATATAGAAATATTTACAATGTTTTTACAGAGAAGGGTATTCACCAAGTCTTTAATTAAAATAGAAAGGGGAGAATTAACAGAAGCAGCTTTTTTCTGCCAGGTAAACTCCTATTCATCCTTCAAAAACCAGGTTACATTACATCCACTCCAAGAAGCTCTTCCAGCAGTCCTCCGATGGGATTCCTTACCTGCTCCTCTTGACTGCCTCTGCATTAGTACACATGGTTTATCGAACTTAGAACACCAGGCTATTACAATTTGTTTCCATTTCTGTCTCTCTGACTACACTGAACTCTTCGAGAAGTGAGGGATTTGTGCCTTATATTTGTATGCCCTTTGTCTGGCTGACATCTTGGCACATAGTACATTAATAAATGTAAACCACACTGAATTATCTCGTTAAAAAGAATTTCTCTTTTCACATAATTCATACACACAGTGGAGCACTAGAAAAATAGACCGTGATGGCTCAATTACATGTGGTCTTTCCTCTTGCTCTGCTGAACTACCACACTGGAAAACGAGACCATGGTTATTTAGGGATCAGGGCGATTGCATCATGTTTGCTTGTCTTCCTTGATATTAATATTTTCTTATGCCAGAGGTAAAGCTAAATGAAAGGGGAGCAGGAGCTATTTTTAGTCACATTATTGTAGTATGCACTCAGAAAATCTCATGATCATTTTCACCACGACTGGTCTGATTCATTTAATGCCTCTGAATCACTTTTCTTGATGCCACTAGCAAAATATCCTGCTAAGCCATTCTTAACCAAGACGTCTGAAGGAAAACTGTGGTCACAGAGTAATTTTTCACATAAATCTCTGGTAAGGTTGAACTCAAGTTTCCAAATCAAGAGTCTACTTTCAAGACTGACTTGAAGTTAGTTGTTTTGTTTAGTTTTGTTTTTAAGAGTTAACAGCATTTTAACAGAGTTTTGCCAAGAGAAAGCACCGGTCACAGCAAACACCCTCTTCCAACAACATAAGAGAAGACTCTACACATGGACATCACCAGATGATGAACACTGAAATCAGATTGATTATATTCTTTGCAGCCAGAGATGGAGAAGCTCTACACTGTCAGCAAAAACAAGACTGGGAGCTGACTGTGGCTCAGATCATGAACTCCTTACTGCCAAATTCAAACTTAACTTGAAGAAAGTGGGGGAAACCACTAGACCATTCAGGTATGACCTAAATCAAGTCCCTTATGACTATACAGTGGAAGTAAGAAATAGATTTAAGGGACTAGATCTGATAGACAGAGAGCCTGATGAACTATGGACGGAGGTTCGTGACATTGTACAGGAGACAGGGATCAAGACCATCCCCCTGGAAAAGAAATGCAAAAAGGCAAGATGGTTGTCTGAGGAGGCCTTACAAAGACCTATGAAAAGAAGAGAAGAAGAAAAGATATAAGCATCTGCATGCAGAGTTCCAAAGAATAGCAAGGACAGATAAGAAAGCCTTCCTCAGTGATCAGTGCAAAGAAATCGAGGAAAACAATAGAACGGGAAAGACTAGAGATCTCTTCAAGAAAATTAGAGATATCAAGGGAACATTTCATGAAAAAATGGGCTCAATAAAGGACAGAAATGGTATGGACCTAACAGAAGCAGGAGATATTAAGAAGAGGTGGCAAGAATACACAGAAGAACTACACAAAAAAGATCTTCATGACCCAGATAATCATGATGGTGTGATCACTCCATCACACCAGAGCCAGACATCCTGGAATGTGAAGTCAAGCGGGCCTTAGGTGTCAGGAATCCTCTGGCCCTTATTAATTCCTGAATATTCAGGAATTGACCTTTCCCTGGGCTGAGGAATCCAGGCATTTCCTTTGTTAGTTTTTCATTATGGTGTTAAGTACCCTCTTCTCTCTTTAATAGGGATCACCTAGTGTTTTGTAAGTCTGGAATTTTAATCTTTATCTTTACTGAGAATAACTACCTTGTAAAACAGTATGTATGCCCACGCCATGTTGATTAAGACACTTTTGCTCCATCAGAGCTTTGGTCCCCGTGTCTTTCTTTCTTTCTCTTCCTCTCTTTATCTCTCTATTTCTGGCTGATTCCCTGGAATGCGAAAGCCAGCTGCGTAGGCTAATCTCTTTCCTTCCTTCGTTTTCTCATCGTCGACTCCGGACCACCAGGTTCCGGTCCATTAAAGGACCTACGTACGTTAGGAAGCATCACTATGAACAAAGCTAGTAGAGGTGATGGAATTCCAGCTGAGCTATTTCAAATCCTAAAAGAGGATGCTGTGAAAGTGCTACACTCAATATGCCAGTGAATTTGGGAAACTCATGGCAGAAAGCGAAGAACTAAAAAGCCTCCTGATAAAGGTGAAAAAGGAGAGTGAAAAAGTTGGCTTAAAACTCAACATTCAGAAAACTAAGATCATGGCATCTGGTCCCATCACTTCATGGCAAATAGATGGGGAAACAGTGGCAGATTTTATTTTGGGGGGCTCCAAAATCACTGCAGATGGTGATTGCAGCCATGAAATTAAAAGATGCTTACTCCTTGGAAGGAAAGTTATGACCAACCTAAGTAGCATATTAATAAAGCAGAGACATTACTTTGCCAACAAAAGTCCATCTGGTCAAGGCTATGGTTTTATCCAGTGGTCATGTATGCATGTGACAGTTGAACTATAAAGAAAGCTGAGCACAGAAGGATTGATGCTTTTGAACTGTGGTGTTGGAGAAGACTCCTGAGAGTCCCTTGGACTGCAAGGAGATCCAACCAGCCCATCCTAAAGGAGATCAGTCCCGAGTGTTCATTGGAAGGACTGATGTTGAAGCTGAAACTCCAATGCTTTGGCCACCTGATGTGAAGAACTAACTCACTGGAAAAGACCCTGATGCTGGGAGGGACTGGGGGCAGGAGAGAAGGGGACGACAGAGGATGAGATGGTTGGATGGCATCACCCACTCAATGGGAACTCCATCAGTTGGTGATGGACAGGGAGGCCTGGAGTGCTGCAGTCCATGGGGCTGCAAAGAGTCGGACACGACTGAGCGACTGAACTGACAGCATTTTACATTTGCTAAGAGCTCAGTGGTTCAAAAAGAGTTTTTCAGTACATCAGCATATTCTGATTCTCACAACATTCTAGTAGGGAGCCATGAGTGTGTTCAGTTTTCAGAAAATGAAACTGAAATTCAGAGAGACAAGTGGATAGCTCAGGGGTTACAATGGCAAAGCCAGGACTAGACCCGGGTCTAGGAAATGTTTGGTTGCCTCTTCCATCATACCAGGCTGCCAGCACCACAGCAGATATTCTTATATAATGCAACCTGAGTGGTCACTAGTTACCTGTTGCATTAACATTATATGTTGTCCATCTACTGGAAGGGGAACGAGGGTTCATTTCAATCACGTTCAGAGTCAACATTAATCAGAGTGAGCTAAGTGCCCATTTAGCCCAGTCTTACTGGAGACATACCTTTCAAAGCATCTGTGACAGATGACTCCCCTATCTAAAATAGCACTCCCCATCACCCTCTTCCCTTATTCTGTTTTATTTCTCTTTGCAGAACTTCTTATTTCCTATAAACACACGAGAATGATGGTTAATTTTATGTGTCAACTTGACTGGTCCATGGGGTGCCCAGACATTGGATCAAATATTATCCTGAGATTGTTAGGGAGGGTGCTTCTGGATGAAAAGAACATTTTAATTCACAGACTGAGTAAAGCAGATTGCCTTCCCAAAGGTAGCTGGTCCTTGTGCAACTGACTAAAGAGCTGAATAGAACAGAAAGGAACCTCTTCTGACTGACTTGATTGGAACATGAGGCTCAAAACTGACACTAGGTTTTCCTGGGTCTCGAGTCTGCAAGGTCTCAGATGGAAACTGACACCATCAGTTTTCCTGGGTCTCCAGCTTGCTGACTGCAGATCTCAGGACTCCTTCCAGTTCACTTCACTTCACTTCAGTCGCTCAGTCCTGTCCGACTCTTTGTGACCCCATGAATCGCAGCACACCAGACCTCCTGTCCATCACCAACTCCTGGAGTTTACTCAGACCCATGTCCATCGAGTCGGTGATGCCATCCAGCCACCTCATCCTCTGTCATCCCCGTCTCCTCCTGCCCCCAATCCCTCCCAGCATCAGGGTCTTTTCCAATGAGTCAGCTCTCTGCATGAGGTGGCCAAAGTACTGGAGCTTCAGCTTCAGCATCAGTCCTTCCAATGAACACCCAGGGCTGATCTCCTTTAGGATGGACGGGTTGGATTGCCTTGCAGTCCAAGGGACTCTCAAGAGTTTTCTCCAACACCACAGTTCAAAAGCGTCAATTTTTCAGCTCTCATCTCTCTTTATGGTCCAACTCTCACATCCATACATGACTACTGGAAAAACCACAGCCTTGACTCCTTAGACTCCACAATCATGTGAACCAATTCCTCATGATAAATATTTTTCTGTGTTTATATACATCCTACTGGCCGTGATTCTCTGGAGAGCCCTAACACATACAGTTGTTGATTGACTGGCTGATTGCAGCAGATACTTTTCATTGCCTCCTTTTTTTTTCCAATAATGAAAAGACCTCTGATTTAATGACTGCTTTCCCCAGGTGATTTGCATATGTCTTTTCCATTAAAGCCTGACATTAATCCTATAAAACAGGTGTTTCTTTTCACCCCATTGAAAGGAAAGGTTAAGTAACTAGAAAGGTTAAATACTTGCCTTTCATCACATGTGGAGCAGATAGAAAAGCTGGAATTCAAATCTAGGACTGACTCCAAAGCCTGAGAGATTTAGCTATTGTGCTACTTACTCAACTCCTATGACAGAAGAGAAGTATTTGAAAGAAAGGAAGAATGAAATAACAGGGAGGAGGGATGGGGAAAGAGGGGGGGAGGGAGGGAGAGGAGGGAGAGGGAAAGGAGGGGAGGAGGGCGGGGCAGACGGCGAGGCTGGGCCTTTAGAGACAGCTCAAGGTCACAGTCACGCACACCTGTCCTGTGTCCAGGCCAGGGAGAACCACACCATGACGTTTTCAGGCGTGTGAAGCCCCATCCCTGACCCGCAGCAAACAGACGTTTCAGCACCTCACAGTTACTGACAACCCTGAAAATACCACATTTCCACACTTCTCTGCTCACAGACTGGAAGGGGCTGGGAGAAGACAAGCCGGCTGTCTTCAAACATGCGAAGAGCTGTCACTCAGAGGGGGTCAGGAGTGCCCTAAGTGCCCACGAGACGACAGCTCTCAACTCATGAAAGCACTTTCCTTTGTTGAAAATTTTATTTTTCTTTGGCCGGTCGGGTCTTCCTGCTGTGCGGGCCGTTTTCCAGCCGCGGTGAGGGGCTTGTCGTCGCCCAGCACGGGCTCCAGGGGCTCCGGGACAGACTCAGGAGCTGCGGTGCCCGGGCCCAGGTCCTCAGGGCACGTGGGGTCTCCCCGGCCCCGGGATCGAGCCCGTCTCCTGCACTGACAGGCAGGTTCTCTACCACTGAGCCACCGGCGAGGCCCACGAAGGAGCTTGCTAACAGCCGAGACTTTCGCAGGTCTCTGCTTCAGAAACAGGGAGAGCTCTGCCAGCGACGGCGGGTGCTGGGCAACCCGCAGGGCCCGGCTGGAGAGCCTCCTGTCCCTCAGGTGGAGAACTCCGGGGAGCTCAAGGGCGCCCTCCGACTCCAAATGTTAAGATAATTCCTCTACCAAATCAAGCCTGAACTGTCCACCGGCTCGCCAAAGCTCTCCATACTGATTTCTCCCCTCATCCCAAGCAAATAGTCTCCTTTCCCCAGCAGCATTCTCGGCTCTGAGGCCTCCGACTTACTATATCCTCTCCACCCTCTGCGTTTCTTCCTATCTAACCTCTCCCTAACCTCAAACACTCCCTACCGCAAGATACCTAAACCAGGTTTTATTTTCTTCAAAAATATATGTGGTCCTTTTAAAATACTTTTAGATAAAATCAGTTCTCAAATTTTATTTATACGATGACTGACCTGGTCATTTCCTGACTTTCAAATGTTAATGCTGACCCAAGAGAGGCTATTTTGTCTGATCACCTCTATTCAAACACAGAACCTATTCAGGAACTGGTGTATTACATTCACATGCATTTTCAGCTCTGTATATAATATCACGTGATTTGGCTTTATGTTTATTTTTAGTTGTTCAAAGCGATTTTCTGAGAACACGCAATAACTCATTCACCCCTGTCATTCCAATTCACCAATAACAAACAGACCCTGACATTTTGCAAAGTCTAAGGCTGAGACACCTGCTTTATTTGACACCGTCAGCCCTGCAGGTATAGAAATGAGATATTTAATAGAAAATTCTCAGACAAGAAGGAAGGTGTCAGTCAGACAAGCCCAAGCACTGCTACAGGATAAGCCTCTGCCAAAGTCTATAACAGTGCTTACAGCTGTCAAATATCTGATCTAACACAAGATGTACTACAAGCTCTTTTATAAATGAGGATATTTGAAAGCTTGGTATATTTAAGGAAGAGCTACAAAATATATTGCTGTTGTTGTTCGGTTGCTAAGTCGTGTCAGACTCTTTGTCGATGATGCCCTCCAACCATCTCATCCTCTGTCGTCCCCTTCTCCTCCCACCTTCAATCTTTCCCAGCATCAGGGTCTTTTCCAAAGAGTCAGCTCTTCGCATCAGGTGGTCAAAATATTGGAGCTTCAGCTTCAGTCCTTCCAATGAATATTCAGGATTGATTCACTTTAGGATGGACTGCTTGGATCTCCTTGCAGTTCAAGGGACTCTCAAAAGTCTTCCCAGCATATAGATAGATAGATAGACATATAGATATATAATATATATTTTATCACTGGACAATTCACAAGTTAAGAACAATAAAATTTGCTGGAAGACAACAGAAAAGGTATCAAAAATCCTTTAAAAATGTCAAGAGTGGTTGAATTAAAAATAAATCTGAAAAAAAGGAGTGGTTGGGCGTAGGGGAACTCAGGGAAAACAAGAGAGCTATTGCTAGGAGAATCTCAGCCTCTTGCCTTCAGGGAAACCTTACAATTTTATGCACAGGTATAATGTACTTTGCAGGTATTCAATGAATATATTCTGAATGACTGATTCTATTTCATGCTTTTTTGAATTCCTAAAAACATGAATTATAATGCTTCACAGCAAAGCAAAAAAAAAATAATCTGCATTCTGCTTTTTTTTTAAAAACATTCTTTTCATGAAAACAGTCTTCCTTAATCTTTTCCAAGGGACTGTGAACCTCTCTCCTTGACTGTAAAACAAGCCAAATACAAATATTCAACAAATACTTATTGACAATGTCAGACACTGTTATGCATTCTGTATGCTAATATTTTCTCTTTGAAAAGAAGACATTAGAAAAAAATAAATGGACAAGGTAGTTCAAAAGCTGACCTTTTTCCAGCATCTGCTATGTTCCAGGCACATTATAAAGCTGACAGCATTTAGTCTTCCCAAGTCTGCATGCTCGTTATAGCTGGTATGATCATTTTTCTAACGAGGACACTGGAGGTGAGAGGGGTTTCTCTGCCAAAAGTGTCAGCCGCTCAGTCGACTCTGCAAACCCACAGACTGTAGCCCCCCAGGCTCCTCTGTCCATGGGATTCTCCAGCCAAAAATGCAGGAGTGGGTAGTCATTTCCTCCTCCAAGCGCTCTTCCTTACCCAAGGGTGGAACTTGGGTCTCCTGCCTTGAAAGCGGATTCTTTAGTGCTGAGCCACCAGGGAAGTCCAATTATTTAAAACAGTGGCTTTATTTAATATGCCAAAGAATCAAAGAACAGACAACTACCCACAACCAGATTTCCATCAGTTAGAAATGGCTTCAACAATCTATTTCAGCTTCTTCCTATTTTTGTCTGTTAAACCTTATCTTATAAATATCTATTTATTTATGCAGCTGTATTGGGTTTTAGTTGTGGCCTGCAAGATCTTTCTCTGCTGTGTGCACAAAAAATTCTGACTGTCCACTCCAGTTCAGCTGTTGCAGCGCTCGGGCTTAGCTGCTCTGGGAAATGTGGAACCTTCCCAGAGGAGGGCTCAAACCTGCACTCCATGCATTACACGGCAGATTCTTAACCCCTGGACCACTGAGGAAGCCCCTTTTAAACCTATGTTTGACTTTGGTGTTTTAGTTTCACCAGCCTGATTCTGGGAGTGGCCAGTTTTTCATCTGTGCTCCTCAGAATGCTTCACGTTCTGTTCAGTCCCTTTTCGAATCTCACTTAGCCTCGTCTTTATGGTCTCTCATCTTTCTCTTGGCCATTTCTATGACTTCAGTAACACTGTTGTTTGTAGTGTTTCTGTAATCACTTCATAACTGAAAACCGTGGGATTCTGGGTCCACCACATCTGTGTCCTCTGACCCACAGTCGTGGTTCAACTCCAGTGCTTCCGACTTCCGGAACAGAAGCGCTCTCGGGCATGGCTTTATCTGCGGGAATCTCTAGAACTGGAACTGAGCGTGTGCGCCTCACACATGACGTTTACTCTGCTCATACCAGCTTTTCCAAAACTTCTGTGCTTACGAGCAGAGACGTTCTAGTTTACCCTGGAGTTTCTGGTACACTAGTCAACTGTCTAGGCAACAATTATAAACATATGAGAACGATGAGGAAGAGAAGGAGGGGAAGGAAGAAGGAGAGCGTGATGACGACAGAGGAGAAGGAACATAACAGAGCATGTTCTATGGGCCAGGCGTCCTTCTAGACCCTTCCTGCGTGAAATCCAACCCACGACCGAGCCCCAAAGTCCAGCTTATGAGTGAACTCACCCCCTCCCCCTTCTCTTTAAAAGCCAAGCTCTAGCCAGCATCAACCTAAGAAACACACCCACCCCCCTCCGCATTAGCTAATCTTCTGACTCCTGCATCACCAACATTAAATGTCCACCAGTTCCACCTGGTCAAACTAAAGTCGAAGTGCTAGGTTTAGAAGATTTAAGGCCCATGAAGGTTGCTGGAAAAACCAGTAAACTTTCAAACTGATCTCTTAGCCACAAGCCAAGAACCATAAACATATTATAGAAAGTAAGCAATTCCAGTAAGTGAAAATACATGTTGAGAGTAACCGCGTGTTCTGGCTATGCTCAACTGTAACTACACGTATGCTGCTCCCCAAGAGAAGGAATGGGGCATACATGTACACACAGCGCCCAGGCCAGACTGTGTGCTTCATGAGGGTAGAATCCTGCCTGCCACGATCACCAGTAATTCCCATTGCTTATCTCAACGTCCAGCACTGGAGGGTAGCCAGCAAATCTCTTCCATGCATTTACTGTTAAATCACTAACACAAAAGAGGGGGTCTTTGATGCTATTAATTTATGGAAATTATACATTCTAATATTAATAGAACATAACTAGTAGCACTATGCTCAAAATACTATACATATTAACTCATTTAGTGTTAATTAGGAGCACTCATGGTTCAGTTAGGGGAAAAGACCAAATGTGAGGTTATGAGAATTAGGAACCACATATATGAGAGTCATATATATATGTCATAGCAGAGACATTTCTTTGCTGACAAAAGTGCCTATAGTTGAAGCTATGGTTTTCCCAGTTGTCATGTGTGGATGTCAGAGTTGGACCATAAAGAGAGCTGAGCGCTGAAGAATCAATACTTTCAAACCGTGGTGTTGGAGAAGACTCTTGACAGTCCCTTGGGCTGCAAGGAGATGCAACCAGTCCATCCTAAAGGAGATCAGTCCTGGGTGTTCATTGGAAGGACTGATGCTGAAGCTGAAACTCCAATACTTTGGCCACCTTATATGAAGAGTCAACTCATTGGAAAAGACCCTGATGCTGGGAAAGATTGAAGGTGGGAGGAGAAGGGGGCGACAGGATGAGATGGTTAGACAGCATTACCGACTCGGTGGACATGAATTTGAGTAAACTTCGGGAGATAGTGTTAGACAGAGGAGTCTGGTGCAATGCAGTCCGTGGGGTTGCAAAGGGTAGGCTAGGACTTAACAACTGAACAACAAATGAGAGCACATTCTGTGCAGTTAAGGCTTGGGAGAGGAAGGCCTTTTTAAAGCCTGCAGCGGACTCCATGAACACTCACCCTCACCACCTCCTGGCAGTCCTGACTCTGGCCTGGATTCTCACCACTACTGACAACTTACTTAAGACAGCTTTCTCAATTACCAGTGCCCTCAGAATCCTCACTGCCCAGGCATACACCTCATGAGAACTAAAAGAGGAAGCCTGCTTTTGTCTACAAAACCCCTAGAGGTTGTTGCCCCATCATCATTGCAACGGATACACTGAAAGAGCTCCTACTGACAGGGGCTAGGGAAAGGCCTCTCCATAGGTGGGCTTAGGGAATAAAGGAAACGAATTGCAGATGTTTGCGAGGATTTACCAGACCGTATGTTAAACATTACTCACTTTACACTGTTTGTTTCCCTGTGTTCAATTCATTTCACTCAATCCTAGATTTTAGAAAGGAAGGGGAAGGTGCATCGGGGAAAAGAATGGAGAACTTAGGACATTTTAGGAATATCTGCTAAGTCACTTCAGTCGTGTCTGACTCTGTGAGACCCCACAGACGGCAGCCCACCAGGCTCCCCCATCCCTGGGGCTCTCCAGGCAAGAACACTGGACTGGGTTGCCATTTCCTTCTCCAGTGCATGAAAGTAAAAAATGAAAGTGAAGTTGCTCAGTCGTGTCCGACTCCTAGCGACCCCATGGACTGCAGCCTCCCAGGCTCCTCCGTCCATGAGATTTTCCAGGCAAGAGTACTGGAGTGGGGTGCCATTGCCTTCTCTGTTAGGAATATCTAGCTAGAGCTAAATGCTGGGATCAAACTCTAATCCATGGATGGAAAACAGATTTAACCTTGATTGCCATTCTTTAAATACTGCCTGACAAAGAATGCTAAGCCAAAACTCAGCTGAGAACTTACACATAAAATCCCTCATAAAAATATTTAGAATTTTTTTTCAAAAAAATGCAAGGAAGATAATTCAGTAATTAATGAGTTCGGTTATTTAAAGGGGCTGAGTAAAGCTGGGTGAAAGAAACAGGGGAAGTCATACTTCTTTAGAGTGTTATGCTTTTGTACATTTTTAAACTTTTGGAACCACACTCATGTTTTATGTACTCACAAGTTAACCTAACTGTATTAAAAATGAATAGCAAAACCACAGTGAAGAGGGACAAAAAGAAAACAAGATCCTTTTGAACACAGGCATTTTATTACATACTCCACACTAAAGGCAAATATTGATTCCAGTTAATAGAATTTTTTGCTGTCTGTATAGATTAGCAATTCTGAAACTGTTTTTATGATTGAGTGTATAAGTAGATGCATTTAAGATTTGGGGAGTCATGTTATCCAACACTCTTGAAAGGGGAGTTATAAATAAGGAAAGAGAAATGCTAGAATAAACCCTGTGGTGTGGATATAAGATAGATACAAGATACAATAAGAAATGATAGATAGATAGGTAGACCATGGTGTATGTGTGTGTGTGTGTGTGTGTGTACTCAGCAAACAGCGCCTACAAGCAATGACAACCCAGAGGCATAAACACATCTAGCACCCACATTTTGATGACTAAATATCATTCTCCATAAAAGGAAACCAGAACTCCTTAAAGAAGTTGTTGATTTCAGAGCAGGGCAGAAAAACTACAAGAGGAGCCTGGAATGCAAGGTTTGTGCTAGAAAGTAGGAAAAGCTTAGAGAATAAGGGGTGACATTAAAAGGGCAGAGGAAGGAGTTCCCGGGAGGTCCAGAGGCTGAGACTCCAAGCTTCTAGTACGGGGTAGGGGTTCAGTGTTCAATCCCTGCTCAGGGAACGAAGACCCCACATCCCGTGCAGAGTGGCCGAAAGAGAAGAAGGGCACAGGAGACTGAAATAGCTCCCGCCGAGCCGTTCTGGAATAATCTAAGCATCAAAACTCATGATAGTAATGGACTACTATTCATCACATGTAGTAAAAATTCATGAAAATTATATCACTAAATAAATATGGAAGAAGGGAAATATCTCCCCTACAGTGGAATGCCACCTAGTAAATGCAGACTAAACAACGAAGCCACAAAAAATATCATTTCAGAAATATCACAGTAGTCACTGACTCAGTAAAGAATCATCAATGGATGTTAAAACAAGTGGGTAAGATGGTAATAAGAAAAAACACTGTTTACACACTGCCATATGAATTTGTAACCATTGACAAGCTCAGAGCATCCCCCAAAGAAATGAACATAAAAGGGGTCCAATTTGGTAGCAACCAAGAGCACCTCTCTGGAGGTGCACACTCCTAAACCATGCGGCAAAGAATTCCCACAAATAAGCACACACGTTAAAGTGACACATCAAACAAGAAAAAAACCACCACGAATGGAAACCTGTAAAGAAAGGAAAAGTAAAACATCCCTAGAATACTCCAGACATAATTGTTTGGTTCAGAATATAAAATAAACATGTTTAAAACATCAGAATAATTTAAAAAAAAAAACACTAAAATGGAACAAAGTACCATATAAATTTCTAGCAAAATTTTTAAAGAATCGAATATAATTTCTAGAAAAAAATTTACTCAGTAAAAATGACAGGCTAAAAAGCAGATTTTAAAGAGACAAAAAGAGAATTAGTATTCTAAGAGAAAGATAAAGGAAATTACCCAAAATGACATTGATAAAATCAGAGCGGTAGAATATATGAAAGTTAAGAGGCATAGATCATCAAAACAGACTATGATAAGTATAATTTGAATACAGAAAGACAAAGAAAGGAAAGAGAAAGAAATACATAATTAAGAAAAAGAATATTTGAAGAATTAAATGTTGAGAAATTTCCAGAATTAGTGAGAGTTATAAATCCAGATTATGGAAGCACAAATAAATGTCCAACTGGACTTACTGCACTAAAACAGCCAAACACCAAAGACAAGAACAGAGAGTCTGAAAAGCATCTGTAGAGAAAGAGGTCCCCTGAACATTAGACTGCCGACAGACTCGCCATGAACAGGCGCCAAAAGAGAGTGAGGTATCTTCTAAATGACCAGAAACCACCCTACAACTGACGCCCAGCTAGGCCCGCAAAAGTGAGTGTGGGCTGAAGACATTTTTGTGTGAATAAAATTAAGTTCACCGCCACAGATCTTCCCAAAAGGAAACCGAACACATAGAGAAAACCTGAGATACAAGATGGAATAACAAGCAGAGAAATTTATAAACACGGGAGCTGGACAAATAAAGACTATTAAAATGATAACTGTTATAATACCTTTATAAGGTAAAAAATGCTAAAATTAACGTATTTGTTATAATTATGTAAAATATAGGAGGTAGATAATTAAAGTACTATAAAAACTTGGACTGGTTAGGGAATGGTAAATATATTCATTAGTTTTAGATTTTGGCTGTATGAATGCTAAAAATTTAACTATAATCATACAAAAATATAAAAGGATTAAATATCAGTTAATTCAGTAAAGGGGAAATGTATTTTTCTTTAAAAGTTGGCCAGTTCTAACTAAGTAAGGCATACAAGGGAAAATGTAGCAAAATAGCATAAAATAAATGGCAAAATATAAGTGGACTATGGATACCAATTAAAATACAAAGATTGTAAGAGATTATTTTTAAAATCCAACTAAATACACTTTAAAAGATTTACTCACCTTGAACCTTGGGACACAAATAGAGTGAAAGTTGAAGTATACGAATTAATAAATCATGGCATTACTAAACAAAATAAGTTGGTATCACTATAATAAAATATTAAATTACTAAGAATAAAGAAAATTGTTTTTAAAAAAAAATTATTCATATGAAAATAAAACAACTCATCATGAATCTAGCCTCTAATATAAAGAAATTGCCAGAATTTACAAAAAGAAATGGACAAATTTCTCTGACACAGAGATTAAAATTTTTCTCAAGGATATAGGGAAAAGTAAAAAAAAAAACAAAAAACAACTCAAGAATACATCGAGAATGTATGCTCAAGAATACAGGGAAAGAATAAAAACCAATTTTTAAAAAATATTCCTACCACAATGCAACTGTTAGATACCAAGAGCAAATACATTATCTTTTTAAAATAACTCCATATGTTTAGAAATTAAATATTTATAAACAACCTGTGAATCAAAATAGAAAGTCTAGTAGAAATCAGAAATTATGTAGCATGAGCTACATAAAAGCAATACTAAATATCAAAATCTACAGTGATACAGCTGAAGCAGTACTTGGGTATCCGTAGTCTTAAAATGCACACAATAAGAAGGAGAAATATAAAAAATTAATGAGATGAGCATCCAATTCAGGAAGTAGTAAATGAAAAATATAATAAGGAAAGAAGCAAATACTAGCTATAAAAACATAAAATAAAAAGACACCATAGACAAGATGAACAAGATGAACACATGCACACATAATTGAATAATTCAAAACCTAGGTGTATATTCTAGAGAAATTCTACCACGTGTGAAAAGGGTGACATAAGTAAGAATTTTTACATCAATTTGTAATAGCAAAATATTGGGAACATCAAGAGTATAAGAGTCAAATATATTGGGTTATATTCATACAATGGAGTTCTATATAACAGAGATGAATAAATTACCTCTATATAAGTCAACATGGATAACTCAAAAAAAATCTAATATTCTGTGGAGAAAAAAAGCAAGTTGCGAAAGTATATTTTGATTAAGTGTATAAAAAATTTAAAATATAAATGCATAATTAAAATACGGTTTCAGAATTCATATATTTATGTAGTGAAATGAAAAAAGACACATATTGAAATAATAAACAATGAATTCAAACACTGGTAAGCTCTTAAAGGAAAAGGAAGATACAGGGATATAAAAGGAGCTCCAACTCTACTGTCTATACTTACTTTCTTAACTTGACATCGTTGTTTCTTACTTATTTTTATACTTTTCTATATCTGATATGAAAAAGTGAAAGTGTTAGTCCCTCGGTCGTGTCCGACTCTTTGCGACCCCATGGACTGTAGCCCGCCAGGCTCCTCTGTCCATGGGATTCTCCAGCCAAGGACCCTGGAGTGGGTTGCCATTCACTTCTCCAGGGGATCTTCCGACCCAGGAATTGAACCCAGGTCTCCCACACTGCCGGCGGATTCCTTACCATCTGAGTCACCAGGGAAGCCCCATATTTACTTCTAAAATAAAGTTGCAGGGTTAAAGGATAGGCAAATTGTACATTTTTGATGGAGTTCACCAAACAGACACAAATTTTTCAATAACTTACTGTTAAAATATACATAAATATAAAAATTATTAGGAGAAAAATTTGAAACAATTTCAAATGTTGGAAAGAATGTATGTTTTAAGACTAAATCATTGAAAAAACTTTGTCTGTTTGGTAGACTCTATCTGAGATGTAAAATTTACCTATCCTTTAATCCTGAAACAAGGCTATGGTTTTTCCAGTGGTCATGTTTGGATGTGAGAATTGGACTATAAAGAAAGCCGAGCGCCAAAGAATTGATGCTTTTGAACTGTGGTGTTGGAGAAGACTCTTGAGAGTCCCTTGGACTGCAAGGAGATCCAACCAGTCCATCCTAAAGGAAATCAACCCTGAATACTCATTGGAAGGACTGATGCTGAAGCTGAAACTCCAATACTTTGGCCACCTGATGTGAAGAACTGACTCACTGGAAAAGACCCTGATGCTGGGAAAGACTGGGGCAGGAGGAGAAGGGGATGACAGAGGATGAGATGGTTGGATGGCATCACCGACTCAATGGACATGAGTTTGAGTAAACTCCAGGAGTTGGTGATGGACAGGGAGGCCTGGCGTGTTGTGATTCATGGGGTCGCAAAGAGTTGGACACGACTGAGTGACTGAACTGAACTGAACTAAATCCTGAAACTTCTTTTAATCCTGAAACTAATTTTAGGAGTATTTATTTTTTGCAGTGTTTGGAAATGTTTAAAAATTAAACAGTGAGCTGTCAGATGAAGATGGAGGGAAGGAAGGAGGTCACGGGACTGAGGCGTCCTGAAGGTCCTGTTAGGGTCTGGCCTGCATCTGAGGTCACTGAAGCTGGGAAGGGTTTCAAGGTATGTGGGCAGGGGAGGCGGTGCAGAGGCGGGCACGACAGGGCTGGGGGCCAAATACGGAGTTGGACTTGCTTTGCAAGAAATGCTCTAACCTCTGTGCGGAGAACAAATTGAGATCTTGCTAAATACTATGCACACCTGGAAAGAAAGTGGAGCTTAGCGGCATATTGGCAATAGACGTGGAAAAAAATGAACAGATCCTGTCAGTATCTCAATAGAAAATGCATTCACTAGGACTTAGTGGTCTATTCAACACAGGACAGCACAGAGGAGGCGAGTGTGACGGTTACCCCGTGCCGGGAAGGAGGAGACGGTGAGAGGGGCCGAGGGATGGTTTGCAGCAGATCCGCGCTCCTCCAAGGCGGCAGGGCCTGAACGCGAGCCTGCACCCTGACGACAGCCCGCCCTCCCCAACAAGCAACAGAAACAGATCTGACCTTCCTCGGGGACGGATGGCTTATTCTCGCTTCCTTTGTCCACAACTTTCACTCTGGGTTTTGGCTCCTTTCTTTTTTCTAAATCTTTAACTGGAAGAAAAGTAAAAATACAGCAACACGTTAGGTTAGAATCTAAAAGAAAATACCAATGAGCTTTCACTCAACTCCTTGCAAGTATTAAGAGCTTTAAGTAGAAATTAGCTACATGGTAGAATCTCATTCTAGAAGATTGGAGCTGCCATTCTTGTCAATCTTGTCATGAGAAAGAGTAGAAGTCACTTACAGATTTACTTTAGTCAAGTATTCACTATGGGTTGATGTATCCAATTTAATCCTTTATAACATAAAATCGCAAGATAGCCCCATTTCAGACATGATGGAATGAACGACCCGCAGGCTAAGGAGCTAAAACATATCTCATAAAATCAGAAAGTGTTGGCATAGGATTTAAGCCATGTCTTCAGATTTCTGGAAGGCCTGTGAGTGGCCCCTGTTCTAGAAAGGTCTTAGCCACATATATCCTCTTTTGAAGTTGGTCTGTCTGCAATAAAAGATGGAGAACTCCATAAAGACTTTCTTTCAAACTTAAAAAAATTCCCTGCTAATAAAAAGCAGGACTTGTTCATTACTTCCATTATGAAAAATTCAGGGCCCAGAACGACCCTTGGTCCTTGAATACATTCAGTCCAAACTACTCCACGACTTTACTTGTCTCTCCACCGCAGCTTTCCTGCCACAGCTTGGTGCCTTAAGTCTTTCTTAGTATTAGTTGCTTGGCCATGTCTGACTTTTTACAACCCCATGGACTACAGCCCAGGCTCCTCTGTACATGGAATTCTGCAGACAAGAATATTGGAGTGGGTAGTCATTCCCTTCTCCAGGGATCTTCCCAACCCAGGGATCGAACCCAGGTCTCCCACATTGCAGGCAGATTCTTTATTGTCTGAGCCACCAGGGAAGCCCCTGAGTCACCACTAAATAGCAATAGTATGTGCACAAATAAAATACCCTATGAAAAGGAGGACGTAATCTCATGGCAAGATATTCCATTTAATTATTGCATTCACTTCATGGGAATCAGTAAACTTATTGGAAAATGGGCTCTACAGGGTCAGCAATGGTTTCCTCTGAACCATCCTTCCTGCCTTCTCCAGGGTTACTCCATGAATCCTGCCTTTATGATCAATTCTTCCTCTTCTTTCTATCAGCTTCCATCCCACTGCTAAAAAGACTGGAGACTTACCATCTGCCAAGGTCAGGTTTCTCTAGTTTTATGATTCCTTCTCTTAGAAGTCTTTCTTGGCTTTCTGGCACTTGAGATTAAATTCCATGATTAAAAATCATAATAAATACAAGCTGCCTTAATCCTTCTATTTCCGCTGATGTTCTAATTTTCTAAACCCATTTTTTTAGACCTCATCTTCTGATTTCCTTATAAGGGTTAACCACTTTGGAACACCCCTTCCTTTAAATTCTTTTCTTTCTCAATTTTTACAAAAGCCCTATCCTGGGTTTTTTCATGTTCCTCTCAGCCCCCCTTTACATTCTCATTCTTTGGAACATTTTTCTGCTTCCATTTCTGAAACGGAATCATAAACAACATTTGCCTCATATCTCTGCATACCCCACCTACAACTTTATCTCCTCTCTCCCTGGATGATTTCCAAATCCACATCTTCAACCCCACCCACACATAGGCCATGACCTCAGATGGCTTACATTCCCTAAAAGAAAATAAGTCTGCAACTCTGATGGGAGGAGAAATAGGTCTGGGAAAGAATAATTGCAAAAGTGGAGACTCTGGGAAATTTTACCAGGAAGATGACATTTGGGCCAAACTTTGAAATATGAGCAAGATTTTGCAGGCAGAGATTAGCAAAATTAGTTCCAAAGAGAAAAATAGTGGCCAAAAAAATGTTTGCCAAAATAGGCCAAAATCCATTCTACAGATGAACAAGGGGGGGAAATGAGCAATAAGTCACTTTGAATTGGGTCATTAGGTCACACACAAGATGTCACACACGGGTCACACCAAGCTGCTGACCTGCTCACGGAGGAGGCAAAATCAATCAGAAAACAGACTGCCAAGAGCAAAGCAGTATTAATCATAACCACCACCACCACCATGTCCCTACTGTGTGCTAATGGGAGTTAATGCACAGAGCAATAGGTGCAAATCACCTCCCCATTTACAGACGTCCTTAAACTGCTTTAACTACTTAAAGGCCCAAATACACACACCTGATTCAGAATCCTAAGAGTTCAGACATGCCTCTTTGTCCTCAAAATCAAGACTGTTACTTATGTTTCCCTGGGTATCAGAAGACAGACTTATGAAGAACTTGAATATACACATATATGTTTCATATAATTTATCTAACTAACCAATTAGATGGTTTCACTAAGATTATTTCAGCAGAGCTAAGCAAGCTGAAAGCAAATGCACTTCCTTTTAAACATTCTGAGTAAACAGCTGTCAGCAAAGCCTTTAAGGCTGCTTATGCTTCTTCTGCTGCTAGTGAGTGGAATAATTGCAATAATCAATCGTACTAAACCTTAAGACTAAAGTGAAATGAATCGTTTCTCTTTGTCCTTTTCCCTGCTTCTCACAAACTTTAAGAAAAGTTATTTCCCTTACTCATGTTGGAATGTCAGAGGCCAGACACTGAAGCACAGTGCCAATAAAATGAGACAGAGGCTGATTTATATTGAAAATAACATGAAACCCTTTCCCAGAGCTTTCAGATGATGTGACTCTCAAAAGAATGTAACATTTTAAAACATCTGTATGTCCTGCTGACAGGTGGATGTACAAAATCTCTTTGTTCAGAAGTTTCAAGAGGTAGCAGGTTAATAGAGTGTTTTGGGTTTTTTTTTTAAGAAAAAAATCAGAAAATACAACATAAAATGCTACTCGGAAGAGAAAGAAGAAAAGGAAGGGGGAATAGAAAAATCCACATAGAACACTGCTGAACAGAGTCCTAGAACTCATGGTCTCCCCAGTTTGTGGATTAACTCTTTAAAAAGCTACTGTTATTTGAACATTCTCATTATTAGAGAAACGCAAATCAAAACTACAATGAGGTATCACCTCACACTGGTCAGAATGGTCATCGTTAAAAAATCTACAAACAATAAATGCTGGAGAGGAAGTGGAGAAAAGGGGATCGTCTTGCACTGTTGGTAGGAATGTAAACTGATACAGCCACTATGGAGAACAGCATGGAGATTTTCTTTAAAAACTAGGAATAAGACTATTATATGACCTGGCAATCCCACTACTGGGCATATATCCTAAGGAAACCTGGTTCAAAAAGACACACACACCCCAGTGTTCAGTGCAGCATGATTTACAATAGCTAGGACATGGAAGCAACCTAGATGTTTATCAGCAGATGAATGGATAAAGAAGTTATGGTACACATATATAATGGAATATTACTCAGTCATAAAAAAGAACACATTTGAGTCAGTTTTAGCAAGGCAGGTGAACCTAGGACCTGTTGTACAAAGTGAAGTAAGTCAGAAGGAGAAAAATAATGAACATTAACACATGCATGGAATCTAGAAGAAAGGTACTGATGAACCTATTTGCAGCGGCAAGCGTGGGCTGCAGACACAGCACACACTCGAGGACACAGCAGGGGAAGAGAGCGTGGGGCAGACGAACAGCATCGGGACATACACATCACCACGTGCACAGCTGTGGGAAGCTGTGTCTGACCCCGGGAGCTCATCCTGGCGCTCCGTGACACGCAGAGGGATAGGATGCGGTGGGGTGGAGGGAGGTTCAGGAGGGGGGCACGAATGTGCACTTACGGCCGATTCACGTCGCTGCGTGGCAGAAACCAACACGACATCATAAAGCAATTACCCTCCAGTTAAAACATAAATTTAAAAATAAGCTACTGTTGTTTGAAATGATGTCTGGGGTTTACATCAAAATAATACGAGAGAAGGGGGTGTAGGGGTATAGATCGACAAGACTGACCATGAATGGTTAATTGTTGAAGCAACTGCTGGGTATTGAGGGGTTGATTTTACAATTTTGTCGATTTTTTTAAGCTTTAAAATTGTACTTAATATTGAGTTGGGGGTTTTTTAGGGAGTTTGTCTTAACAATGAAGTAACACAGAAGGTTAACCAGGACCGACCTCCCCTGTTCACGTTCACAATACACAAAACTCTGCCCACAAATCAGACAGGATGCCTCCAGGAAGGGGGGGCTGCTGTGATCTCTGGTCCCTAGACTATAAGGTCCAGTGACGTGCCGCGTTGCCTAGAATAGGGCCTGGCACTTCGTAGCCATACAATATACACTTAAGTGACAAAAAAAAGGAATTAGTGAATGAATGAACATCTCATGAAAGGCAAAAGAATCAGGACCTCCGCAGATAACTTTTAAAGTCAACGTAAGGAAAAGCTTCCTAAGGGAGCAGGGCCAGCATGGACAGGGCCGCCTCCGAGCGCTCCCCTGCTTACAGTGTCTCCGGATGCAAGTCCTTTGACCGGCTCAGTATCTGAGAACTGACTCAGATGTGAAGACATCACCCATCCATTCTCTTTCCAGCCCACTCCTGCAGCAGAGACAGCACCTTCTTTCACAGAGTGCTGAAAGCATTTATTGAGCAGCTATTATGTACTGGGTAGGTGACATGTCTAGATAAGGCTCCGGGGACAGTGCCAGGGAGAGGATTTAAAAACCAACACTTAAGGAATCATGGTTTTCTCTGGGTATCTGCCCAGGAGCGGGATTGCTGAGTCATATGGTATTTCTAGATTTAACATTTTAAGGCACTTCCATACTGAAAACCATAATCCAGAAGACACGTACAGCTCACTGTTTACTGCGGCACGGTTTACAATAGCCAGGACATGAAAGCAACCTGAATGCCCCTCGGCAGAGGAGTGCACAAAGATGTGGCACATGCATGCGATGGAATCTTACCCAGCCACAAGGAGCGAAACTGTGCCATTTGCAAAGAAGTGGACGGACCTAGAGACTTATACAGAGTGAAGTAATGTGAGTCACAAAGAGAAAAACAAGTACGTGTATCAATGCATATGTGTCAATCTAGAAAAACGGTACAAACGAACCTCTTTTCGAAGCAGAAAGAGACATAGAGAACAAACACATGGACACCAAGCAGGGAACGAAGGGTGGGAGGGAGGGTGGGAGGAACTGGGAGACCAGGATTAACGCGTGTAACGGGCTTCCCAGGTGGCACGGTGCCAATGCAGGAGACGCAAGAGATGCGGGTGCTATCCCTGGGTCGGGAGGGTCCCCGGGAGGAGGAAATGGCAACCCGCTCTAGGATTCTTGCCTGGAGAATCCCGAGGACAGAGGAGCCTGGCGGGCTACGGTCCGTGGGTCGCAGAGTCGGACACGACTGGGCAATTGCGTGCACACGTTGAAAGCGGTAACTCGTGAGCACCGACCCTGTGGCTCAGGGAGCTCCGCTCATGTGCTGCGGTGACCTGTTGGGAGGGGAGCCCAACAAAGAGGGGTCTGGGTGTGCAGATGGCTGATGCACCGAGCCGGGGAGCAGAAACGACACAACATCGTAAAGCTGCCATGTTCCAATAAAACTTGTTTTAACTAAAACTGAAAGGATAAGTAGCAGTGCAGTGAAATGGGTAAAGGAAGGGACAGAAGAATATTACAGGCAAAAGGAACTCATGGAAGATTAGACTGAATGTCTCTTAAGATCTTGTCAAACCTAAACAATCCAGGATTAACCCGGTATAATATTCACCACAGACTCAGACTCAGCACTGGAACAGAGTCCCATCAGCACTGTATGATCTGTAAATACGTACTTCTGAATTGACCTTGGGCTGGCTTGCTTTCTTTGTCTTTATTATATGCAATAATCTGAACCGTGTAATTCTGGTCTGGCATAAGACCTTGAATAATTGCTTTAGTTGCAGTGTTCTGGAGATTCAGTTGATTGGTTTTTCCACCTAAAATAAAACAGAAAGATGAATCAGTTCTAAGAAGTACATTAACTGTGTCCATTAAGAAATTTCATTAACCAGAAATCTAAATTTTAAAGGTGAAGATATTTAAAAACAGGTATAATGGTGAGTATTGCATAATAGTTATTTTTCGTATACTTTCCATCCTCATTTTCAGTTATACTCTGCATTAGACAACTTAAACAGCTGTCTAAAGTAGGTGAAAACACATTCACAAACATCCTTCACATAACACACTGTTGCTTTGATACACCAGGGAAAGCCGTAGCATGAGACTAGAAGACAGTCAGACCTCAGTATCAGAGACACTCTGCAAGGAAAGAAGGTCACCTGAAAGTGATGAAAAGGAAATGGACAGGCTGAACGTAATTACCTACACTGGTATTTTTCCTACGGCCTCTCTAAAGCGAGTCAAAGCATCTCTGAAGTGTTAGCAATTTAATTACCCTGACTCTGAGCATCACTGGCTCAGAATGCTGAAGGAACCACTCATCGTCTGGCTACTTAAAAGTTAGCTTCTTTCTGGAAAAGATTCCAAACTCCCAGTGTCTCTCCATCAAACCAGACTGACCTCTAAGGTTTTGCTGAAAATGTGACTAATTCAGTACCAGCTTGAAAACAAAGTTGCAGACATGCATTCTTCTCTATTTCTGGCAGCGGTTACTGCCCGAGAAAAGGAAAATTTAACTTAAGACTGCTCCTCCAGCAGCAGCAGCAAAAGGACCAGAAATTTGCTGAATTAATCAAGTATAACACAGGCTCCGGTGCATTTTAATCACAGGTGGCGCTAGTGGTAAAGAACCCGCCTGCTAATGCGGGAGACATAAGAGATGAGGGTTCAATCCCTGGGTAGGGAAGACCCATGGAGGAGGGCACGGCGGCCCACTCCAGGATTCCCACCTGGAGAATCCCGTGGACAGAGGAGCCTGGAGGGCCACAGTCCATGGGGTCACAGAGGGTTGGACGCAACTGAAGTGACTTAGCAGTCAATAAAGTTAAAATTAATTATGTTAAGCCTGAAAAACGAGGATCCTATCACCTCTGCTGGCCACTACTAGGGTGCAGAGCTGAGCCTTCTCCTGCGAAACCCATCACCACTCGCGCATGTACCTCCAAGAAGCTAGACTTGGCTTCAGAAAATCTATTATTTAAAACTCATCCTTAAAAAAAAAAAACAAAGACTCATCCTTGACAAAGTGCATCAAATGAATCTTTCACAATGTGTTTCACTAAAAAGAAAAAAAAAATGCCTTAGAAAAACCCTGTGTACTAGAATTCCTCTCTGAGAGGCAGAGGGTATACTATTTTAAAGACCTTGAGAATCCTGTAATAAAAAGCTTTAAGTCTGTTTAGAATGGCACTCTTCAAATTTATTTGACCATTAAACCATTTGATTGTATAACAGCTATCACATCCTGCTAAATATCATGGAAAACGCTTTGGGAAAGACTGGTATAAACATCACGCAGAGCGCATCTCCTACTGCTAAAACATCTACAAACATCCTTCGTCTAGACTCACTTATTACTCCTTTTATTTACTCTGTTTATTTTAGGTTTGATCAAGTCGATACTGGAGTGTCAGGACTGTTTTACTGGCTTGGTTAACTGCAGTAAGGACACTGGGTCACCACAGAAAATAAACCCAGTTTTCGTGGAGAAATTATCTGCTTTCATCCTCCATTTCTGTTTGCCCTTGGCGTGTTTAAGCAAGTGGAGGTCTACTTTTGGAGATGATACAGCAGAGATGACCGAGGGGCGAGGCTGAGGTTGGTTCAAAACCCATACAAGTCATTTCTTTTTTAAAAAAATCATTTTATTTGTTTGTTTATTCTTGGCTGCACCGGGTCTTCACCGCTTTTGCGGGCTTCCTCTGGTTGTGGCGAGCAGTTCTTCCTCGTGGAGGTGCGCGGGCTTCTCACTGCAGTGGCTTATCTCGTTGTGGGGGCTTCCCAGGGGGCACTTCTGGGAAAGAACCCGGGCTGCCAACACAAGGGACATAAGAGACTCGGGGAGACCTGGGTTCCACCCCTGGGACGGGAAGATCCCCTGGAGGAGGACACAGCAACCCACTCCAGTGCTCTTGCCTGGAGAATCCCATGGACAGAGGAGCCTGGCGGGCTGCAGTCCATGGGGTCACAGAGGCGGACACGACTGAGCGACTTGGCACGCGTGCACACGTCGGGCTGTGGAGCACAGACTCTAGGCAGGCTTCAGCAGCTGCCGGGCACAGGCTCCGCGGTTGCGGCGCAGAGGTTCGGCTGCTCCATGACATGTGGGATCTTCCTGGACCAGGGACTGAACCCATGTCCCTGTGCTGGCAGGTGGAGTCCCCGCGCTGCACCCCCAGGGAAGTCCCCCGAGTCACTTCTAAGGGTCTGATCCTTCAGTCACACTTGCTTGGAGTTCTGAAGAGTTTAGTGTTACCAGCAATTAATCAAAAAAAAATTAACCTACTGATTCCTTGGAGGGAAACTAATTACTTTTCAAGACATAGGGAATTCTCAAAGGTACCACAAATAAGGGACTTATATACTGACCGTTAGCATCATAATAATGTTCAAGAGCCTCTTAAATTTCCCATGATGGCTTATTTCAGAAAACAAATTGCATTTTTAGAAGTTATTTAAAAATCAGGCAGTGTTCTAAAATGAAAACTCTGAACACAGGCTTGAGACAAAAATAAAGCTCTCCATAACTGAGCCACTTTTGCGGGTCAACATGCGCAAAGTGTGCATCGTCTTCTGAACCAGTCATTCTACAGAGTCTGTGCCTAACATGTGTTAATAAGGAAAGGTTTCCTTTTAGTGACCAAGCAAGAAGCTAAACATTTCATCTGTATGTTTTGTTTAAGATTTTAAACCACCATGGAGTAAGATGTCCCCACTTAGAAGTAATTGAGCATCTGTCTTCCTCTTTAAATGAGTGGGGATGAGGTCTCCAACAGAAGGGAGTCCAGCTCTATGTCACCATTTTTATCACCAGCAGAAAGAACAAATGTTGCATTTATATAAATACATACACATTATACAAATAGGCTATTACTAAGTATTCATTTACTATGTGAAAATGGATTTTATGCGAGAAACCAGACTTGAGAGATACACCACAGAGGTTCTTTGTTACAATCAGGGCTAAGGCTCACCGAGCCCTTAGGATCTGCTGGTCACTGTTCCAGGTGCTTTGCGTTTACCGGCTCCTTTAGTCCCCACGACCAGCTTCCTACGTGAACATGCACAGGAAACTTCACACTCAGGCGCCGATGCAAAGGGTAGGCTAGGGCCCCATATTCTATATTTGCTCCCAGGTGACGCGACGCTGCTGTTCCCAGACCATGATCTGAGTTTCAAACCTCGCAGCAGTCCCATGAGGCGGGCACCAATTCTGCCGCACGTTCCACAGAAGAGGAAACTGAGGCGCTGGGACCCGACAGCTCGCTGGAAGGAAGGAACTGGGGTCTGAACTCACGCCTGCAGGACGCCCATGCAGCAGCATCCCTCTGCACGCTCTGTATCTTCGTTGGTTTGTTTTCTGGCCACACTGCATGGCTTGCAGCATTTTAGTCCCCTGACAGGGACTGAACCCTGGGGCCCTGGCAGCAAGAGTGCCAAGTCCTAACCCCCAGGGAATTCCCAACATGCTCTGTGCTGTTTCAGTCTACTATAAACCAAAAACATTAAAGGGGAAAGAAAAAACACAACCAAAATTTAATTGTTGGACGTTTTACACAACTATTTTATCCTCGTGATCAGTAACTCTGTTTAATTTTTACCTTTCTTGCTTTAATGCATCATTTACGCCCACTGTGTCTACTTTACTAAGTTTATAACTTAATGCATCGTTGCTGAATAATATTCTATTAAGTTAATTAACCGTAGGTGGCTCAATGGTAAAGAATCTGCCTGCCAATGCAGGAGACTCAGGAGACCCAGGTTCGATTCCTGGCTGGAGAAGATCCCCTAGAGGAGGAAAGGACAACCCACTCCAGTATTTTTGCCTGGAAAATTCCATGAACAGAGGAGACTGGCAGGCTATAACCTATGGGGTGGCAAAAGAGTCGGACACAACTTAGCAACTAAAGAACAACATAATTAATCGTAATTTACTCAGCTGGCCACAACCTTTGGAGGTGACTTTCAAGTGTCAATATACCAAAAGTATTCATCCATGTTGAAACAGAGGTAGCAAGGATTTTTGATAGTATGAAAATTATGGTGAGCCCAATAGCTAGTCTTTAGATTTGAGGCAATATTATTTTCTTGAGTAGAGGATAAGATTTCAAGCTCAAAAGATTAAATAAAAGTCTTTCAAATGAGATTAAAGCAACACTTAGCACTATACATTTTAGCTTCCTGTGTGCCAAAAGTTGCTAATACTCTAAAATACAGCTGATTCTTTTACCTGAAGCTGGAGTCACAAGAAGTTTGTATCCACCAAATTTCCCTCTTGGAGCCTTCCATGAAATCTGGATACTATCATGAGATAATACATTATATCTTAACCTTGTGGGTGGAGCGACTGAAAAGGAAAAACAAAAATTGTTTTAACATTGAAGCTTTTAAACTTTCGTTGTTAAATTGAAAAGCCAAAGTAGTGTAATCAGAATACTCAAGACTTCACGTTCTTTCTACAACCCCGTTAGTGAATTGATCTGTTTGCAAAATAACACAAACCCAAAAGCATTTGTTTCTGACTCAAGAGGCGAGCACTTGCCAAGTGGTACTCATGCTGTGTACTTTTTCCAGTGGTCTCGTGTGGACGTGAGAGCTGGACCATAAAGAAAGCCGAGCGCTGAAGGACTGATGCTTTTGAACTGTGGTGTTGGAGAGGACTCTTGAGAGTCCCTTGGACTGCAAGGAGATCCAACCAGTCCATCCTAAAGGAGATCAGTCCTGAATATTCACTGGAAGGACTGATGCTGAAGCTGAAGCTCCAATACTTTGGCTACCTGATGTGAAGAACTGACTCATTGGAAAAGACCCTGATGCTGGGAAAGGCTGAAGGCAGGAGGAAAAGGGGACGACAGAGGATGAGATGGTTGGGTGGCATCACCGACTCAATGGACGTGAGTTTGAGCAGGCTTCGGGAGTTGGTGACAGTCAGGGAGACCTGGTGTGCTGCAGTCCATGGGGTCGCAAAAAGTCAGACACGATTGAGCGACTGAACTGAACTGAACTGATCTTGTGACAGACAACTATAATTTAGGGTTAGAATGTAATACCCTAGTCTAGCTTAATTAATGAAGCCAACCTTGCAAACTAATTTTATTACGTTATAAGGATGAATGTTTCTACTTTGAACACAAGAACTCTTGTAATCTATGTAGACCGTGATCTGTTTTATGCATCTAGGTTTTCACTTTATTAACTCAGTAGCTTTGATGTGATAATTTAAGGTTATGACAGACATGTTATAGCAATAAGATCATTCTTTTCCCAGAGTTCACTAAAGGGTATATGCTGCTTTTCTGTGTGATTGTTCAAGCTTCAAAACCTGCACTTGGAACCCTACATCAGTGTTCCAGAATTTCAAAAGAAATGCTTTCATAAGATCGTTACTGTATAATATACAAACTAGTTTGTCACAAAAGAAAATCTAATGCTTGACAGAAAAGTTAGCACTTATCACCTACTTCTGTGCCTGGCCTTTCTTTCCCACTTTACAACAGCATCCAAGGAAGGAAAGAACCACTCGTGTCAGTAAGTATGTGGTATTATGTGGGGTTTAGATATTAGTCTGGGCCCCAGTTCGTCATTTATTAGATGAATAATCTCAGTGATTGTTTCTTTCATAGCCTTGTTTTTAGAAAAGGTGGCAGCAAAACTTTCTGCACAGAATAAGTGACAACATTAAAGAGAATAATAGATAAATCTGTTGCAATATGTACTTAACAAATGTCCGTTCCCATCCACCCTTACTTCTCTAATGGATGATCTCTAATGCTTATTGAATACCCACAAAAATACATTACTGTCCCGGTTTTATACATAAGGGAAGCAAGGAGACGCTAAGACATTCATCCAAGTTCACATACCGGCTCATGACCATCTTTGACCCCAAACCAAATGCTCTTTTTCTTCAGGTGAAGATTTATATTAAGAAGCCACCCTTCACTGAGCTAGAAGAACGAGCGATTTACTCCTGAACAAGCTCTCCGCTCATCTGAAATCAGGAGCACCTAAAGACACAGTCGTAAGAGCAGTGTTCTCTTTCTACATGCCCTTGGCTGCATTTTAGTAAAGAATGCTAGTCAAGCAAAATAAACACACTAGCTTCCCATTCTCAGTTTGACAAGGATGAGTCTACATTTCTCCAGCTTATGGGAAAGTATAGATTTATCATAAGAACTACTATTTTGAGCTACAAGAGATGGTTGACTAAACACAAATTTGGATCAACAGAGAAACTGATACTATTTTGCTTCCTCTGGAACTTGGGGAGAAAAATCTATAGATAGATTCTTATTATTTATGGAAGAAAATTAAAAATAAGAATTTTAAAGTGTTAAACAGTATATGCAGTTTCTGAGCCAGCTTGCCAGTGGGCTGGTAGACATCCTTGGCTGAGCTCACTGCAAGGTTTTGCATAAACGCCCACAGGAAGCAGGCATGCCTGGGAAGCATCAGTGAAAAAGCACAAGCAGAGGGGAGGCTGCCCTCTGGGCAGTTTCCAAGCCTCACCCGATCCATCTGCACCCCAGGGGTCCTGACATCTCAGGACGGCAAAGAACTAACATTCAGTATTCCTAGGTTAAATGTTAAAAATCTCTGAAGTAGGATCTACCCAGGCTATTGTTCTTTAAATGCGAGCTTTTAGCTTGCAACATCTTTTGAGTCAACAGCTGACCTGAGCCTCCAGGAGAAGTGATGAGGGCCACATGGACCGTACCAGAGAGCCCAGATCACACCCAGAGAACATGGACGGTGCTCCAGGGCCCAGAATGGCAATGACTTCCACTGAACTACTCCAGGAAATAAAAGTCAAGCAAAGGCAACAACCCAATCCATCAACATTCAAAAACAATTTACAAATGGTTTATATGCTGACGGTCCCATTACAACTACTAGCGAAAAGCAATATCACCATTTTCTTTTATCAACAGAACCGGTCTATTGCTTATGTATGCATAAACAGTCTCACAGTTATTAAAAGAAAATCCTGGTTAGACACAAAGTTTACATCTCCTTCAGGTTTTTGCTTTTAGGGGAAAAACACCGAGAAGAAGATATGCTATAAGAAAGCATATCTTTCTTAAGATATGCTTAAGAAAGCAAGCAGCGTGAGGTCACAGCTTCGAGCTTCAAAGCCAGCTCCGCTCCCACGTGTGGATGGCACTGGGACTTCCGCCAAAGCAAGGGCAGAAAGAGCAACGGGAACACGGGGAGTGCGGTGCGGAAGCCGCTGCTCTCATCTCACGGACCAAAAACGTGGGTATGTGTAATTCCAGAGCCGAGATTTTTCTTTCTGCAAGCACTCAGGAGCCCCTTCAATAAGTACATGTACTTAACTCCAGGAATAAATATAGATGCTTGCATGAACTTGACTCGAAAGTTAATCTGTGTCAGTTAAACCTTTTTCTTTTAATTTCAAGGTATTTTTTCCTTTTTGATGCAGTTGTAGATGGGACTGCTTTATGTCTCTCTTGTTTTTCTTGGAGTATAATTGCTTTACAATGCTGTGCTAGTTTCTGTACAACAGAAACTTTGTGCTGCAAGAAAGTGAGTCAGCTATATGTACATAGATCCACTCCCTCTAAGCCTCCTTCCAACCTCCACTCAACAATCACAATTTATTCCTCTTAAAAAAGACAAAAATTAAATGTAAAGCTTGATTTCTGGCACACGCTGAGAACCCAGAGTAAGCCAGCAAACTCATCCTTCATACAGTGACGTCAGGCCCTCTGTGTGAGGCAGGGCCAGCTACAACATTTGTGAAAATACAACCTTCATTCCAAAGGGGGACTGCAGAGGGAGACTAAGGAGCATCCAGTTGTTGATGGCAGGGTTAGGCTCGTTGCTGAAACTACAGGGGTATTTTTATTTTGTTGTGCTGTATTTTTTTGAGAGGGAAGATTTTTCTTTAAAGATTTTCACCACAATCACCCTCAGAGAAACCAAAGCTCAAAGGCAGAAAAGGAATGCTTATTTCATTCTAAAAAAAGCCTCACCGCTATCAGGCACTCAGGAAACTTCACTTCATAATATGACTGTTCACTAAAGGGCTGATTGTCTGCCCTCCTCCCTTCCTTCCTTTCCTTCACCTCCACTCAACTCAGCTGAGATCTTGCTGTTTCGACAAGGGACAACCTATGTTTATTTCTAATGGAATAGTCTCACTAATTTCCTGAAACACTAATGTTTACTGCCAGGGAAGTCCCTCACTGAAGCACCGCCTTTCGCCAAGGAACACTGACATGAAGATGGCTGCTCCTCCCCACTCACAGTCACCTCCCTTCTGGATTTCCAACAGCACCTTGGTTCTCTTCCAGGAACAGCACGCCCTCCCCGCGGCTCGGAGCCTCGGCTGCGCTCTCTGCCAGCCATCCTCCCTTGGCAAAGCGGGGAGAAAACGACTCAAGGCAGCCAGGCAGACTCTCCCAAGAATCTGAAACTTGTGTCCAGCCAGGGGAGGATGGAAAACAGCTCTGACATTTCATTCCAAAAACATGCTCTGAAAGAAATGGTCACTAGTTCCTAGAAACTATATCCAGCGTGCTCCCGGGTTCCTACACTTCCCAAAGCTTATTTAACTATTGTATGAGCTACTTCATTATCTACCAGTAAATATACTTTTTGCTTAAACGGGCCAGAGAAAGTTTATTTTATTTGCAACCAAAAACCTCTGAGGGATAGATACGGAGCCACCTGGGCAGTGAGAGTATTTCCCCTTTCAAAACACAGTTTCGGGCGCTATCTCAGAGAAGTGGCTTCGCAAGAGCCTGAGACAGCATGAAACCGTTTGGCTTATTTTTCCGAGGGATCTTCGAAAATCCCAAACAAACAACAAAAGACCTTAGCTTTAATCTCATTTTTTAACTAAATGCATTTAGAGAACACTTGTTCTATAAGTAGGAGAAATTAAAATTTGAGGGAAATTTATCATGGGATATGCTAGAGGGTTCTTTTTATCTTGCAAAGAATCTATTCAGCATCTGTCAGGCCCTTAGACTGTGCATTCAGTTTTAAATAAAGGAGCAAAAATAAGGACCAGGTATGAAGTGGCAGAAATATTTTGTAGACACTCTCTTTAAGAGACAAGGCATGATCAAGACACACAGGCACACACCTTACAGCTCCTCATTAATAGAACTGATTTTGCAAATTTGACTTTACTTATCAAATTTGCATGACATTTCAGAAGTGTATTAAAAATGATCTATTTATCCAAATACTGCAAAATTAACATGCTCAGCCGCTGGTGAGCTATAACTTCATCAAAGTTGTGGCACATCTCTACAATGTGAACAGCCGGTAAAACTGAGAAAAAGTCAACATGTGACCCTGCCTAAAAACACAACTGAACCAGTGAAGGACTAGTAAGGCAAATAAAATAAAAAATGATCATCAGAACCAACATGGCTAGACTCCCAGACCCCCATGAATTTCTTAAAGTTTTCCATACCTTGACCCTGGACAATGGTGCAAAAATAAGTCATCACCAAAAATGCTGGAAACACCCAGTACTGCATCTTGCAGTGAAAAATCTTCATTTCTTGTTTTTCACATGGGATGTAACAGCAGTCCTAGAAACAGAGAGCACAGGGGTATTTTGAGAAGGCTGAAAATAAAATATATGTAGTCATCTGGGACAGGCAAACAAGCCAACACGTACTGGTATTTTCAGGAAGTAATACACTCCTTAGGGCACTGTATATTTCACTCTAAACATAAACTAATAAAAGGAAGATTTTTGACGAGATGCTATAGATGAAGAGAATGACTGGGAATACACGGTCATCCCCCTGTTTAACTAACATGGAGTGACTCAGGATCCGATGCGCATGCTGGGGCAGCAGCATACTTAGAGCGCCTCTGATGTGGGCAACTGCTTCCCGAATGCTTCCCTAATGAATTCTTTGCTGGTCCTTCTACCGGCAGCTCACTGAAAAAGGAGTTGACTGGGACCTCTTCAGCGGCTTCTTAGCAGAACTCAGCTCTGCTCAGGAGGCGCTGTCAGTTGCCCACACAGGGTCCCTCTGGGGGGGTCACATAACTCACAAAGGAAGGCAGGGCAGCTGGCAAGGACTTGGAGCGCCACAGTTTCACCTGGAATGCAGCCCTTTGCTGCTGCCTGACCTTCCAAAGCTCCTGTAAGACTGACGCCAGTCAAGTCTTTAGAGATGAAGAGTGTCCGAGGACCTCTAAGGTTCTGTCCCTCTTGGGTCTGCAAGCAAGCCTGCAGAGTGCTCCCAGGCCTGAATTTTTGTAATCCTGGACTGTCTCTGCAACTCACTGGATTACCGAGAGTCCCTTTAACATCTGCTAATCAGACACTTTTCAGACTCTAAAGAGCCCTCAGGGAACCCTCCTCCCAAGGTAACTTATCTTTCTTGTATCTGTGTTGCTACTTTTATATATGTCAATTTTGTATAACTGTTTTATTCTAGATCTATGTTAATAACCAAAATTGAATGAGAGTATTCTTTTCTTAAAAGGTCTGGTGTCAAGATCATTCTAGCTTCATTTTTAAAAATGTTAGAAAGTTTTCCATATTTTCATTGTTTTGCAATAGCTTAAGTAGCGTGAGAATGATATACTCTTTAAAAGCCAAAGAATAATTTGAGAGAGAAAATCATATGAGCCTATTCCCTTTTGGAAGCTATTTCCTACACAACTTTAGAATATCTTTTGTCTTATTTATAAATCTACTTAGCTTATTTACTTCTTGGTTTTCTAGTCTGGATATTTTCCCATGAAGTTATTCTTCTAATTTTTTAAATTTTAAATTTATTTTTTAAGTGAAGGATAATTGCCTTACAGAATTGTGTTGGTTTCTGGCAAACACCGACGTGAATCAGCCACAGGTACACACATGTCCCCTCCCTCTTAAACCTCCCTACCATCTCCCTCCTCGTCCCGCCCCTAATCTTTTCATTTTGATTTTCACACTTATTAGCACAGGACTGTGTGATCTCTCAGCCTACATCAGATTTTCCTGTATAGCTCCATTTACTGTCGTCCGTGGTTCACTTGCTAAGTCGTGTCCGACTCTGTGATCCCTTGGACTGTGGCCTACCAGATTCCTCTGAATATGGGATTTACCAGGCAAGAATACTAGAATGGGTTGCCAATTCCTTCTCCAAAGGATCTTCCAAACCCAGGGATTGAACCACGTTTCCTGCATTGTAAGTGAATTCTTTTCAGCTGAGCCACTTGGGAAGGCTCCATTATTAGTACCAAACTGGTGTTTTTCTAACTTTCTTTTTTTCCTCCAAAATAGACAAGCTAAATATTTGTCCAGATTATAATTTTTTGAGGATAGTTTTTTTTAACTTGCAATATTATTTTCTTATTTCTAATTTATTTAGCTCTGCACCTATCTTTGCTTTTCTACTCTTATCTTTTTTTTTTTTAATTTTTGCTGTTCTTTTCGTTTATTTAGTCCTTAATGTAATATTCTTTATTTGAGGCCATTAACTTTTCTCTGGATATGCTTGGGCAGCCACATACAAGCTTTAATTGCCTTTTAACACAAGAGTTATTTCAGTGAATGTAGCTAAAGATAATTCAATGAACCTTCAAAACAACATGATTTAATATGATTCATGCACTTAAACTTAATCTGGTTTTATTCCAGAGGAACACAGTATATCCAGAGAAATAATTCTATTCCTTCAAGTAATCATTCATAGAAAATTTTTCTTGGCAACTACTTTTTTATAATATCCAATGACAGTCTAGCATGCAGCTCTTTCATGTTGCCAACTAAAGGAAGATACACATGCTTTAATAACCACATAAATAACCAAGTTAAGGTCCTATAATTTAAAAAAATTAAAGAATGTACTCATTTATATTTAGAGGTCCAAAAAATATCTCCCCCAACCAGCCTCCCAGACTTCCAAAATGCTAACTACTTAAGAATATTTTAAATTAAGACATTCACATACAGACAACAACAGGCAACATACTGAGTGGATATTTTATATATAATATGTATGGCTTTTTAGCCTGGATGAATTTATTATTAATTTGTTACAGATTAGTGAACCAACTATTTGTCAGAGCACAGAAGAAATGGGACAAATGGAGAATTCAGATAAAATACAGGGAGAAAGGCCCTGAGTCATCGAGACCTCTAACTCTACTGAGGCAGGTAGAATAGGTGGGTCATCCCAGGGGTCATGGGACTCCCCAGGCAGCACTAGAGGTAAAGAGTCTGCCGGCAGTGCAGAAGATGTGGGTTCAACCCCTGAATTGGGAGGATCCCCTGGAGAAGGGAATGGCAACCCACTCCAGTGTTCTGGCCTGGAGAACTCCACAGACAGAGGAGCCTGGCGGGCTACAGTTCACAGGCTCGCAAAGAGTTGGACACGACTGTAGTGACTTAGCATGCACGCACTCCAAAGGGCTGTGAGTGACTTTTCTGTAGACAGGCTTGAACATGGGGGGTTTGAACAGATATAGGAGCAGGCATGAGCTCCATCATGATCAAGACCATGCCCCTCAAAGGAGAACTGCAGCAATGGAATCACTCAACCCAAAACAAATATTCTAAGATTTTGTTCCCCAAATATTACAACCACCAGGCTCAATGAGACCGTGGCAAAGAGAGGAGAGGTAAGCAAACAACCTGCCTTTTTGCCATGCCCTCTAAGAGCAGGGGTTTTCTCAGGCATCCCACAATACCAGGCTAACACAGGACAGGAAGTCCTTTTACAAGCTGCAGCCCAAAGCCTTTCTCTCTTCTCATCAGAGCACTGCGGTCCAGTGCAGTCCAGGCATTGTGAAGCAATACTTAACATGCCACATTAGAAGCTGATCTGCATTTCACACAATATAAATAAATAAACAGACCAATGAATTGGTGCTACCCTTGTCTTGGCAATGTTTTCTGAAACCTGCTTATTATTGCTGTTGTTCAGTCACTAATCCATGTGCAACCCCATGGACTGCGGCACGCCAGGCTCCCCTGTCCTTCACCATCTCCTAGTTTGCTTAAATTCACGTTTATTGAGTCGGTGATGCCACCCAACCATCTCATCCTCTGTTGTCCCCTTCTCCTCTTGCCTTCAATCTTCCCCAGCATCAGGGTCTTTCCCAGTGAGTCAGATCATCAAGTGGCCAAAGTACTGGAGCTTCAGCTTCAGTCCTTCCTTGCATTTTATTTATACACACAAAAAAATTGTAGCCATAGCTTTTATTTAATTCTTCCTTTCTTGTTGTTTATTTTAAGTGAGATTAAGTAATACCATATTGGGAGAAGTGGAATTTTCGTTTTCCCAAGGTTTTATGCCAAGTCTTTCATTTGGACAGTAAAATAGGGGCAAGAAAAAAATTCCAATTTCTGTTAAACCACCATGAGATATTTTCAAAATGTCAAAGCCTAATTTGTTGAAACATTGCCTAAAACCTTGCACAAAACAAATAGTGCTGCCTTAATTTTTTTTTTTTTTTTTTTTTTTGGTTTAAAAACATCATGTTAGAAATGGCCATTTAGCTGTAGTAAGTTCAGAAGGTATAAACCCAATTTGGGGAAAGTTGATAAAGTTTAGTGCAAATTTTCCCAAAACACTGTTACTCAATTATGCAATCAGCAACTTAAAACTATCCCCATTAGGACTAACTGACCCGTCCTCTACTTTATATGTTTGTCTTATCTAATCTCATTTATACAATTAAGCTTAATAAGGTGTAGATGCCTTATGCGAGCCAGTTTTATCAAAATCCCTTAAAATATTTATCCTAAAGTTTGTGTAAACTACTCATATAAACACACATGCACACACACAGGCTTAACACACACATGCATGCAAACCTGGGATAATGTTCTCCTCAGTCAGCGCTGACATACAAAAAGCCATAAACTTAAACTTGTTGCCAGCCATCTGGGACGCCAGGCCCTGAGAGAGTGCTGTTTGTAGTTCCAGGATTTTCATCCCAGCAGTCACTGCCGATTCCTACTGTAACCAAAGCTCTCTGCTCATGTCAGTCCCCCAGTCGTGTCCAGCCCCTTGAGACCCTGGGTTCTGTAGCCCGCCCGGCTCCTCTGTCCATGGCATTCTCCAGGCAAGAACACTGGAGTGGGTTGCCATGCCCTCCTCCAGGGGATCTTCCTGACCCAGGGATGGAACCCAGGTCTCCCACATTGCAGGCGGATTCTTTACCCTCTGAGCCACCAAGCCACTCTACTCTAAGGGAGATCCAAAATTTCATACTATATGATCCCTGTGTCAGCTCACTATAATTGTATTGAAAAAGAAGACCACAAGCAAATTTATAAAACTAAGTGAATAAGTGTGAAATACAACAGAGGTAACACAGACTAGAACTATGAGTAGAAATCTGGGCGCGCGGAAGACGTATCCACCAATAATTTGCTAGGGGCTCCCAACTAACTAGTTTAACCACTCCATGACTTGGTTTCTTTATCTGTAAAATGTGCAAGCGAACACCTACCTTATAGGATTGTGATAATGTAAATAATGTATTTAGAAACACAGGTAGCTCTCAAAAAGTTCTAACTAGCAGCATGCTAGCAACAGGTTGAAAGAATGTAAGGCAAAGGCAATTAAATCATCAATGAATTTACTGCTTGGGTAGATACTAAAGGACGAAGAGACTCAAGAAGTCTTTATGTCCCCCATCTCATGAAGGTTGTGGGACGAACTTGGTATAAAGCTCTAGACAAAAACAGAAGATCCAGATAAGGACACAGGCATCATTATTCACATGGGTGAACTACTTTAAACTTTTCTAAGAACATTCCTAAGAACATTCCTAAGAACATTTCTAAGAACATTATAAGAAGTCTTCTTATGGTTGATGATTTTGAACCTGTACAGAGCTGTCATCTGGACAAGGATAAAAAATGGATATTTGACTTAAGAATAATTCAGACTTAGCAGTTCTGGTTGACAAGCCCATGCAAAGAAGATTTGAAAGAAATGGGAATGATTAAGCATGAATTAAGCCTAGGAAAAATAAGAATCAGAAGCATGTGATAGATGTCTTCAAATATTTGAAGGGCTTTCACATGGAAGATAAAACAAGATTTTTTTGTGCAGCTTCTGCAAATAGAACTAGAATCAACAGATTCTACAGAGCCACAGAGATGTGGATTTGGACAGAAACATTCTCTAACACTCAGAACACGTTTGTCGCTTTTACTAGCAGGTCTGAGACAGAAGCTGGCTGTGTTTTACCCATGAGAGATGTTGTAGAGGGGATTCCTGGATTGGTGGCAGGGGAACTGGACAAAATGACCTTTATGTTCTAACTCTTTCTGGACTCTGTTGTTTAGTCACTAACTCATGTCCAGCTCATTATGACCCCATGGACTGTAGCTCGCCAGGCTCCTCTGTCCATGGAATTCTCCAGGAAAGAACACCGGAGTGGGTTGCCATTCCCTTCTCCAGGGGATTTCCTGACCCAGGCATCGTACCCACGTGTCCTGCACTGGCAGGTGGATTCTTTACCACAGAGCCGCCTGGGAAGCCCTTTGCCAGATTCTACATTATTATTTTAATATCCATTTTAACTCCTGGGAGACAGCACACTCCAGGAGTAGTGGAGGACAGAGGCGCCTGGCATGCTGCTGTTGGCAGGGAGCAGGGTTGGACACGACTTAGCGACTGAAGTACAACCACAGATCCATTTTGTAGGAGAACTTTACAGTCAGTTGGTGATCTGTGTCTACAGATTTGTGGATAAGAAAGCAAAGACGAAAAACAGGGCTAATGTTACAGCCCAGCATGGTGATGTTTAGTTTTCCTAATTTCTTCTCTCCAGTGAAAGTACCATCCTCCTCACATCTAGAACAACCAAAAGGCTTTTCAGGATTGGTAAGAAGTCTACTTAAAAACAGACCCTGGAGGAAATCAGTGTTTATCACTCTTTTCGGTTAGCATCACGACACAGGAGAAAACAGCTCTAAGTCAGAAATAAAGCCCTAGTTGTGTTACTGTTAGCTTGGTGACTAGTCTTTCTTCCTCTGCTCGAACTCCCCACTGTGCAGGCTTTGTGATCAGAAATCAAGTGGAAAGCCACAGTCTTATTAGCATAAAGTGTCAAAGGGTAGAAGAGTTCAGGAATGCCAGAGACTAAAATTGAGAAAGGGTGCCTCAGAAAAGAGTGAGCCACAAGCAGGGTGAACTGACAACACACATACAAAAAAAACACGCCCCTTGAGTTCTGGACAATTCAGAATAAAGGGTCAATTAGGGCTTCCCTGATGGCTCAGCTGGTAAAGAATCCGCCTGCAATGCAGGAGACCCCGGTTCAATTCCTGGGTTGGGAAGACCCCTGGAGAAAGGAAAGGCTCCCCATTCCAGCACTCTGGCCTGGAGAATCCCATGGGCTGTACAGTCCACGGGGTCACAGAGTTGTCGGACATGAGCGAGTGGCACTGTCACTAGTCAAGAAAACTCAGCAATCAGAAACGAATATGCAGTTAATATAACAGAGTTTCAAAATACACAGGGCAAAAACCGAGAGAACCAAAGAAAGCAACAATAAAGCTAGAGATGTCACACTGCTCTCAGGAATGGACTGAACAACTGGACAAAACATCAGTAAGGATGTAGAAGATGTGAAATACTCCATCAACTATTAATTGATATTTATTGAACACTACATCTAATAACTACAGGATACACCTTTAAAATTTTTTTTCTTACAAAGTAGGCATTGGGGGCCCTAAAATGAGTTGATAAACTTCAGAAGACTCCAAGTTTGCAGAGTATGTTTTCTGACAACAGAATTAAATTAGAAATTAATAATATAAAATATCTTTACAAATCAAAATGGAGGTTAAGCAACATGCTTCTAATTAATCCATGGGTCAAATGAGAAATCACAATAGAAATTTTAAATTTTAAAAATAGTTGGAAGGGAATAAAAATAAAAATATTTTCCACATGAAAACCTGTGGGATGCAACCTAAGAATTAGAGATAAATATTTACATAAGGAAGAAGAAAGATTTAAAAATCAATGATCTATTTTTTCACTTAAAGGAGCCATAAAAAGAAAAGCAAATAAAATCCTAATTAAGTTGAAGGAAAGGATTAATAATGATAAGCACTAAAAACCAAAGATACCTGAAACTAATATTAGTGAAAATTAACAAGGCTAAAATTTGCTTATTTAAAATATTATTAAAAGTGAAAAATCTTTAGGAAGGGTGATCAGTCTCCAACAGAGTACCTCTGCTTCTTATCCCATTGTGACTCTCCAGCTAACTTCACAGCCCCAGTAACTCTACTTTCTGAGTCTTGGGTACTAGAAGACATGTAGGTGGGCAGTTTAACCCATACTCCACAATGTCCAAAGTGCATTACAGCCAATCGATAGATATTGATTAATGGAGCGACCAGTGACTGAATGGCCAGGGCTGAGGCACACAGCCAATGCACTGCACACCCTGCATTGGCCGAGGCTGCGAAACGCTCGAAAGCCACAGGCCTTCTCTCCAGCCTGTGTGAAAACTGATCTCCAGGGGAAAGGGTGCCCTTTCTCCTCCCCACAGGGTCTGCCCGAAGGGACTTTCTTCTAAATCACAGAAAGACCTCTTGTAGGACCAGAGCAGCCCAGTGAATGGCTCAAATGCAAAGGGGTGGGTGGGTGTGCGCACCTCAGTCGTGTCAGATGTCTCTGATACTTTGTGACCCCATGGACCCTGCCAGGCTCCTCTGTCCATGGGATTTTCCCAGCAAGAATACTGGAGTGGGTTACCATTTCCTACTCCAAGGGATCTTCCTAACCAGGAATCGAACCCTCGCCTCCTGTGTCTCCTGTATTGCAAGCAGATTCTTCACCCGTGAGCCACCCAGAGAAGCCCAAATGCAAGGGATTTGGCTGCAAGTCATCCTCAGAAATGGAGCGGCTCAGCCTTAAAGTAGGCTGCTGCGAATCCTACGTGACAGAAGAGCCATCCCCAAGGCACAGCAAATTGCAGTGACAGTTCCTTGATTCAGGAATGTTCCATCACTTGGCTTTTTCTGTTGTTATTTTTTAAGGACCGACAGGGCTTCGTGGTCAAAGAAATGTGAATCGCTTTTAACTGAAGTCTGTATCTGCAGACATCACAGAGGCTAGCTGCGCATCCAGGACAGACATCTCATCCTCTAGGAAGGCTTCCCTGATCCTCCAAGTCTGGCCAGATGCTGCTCCTGGGCTTCCCACAGTAGCAATCTGTATTTCCCATTCTAAACCTCAATAGAACTTTGTTTTTTAATATCAGTTGAGCATGCTCCCCTTTACAAAAGCAAACAGAAAGCCAATCCAGGAGTAAATCTTTATTCAACAGAAGACCACCCCCCTCCACCCTGGAGTACTCCTAGCTACAGACTCAACCTGTGACACTTGGATAAGCTCAGCAAAGCCTAGCCTCTCTCTGGTTCAGTTTTCACAACTCAGCTTAGCTCTGTGTGTGTGCGGCTGGCAGGCCGGGGCGGGGAGCCAAACACAGCTACGTAAATTAAAAGTCAGGGACCCTTGCCTTGAGTTTCCACAAAGGAAACTCATTAGCAGAAAAATTCATCAAGAGTACTGATTTGAAAAAATGGCCTTGAAGTATAAAGTGAAATTTAGGGTTAAAGTGCAGAGTCTAGACTCTAAGCCCTGACTTAAAAAGACTCTCGGTTGTCAGAATTCCCTGCAGCCTTCCTAGCCAGAATCGCCTCAAAACAAAGGAAGCAGAGAGAGAGGGGGGAAAGCAGGGAGGGGGAAAAGGTGAAGGGGAGAAAGAAGCAGGAGAGCAGAGACACCAGCGCTGCACGGAGT
>CM035278.1:76648334-76678584 GCA_020226075.1 Hydropotes inermis | reverse complement strand
CTTCGGCCCCAGGGGCCCGGACAGGCCACGCCCTCTGCCCCCCCCTCTGCCCCCAGGGGCCCGGACAGGCCACGCCCTCTGCCCCACCCTCGGCCTCCAGGGGCCTGGACAGGCCACGCCCTCTGCCCCACCTTCGGCCTCCAGGGGCCGGACAGGCCACGCCCTCTGCCCCCACCCTCGGCCTCCAGGGGCCCGGACAGGCCACGCCCTCTGCCCCACCCTCCGCCTCCAGGGGCCCGGACAGGCCACGCCCTCTGCCCCCACCCTCCCCTCGGCTCCCGGACCCGCGCGTCCTCGGCTGGCGCCCCGGCTCCGGCCCCCCGCCCCCCAGCCCACCAACAGGCATATGCAGAAACGGGCACATCTCATGCAGACTTTCCTTTAATCCTGTATCAGCCACTTGCTGGCTTGGGGACCCCCGGCAGGCAATTTATATCTCGGTGATCTTATCTTTAAAAGAAGGACAACATTTACGTCCACGAGGAATTGGGAGACTTACATGTGCTTTCTGAGAGAGAACGTGGCAGGGACTCAAAATACACGCCAGTCTCCACCATTCACACCCACGTCCCCACGAGACCAGGATGAGGCCCGGTCTTCACAAGCCTACCTCTACAGAGAAGAGTAGCAGTCTGCCACTGTGCGTTAGGTCAGTTATAGGAGAGGAGACGCAGCGGAGACCTCTCCCTGACATCCATCGCCAGCGGAGCAAACCTGCTCAAGAGGACGCTTATTCCTGGCCTGGCCCTCAGTTTTCCTCCCCTCTGCCCCCCCCCCCCCCGCCCCCAACTCCTTCCCGGTGCCCGTCTACCATCTGCTGTCTACACACGTCACAATCCCGGATAATGTTAGTTCAGCGGTGCTCAAACGCCACCACCTCAGCCTGCAGCCATACAGGAAGGCCCTCATCTCTGAAAGGAACCTTGGGCCAGGCTCCACAGCAGCCATTTGGTTGAGCTTGGATTAAAATGACAGCAAATATGTGGCTCATAGAGTCACGAACTGCAGACTGCCAGCTTAAAATATGTAAAAGCTCTCTATGTTTTACTAGGTGACTCGAGGAAGGCTTTGAGAGTCAAAGGGAGCGTACCCCAAGGAGCCTTTTCTTGCTGGGCTGAGGCTGGCTCCAGTGCCCTGCCAATCATACCCATTTGCTCACTCCATTCTTTAAAGCCAGCCGTGGTGGACTCCCAAACCCAAGATTTGCGTGGAATGAGGCCCCAAGAGCTCTCTGAAATCCACAGCTGGACCATCAGCAGCAAGATTGATGCCAAAGTACTTCTCCCATCCATCCTAAGTCTGGGACCTGCCCAAAACTGCTCCAGGAATTCTGACAGGCTCCATGGAGTCCTTCCCAGGGAGTCACCGAGAGGCCCCACCAGGGAGGCTTCTGTCCTTTGAAAGGGACCCCCAGGAGGTCAGGGATGCAGTGGAGGTCCAGGTCTCACCTGGCTCAGGGCCCCCAAGCAGAGGGAGAGACACCCAGTGCTTAGGATAGAGCGTCCTGTGCATAATCCATAAGCCTGGAAAACATTTCAGGAGGTGAAAGACGCCAGCCACGAAGGCCCACACACATTGCATGCTTCCGTTTATATGAAACATCAGCAGAAAGTTGGTGAGCAGTTGCCTAGGGTGTTGGGGGGGGGGGGGGTTGTGGTACAGATTTTTTTTTTTTTTTTTTGAGTGATACAATGTTCTAAAATTGATTGTGGGGACAGTGGTACAGCTCAGTGAATATATAAAAAACCACTGAATTGCACACATGTGTGGTATATGAGTTATAACTCGATAAAGTCGCTTTTATAAAATATGCTACCCTGAAGTCTGTCTTACAGTAACCACACCCTTGGGACCAGGTTCAAAGGAAATCCTTGCAAGCTGCTCTTTTGAAGCAACCCAAAGTGCAAGTGTTATCCATGCATTCACTCACTCACGCCACATTTCCCGGTGATAGCTGCGGGCAGAGCCGGCCACCTTGTTAGAAACACAGCATCGGCTCCCCTCCCTGTATCCAGCTTCGCCTGTGTGCTGGGGCCTCCTCACCACAGCCACAGCCAGGAAGGGCCCTTAACCCTCTGTAGCTGAGGAGCTCCGGAGCCTTCAGGGGTAGAGTTTCAGCAAAACCTTCCCAATTCTGCTCCCCACGGGGCCACCAAACATCGCATATTTTTAGGGTTTTGCCCTCCCCCACCCCCTTCTGCTGCTGCAGGCAGCTGACACTCCAAAATTTCCAGAAGGGAATCCAAAACTCGCAAAAGAGAAAGAGGCTCTGAGTGCGGCTCCACACGGCGTTCCGGGGTCAGCGGAGGGTTGGGGTCCAGGTCCCCGAGAGCGGGACGCCAGACCCCCGTGAACACCTGCCCCGGGGACAGAGTCTCAGCAGAGGGGGCGACTCCGGGTCCGCGAGCTCCTCGCCTCGGGGCGCGCTTCCCGGACAGGACGCAAGCCCCCAGCTCCTAGACGAGGGCGCCCGCGGCTGCCAAGATGGTGGGCAGAGCTCAGACCCTTGTTGGGACCGAGGTCAGCCCAGGGCACAAGCCGCTCCTCCCAAGGCCGCCAACCCTGTCTTGTCTGTGCTGTGTGCTTAGTCGCTCAGTCATGTGCGACCCCGTGGACTGTAGCCCGCCAGCTCCTCCGTCCATGGCATTCTCCAGGCTGGAATACTGGAGTGAGTAGCCGTTCCCTCCTCCAGGGCATCTTCCCGACCCAGGAATCGAAGCCAGGTCTCCCGCTTTGCGGGCAGATTCTTTACCAGCTGAGCCACCAGGGAAGCCCAAGGATACTGGAGCGGGTAGCCTATCCCTTCTCCAGGGCATCTTTCCCACCCAGGAATGGAACCAGGGTCTACCGCATCGCAGGCGGGTTCCTCAGCTGCCCGTGCGCGGGGCCGGCTAAATCCCAGCTGGCGCAGAGGTTCGCCTCCCCCCAGCCGCGCGCTCTAGAGGGCCTGAGGCAGCGAGCAGTTCCGAGGGGTGAGAGGGCGAGGGGGCGAGAAAGCCCGGGACGAGAAGGCCCTCCAGCGCCGCAGCCTGGCGGTGCATCTTAAAGCCGCGACCTCCTGGGTCCAGACACCGAAGCAAAACGCGCGAAGCAGCCGCGTTTCCGGGCGAGAGACGTGGACGAGCGGCTGCTGCCGCCAGCACCCCGCGGCGCTGCGCTGCGGGCTTGCTCCTCTTTTCGACTAGCACCTGGTGCCCAACGCTAATCGCCCGCGGGTGCCTGGGTGAGTTTTGCACCCGTGATCTCCATCACGGTTCTCCCAACTGACCCCCGAGTGCCGAGTGCTTAGTCGTCAGTCGTGTCCGACTCTTTGCGATCCTCTGGACTGTAGCCCGCCAGGCTCCTCCGTCCATGGGATTCTCCAGGCAAGAATACTGGAGTGGGGAGCCATTTCCTTCTCCAGGGGATCTTCCCGACCCAGGTATCGAGCCCATGTCTCCTGCATTGCAGGCAGATTCTCTACCCGCTGAGCCATCAGCGCGCTTTCTGTTTGCAATACACACAGTCCTCCAAAGCAATCCCTAAGCCCCTTTCTCACCATAACGGTAGCCTGTAGGAGGCCCTTTCTGCTTGGAAATGCTGGCGTCTACCGTCTGGAAACCAAACCCGCTCCTTCCCGCCGTTCGCTAGCCGCCCGCCAGCCCCGGGGCGAAGGCTCTGGAGAGCAGCCCGGGCGTGTGCGCCGCGCGCCGCTCCGACCTCGCTGCCGGGCGAGCGCGCGGGACGCGGCGGGCGCGCCTCCGGCCCCTCAGCGCCGCGGGCAGCGCGGGCGCGCGAAGAGCAGGTCCCTGGAGCCGGCCCGCGTCCGCAGGGGGCTCGCCTTCTGCGCTTTCCCTCCTTCAGGAACAGACTCTCAAGGCCGACTAGAGAGAGAAGCAGAGGTTGACACTGACCTGCGCCCGCACGATTCCAGCCCAGGCCGCGTGGCTCTCGGCGCCCGCAGACCGTCCCAGTTCCGCCGCGAGTCCGTTCTCCTGCGTGCTGCCCGCCCGGCGCCCCTTTAATTGGCCTGCCCCGCCTCCACCCCTGCTCCCCCGCCCGGAGCCGCCTCCTCTCCGGCGCTCCCTCCTGCGGGGCGCCCGGGATCAGATAAGAGCGGAGGGGGGCGCGCGCGCGGCCGCATATGAAGCTGGAGGCGGGGGCGGGGGGAGGCAGGCCTCGGGGCTCCGGGCATCGTCCCCCGTCCCCAACGACTCCCCCCTCCTCCCGCCGCCCCGGACACGCCCGGGGGCCGCCCGGCGCCGCGGCCGCGAGCGCGGGGCCAGGAAGGAGCTGCTCGGGCCGTCCCCGCGCACCGAGGCCGGCGGGCGGCCGCGCCAGGTCAGTGTCCGTGTGCAGGTGCCGCGTGCCGGCCTCCGCAGCCCCAAGAAGCCCGGTCCAGGCGCCCAGGGGACCCTCCGCTGGGACGGCTTGGTGTCCCGGTGCTAAGACTCTTCTCCTGCCAGGGGCGCGGGTTCCAGCCCTGGCCCTGGAACTGAGATAGCGCGCGCTCTGCGGCACGGCCCAGAAAAACAGAACAGGGGACCCCGTCTCCCTCTCCCAGAACTGGGGCAGCGACGCCCGGACGTGAGCAGGCGCACCGCCCGGGAGCGCTCCCAGGCGCTTTGGTGCGTTTGAAGGGGCTGGCGTCGGAGGGGCCTCCGGGCGCAGGCCCCCTGACCGAGATCCCGAGTCAGGAAGCCTGCGTTGAAGCCCGGGGCGAGCCCCCAAACCCCGCGGCGGTTCTGGTCCGGGCCGCCCCGAGGCCCTGCCCGCTCGTGAAGCACTCGAGGCGCCGGGTCTCCGCCCCCCACCCCCCGGGAAAGGCATCGGCTTCACCCATTTTATAACCGAACCAAGAGCCTCCCGCCCCTCCCGCGGCTGGTGCGCGCACCTGTCGGGAGGGGGTTACACACCGGGAATCTGTCAAGACGCCCCTTCGGTGAGAAAAGCACGCGGTCGCCTCGGAAAACTGGAAAAGCAGGTGATGGCGAAGACAGCAAGGGGGCGGTGCTCTGAAAGACCCGGAGCCCGCCCCCGAGACCCAGAACGGGGGCTGCGACCGCGCACCTCGCTTCCAGGAGGGCCTGCGGCTTTCCCAGCCTTCCCCCGCCCCCCGAGTCTGCTGTATTCGCCCCCTCCTCGGCGCCCACCCCTGCCCCGCGCCGGCCCTGCGGTTGGAGCGCAAAGCCGGGCCCAGCCCTCACGGCCGCCCCGCGTCTGTCGGTCCTTCCGCAAACCGGCGGGGCCGGGCCGAGGCGCCGCTTGGCTCCTTCGCTAAACCCGGTTCACAGCGCACGTGTTTATCGAGACCGCGTCTGGTCTGAACCCGGGGTTCCGTCGGCTCCGCGGCGGGGGCGCGGGCGCCACCTGCTGCCTGCGCTGGGGGTCGCGACAGAGCGGGGCTGGAAGGACAGACGGACGGGGCCGGAACTGCTGCAAGCCCGCACTTAGCTCCACCTGAGTCCCCGAGCAGTGCCTGCAGCTTCCATACCGCGCCCCCTTCTCACTAATAACGTCCGCTCTGGGTCGTTCATGCTCACCAAGATACAGCTCGTTGGTGTGACTTTACCTTTACCCGTAATTCCCTTGGGGGAGGTAGCGGGGTGTTGGCAAATAATAATCACAGGAAATGAGGAATTCTCTGATGATTTTAAAATGAAAAATATATATGTGCAGAAATTCATGCAGAGGAGCAGAATAGTTGTTTTCATAAAAATCTTATATGATAAGGTACTTTGTTTTGTGATGATGTGTCAGGTTATTTTAAAAAATTCTAACTCGTCCTTCTTTCATCTTTTAACCTTTTGACTTGCATTTATTTCACTTTCAATGTGACTAGATAAACTGCAGTTACTCTTGAATCAGAATGGCTGGTTTTAATCAGTTTTCCACTTAATTGCAGCCATGTGTCAATTTCCAGCCCTTTCAAGGGAGCGCTTACTCAACATTTATCTTAAGGTCTTTTGTCAGAACCTGGAAAAATATCGAGAACTCAGAGAAAGAAACCCAGAAGACCCCACTGATGGTCTCCTCTCTCAATCTAAAGAAGAAGAAAAAAATGCCTCTGAAAGAATACTTGAATAGCTGAGGCCTTTTCGAAGATATCAAAAAATTCCAGCTTTCACAGTCATTGATTCTAAACTCTTCTTAGAATCTCATCCTGGGCTTGTGTCCTGACTGTGATTCTCTCTCAAAACTCCACGAACACCCCGTTACCCCTTTCTCCCCTGTCCCCTGAAACCCTGCAGGAAGACCCTGAACTCAGACCTAAATTGAAGAGACTCTGCCCCTTGCTTATCTCACTTTGGTGCAGTTATTTTGCCTCTCTGAGCCTAACTCCTTGTGTATAAGAAGGGGGTCATTTATTATATCTCAGGCGGTAGTCATGCAGATTAAATGACAGACACATTTATGGACCCAATTCCCTAAGTGACAAGTGGCGACTGTATCACTCAAACTCGCAGTTTCCCTCCTGTCCAAGGCACACGGGGCTCCTCTCATCAGCAGCCCCTATGGGTGATTCCCGCAGTGTTTCTCAATAGAGGCGCTCTGACATTTTGGGTAGGTCAGTGTGACTGCCCCAGACACTGCAGAACATTTATTACTCCTAACTCCAGCACCAGATTCCAGAAGCGTCCTCCCGTCACCTACTCGTGGTGAGAAGCAAAACGACCACCAGCGTTTCCTCCAGTACTCACAAACCATTAACTCTTGGCAGTTCTACTCCAACCCCTCTGTAATGGTCACCTATGATTCTTTTTTTTTTCCCCAGCCCATCCATTCCCCCTTATTTTGGTTACAGAAGGATCATCCTCAGTCAGCTGGCAAGTACAAGCTGATTATCTCGATAACACGCTATAAACAATAACCATGGTCCAAGCTCCTGGCCTCACGCCCTCCACCCCGCACCCCACCCTCCGATATCCCACCTCTGGGACTCCTAGTATTTGCCCTGGTCTTAAAACAGCACAGCAGAGAACCTTTAGCACCCTTCCTCCTGGCCAAGGGCTGATGGACCTTCTCGATGACGGATGGCCCTGCGGTGCGCTGTGCTGTGCTTAGTCGCTCAGTCGTGTCCGACTCTTTGTGACCCCACGGACTGCGGCACGCCAGGCCTCCCTGTCCATCACCTACTCCCAGAGTCCACCCAAACCCATGGCCATTGGGTCGGTGATGCCATCCAACCATCTCATCCTCTGTTGTCCCCTTCTCCTGCCCTCAATCTTTCACAGCATCAGGGTCTTTTCCAGTAAGTCAGCTCTTCGCATGAGGTGGCCAAAGTATTGGAGTTTCAGCTTCATCATCAGTCCTTCCAATGAACACCCAGGACTGATCTCTTTTAGGATGGACTGGTTGGATCTCCTTGCAGTCCAAGGGACTCTCAAGAGTCTTCTCCAACACCACAGGTTAAAAGCATCAATTCTTCAGTGCTCAGCTTTCTTTGTGGTCCAACTCTGACATCCATAGATGACCACTGGAAAAACCATAGCTTTGACTGGATGGATCTTTGTTGGCAAAGTAATGTCTCTGCTTTTTAATATGCTGTCTAGGTTGCTCATAACTTTCCTTCCAAGGAGTAAACATCTTGTAATTTCATGGCTGCTGTCACCATCTGCAGTGATTTTGGAGACTCTCACTGTTTCCACTGTTTCCCCATCTATTTGCCATGAAGTGATGGGACCAGATGCCATGATCTCAGTTTTCTGAATGTTGAGCTTTAAGCCAACTGTTTCACTCTCCTCTTCCACTTTCATCAAGAAGCTCTTTAGTTGTTCTTCACTCTCTGCCATAAGGGAGGTGTCGTCTGCATATCTGAGGTTATTGATATTTCACCCAGCAATCTTGATTCCAGCCTGTGTTTCATCCAGCCCAGCATTTCTCATGATGTACTCTGCATAGAAGTTAAATAAGCAGGGTGACAATATACAGCCTTGACATACTCCTTTTCCTATTTGCAATCAGTCTGTTGTTCCTTGTCCAGTTCTAACTATTGCTTTCTGACCCACATATAGGTTTCTCAAGAGGCAGGTCAGGTGGTCTGGAATTCCCACCTGTTTCAGAATTTTCCACAGTTTGTTGTGATCCACACAGTCAAAGGCTTTGGCATAGTCAATAAAGCAGAAATAGATGTTTTTCTGGAATAGCTCCTTACATCTAGACATCAGCAGAAACCCATCAGGACAGCTGCACTGGCTGTTAAAATGCTGAAATACTTTCCTGTCTGTTACCTCCCCAGAACTGTGTGACTTCCTAGGTGGCTTGGCGGTAAAGAAGGAGACGTTAGAGACCCAGGTTCGATCCTGGGTCAGGAAGATCCCCTGGAGAAGGAAATGGCAACCCACTCCAGTATTTTTGCCTGGGAAATCCCATGGATGGAGGAGCCGGGTGGGCTGCAGTGCATGGGGTCAGACCCAGCTGGGTGACCGAGCACACAAAAGCATGTGTATTCTCCCTGCCACCCCCTCCTGGGTCACTGCCCCAAAGCTCCCTTCGATCCAGCAGCTGAAGAGGTGCTCCTTGTGCTACAGTCTGAACGTCTGGGTCTCTCCAAAAGCCACATGTTGAAATCCTCCCAGTGGTGATCATTTTCAGAGGTGGGGCCTTGAGGGTTGCTTCCCTCACAAGGGTTTATCATGAATCGTGAATGGGATTGAGGGTCTTACCTAGGGAGATCCCTAACCTTTCTCACTGGGACCTCAGGTGAGCCTTCCCTCTTCCATGCTGGAAACCGGAGATCTGAAACTGTGATAAAAATATGTCTGTCCTCTGTGAGCTACTCAGACTCTGGAATTTCATCACAGTAGCCCAGACAGGTTGAGACACCTGTCGGGCACCGAGCACCGCTAGGTTCCTGGGTGGCTGTGAGCATCCCTTCCTGTTGGGCTCTGCCTGGGTCTCTTGTTGTCCCATCATCTGAAGATCAGCCCTGCCCAGAACTCCACAATATCTTTGGCTCCTGTCCTTCCTGAAGCTTCTGTCTCACTTCTGTGAGCTACCCTAGTTGTGCCAAATCTGGTTTCTTTAACTGCTAACAGAAGAACTCCAGGTCAGTTTTCAGTTTACCAAACTCGAACCTGAGATAAAAGATGGGAGAGCTTGTCTAACTCACCCAGAGGGTTACTAGCAAAGTCGGCCCTGGAATGCAGACGTCTTCACTCCCAGGTCAGAGCTTCTCCCGCTAGAGCGCGCTGACCCCTTTCCAAAGGATACCAGAGACGCAGCCTGTGCTTTCACTTTACAAAAGGTATTCAAGTACATCGAAAGCGAAAGCGAAGTCGTGTCCAACTCTTTGTGACCCCATGGACTGTAGCCTCTGAGGTTCCTCCAACCGTAGGATTCTCCAGGCGAGGGGACTGGAGTGGGTTGCCGTTTCCTTCCCCAGGGGCTCTTCCCGACCCAGGGATCGAACCCAGGTCTCCCACATTGCAAGCAGACGATTTTACCATCTGAACCACCAGGGAAGCTCAACACCATCATCCCGTTTTAAATACATCAGCTCTGCAAGGTAAAAATCATCACAGAGGTCAACCTCACAGTGTCCTTGATGGTGCTGGTAACCCTCCTTCTCACAGTCACCTTTCATGGTCTTGTACCCGTGAGTGAGACAGTCCTCATTCTCTCGGCTCCACCGCCCAGATCAAAGTCAGGACTTTAAAAGCACCCACGTTCCTCATGATGGACAATGACCTGTCAGTGTGTGAATGTTGTGTAATAGGTCCTGTTCATAATTCATAGCATAACAGGGCCGGAGCAGGCATGAGAGGTCATACACTCACACACACACACACACAAGACAAGGTAATTACATCACTTTACAGATGAAGAAACGGAGATCCAGTGAATTAAATCCCCAGGAAGAACCAGTGGCAGATATTACTAGATTCAATATCATCTAAAATAATAACACCATGGAAGGAGAAGCAGCTTTACTGAGAGTCATTTGGATACAAAGTCATTGAGTCACCGAGAAAGCCCATGTGGACACTTCATATTTTAAATACTATTTTACTAAAATAATTTATATGTACAATTTTAAAGTCTGCATGTGTATGTGTTTAGTCGTGTCCTACTCTTCATAGCCCCATGGACTGTAGCCCACCAGGCTCCGCTGTCCATGAGATTTTCCAAGCAAGAATACTGGAGTGTGTTGCCACTTCCTACTCCAGGGAATGATCCCCACCCAGGGATTGAATGTCTTGCATCTCCTGCATTGGCAGGCAGATTCTTTTCCACTGAGCCACCTGGGAATTTTAAATAATACTAAAAACTTGTTAAAAAATATTGTCTTGCTCACCAGAGGTAATCACTTTTGACTCTTTTAGCAGTTTTCTTCCTGACATTTTCAAATCTCTGGATTTCTCAATATGATGCATACACTGCTGTGTGTTTTAACAAACCGTGTTAGACATCATTTCTATATTTCCTGTTATGGTAGAGAAGGACGTAGCTCTTTCAGGCTGCCATCCTCCCCTCCTCTCTTTCTTCCCAAGATGACTGGATGACACTTTTTGGTTGACTCCATTTGCAATGTTTACATTCCTACACTATGCAAGTATTCTTTTAAAAGCATCATAATGTATTGCGATCGTTTTTCCTTCTACATTTAGGTCTTCTCTGATGTCAGTAATTGTCTTGATTTTTCCTTTATCTGCCTTTTCCTTTCTGTTAATCTTTCCAGCTACTTCCAAAGCATCTCCGTGACGCGTTATGTAAACCCCTGGCATGAGGTAAAAGTCCTTTTAAACACCCCTTCTTCTCCAAGCAGGCTTCCCGTCAGACCCGCGGCTCAGCTGTCGCCTGGCCTTGGTTTCCTGCCCAGCTTGGAGTTCCTCCTTCCTCTCGCCAAGGCTGGCTTCCCTGTTTCCTGGAGAGCATACCTTCCTCTCTCAGTGTATTCCCTCGTTTGGGCTGACACTTTCTCCAGGAGTTTTCTTTGGTCAAAAGATGGTTCGGGACTTCCCTCATGGTGCAGTGGGTAGGAACCTACCCGCCGATGCAGGGGACACGGGTTCGACCTCTGGTTGGAAAGGCTCGCGTTCGGCGGAGCAGCTAAGCCGGCACTAAGAGGCACTGCGCCTGATGGCCTAACGCCCGGGCCCTGCGACCAGGCGCCTCCGCGGTCGGAGCCCTCGCTGGCACCACGGTGGAGCGCGCCCCCGCCAGCAGCGCGGAGAAAGCCCGCACAGCCAACGGAGGCCCGGCGCGGCCTGAAATCTTTTCAAATTAACAACAACAAAAAACAACAAAAAACCCGAAGTGCTTCAACAGCAGCAGGCACGGTGCTGGCAGCTGCAAACAGCTCGTCTCTGAGTCCCGCTGCACCCGTCTGGTTCCTGCCCTGGACACCGGAATTGTGATTATCCCCCCAGTTACTCCTCGGCTGGATATCCTGTTCACAATTCCGTCCATCTCCCGAGACTGAATTTTACTCCCTCTTTTTGTTGTCTAGTGTTTTAATGTTTTCTTTCAGTTTTATTGAGATATAATTGACATAAAGTTGAAAGCATACAGTAAATCATTTGACTTACATACATCATGAAATGACTCCCACAATAAGCTTAGTGAACATTCATCATCGCTTATAAATAAGGAGATGATGATAAATGTTCCCTCACTGTGAAGAAGGCCACTCTCTAGTGATATCCTCATACACGTGCATGGGAAAGGTGGGCGATACATTTTTGAGACCTTGTACGTCCTTATGTTCAAATTTATTTACTAGTTTGGCTGTGCATAGAATTCTAGCTTAGGGAGCTCCCTGGTGGGCTAGTGGTTAAGAATCGGTTAAAACTCTGCCTTGCAGTGCAGAGGTTTGCAGGCTCAACCCGTGATCAGGTAACTGAGACCCGACCTGCTGCAGGGCGATTGACTTGTGCCCTGCAGCTACCCAGCCTGAGTGTGCAGAGTCGATGCCACAACTAGTCTGCGCGCTGCTGAGACCACGTGCAGCAGCAAAATAAAAAGTAGACTCTTCAAAAAACTTTAAAAAAGGAATTCTAGCCTAGAAATTATTTTCTGTCAAAATTTTGAAGGTATTACACCCAAATTCCCTGCTTCCAGCATTGCTGTTGCAACAAAAAAGCCATTCTTGATTTTTCTGGTCAATTCCATCTCAGGCAGAATTGTCTTTCCCTCCTTTGGGCTCTTAAAGTAATTATTGTCTACTTTTGCCAAAAAAAAAAATCATGTATTACTTTGAGAAGGCTGTTTTATTGCTGTCAACTCCGATCAATATTTAATACATTTCTTTCCTCCCTGCGCAGGGTAAAATGCATGCTTCTTTGGAGGCAGCAGTATAGTGGTTAAGGGCAAGGGCTCTGGCAGAGAGTCTTGGCATGATTACTAACCTTGCACAAGTTACTGAATCTCTTTTGTTCCTGGTTCCTAATTTGTGAAATGGGAATGGTGAGAGCACCCAGCTCATGGGCATGTTGTGACTATTAAGTGAATTAGTTCATCCAGTCTAATGAACCCATTAAGGAGGGGTGACACCCTTAGAAGAGTGTCAGGCCCCCAGCAGGTTCTCTCTGTGCCAGGCACTGCTTTGGACCCTCCACTCTTCATTCCATCCTTTGTATAATAAAGTCCTAATATATGTATGTGTGTGTGCATCTAAAATATACTCACATGAATGACACAGATAAAATACACCAGAAATTAACTGTATAAGGGTTTTCAAAAAAGTGAGTCTGAAGTGTGAAGATAATGAGAAAAAGATACGATTTTTTGGCTAATGTGTAATAAGTACATTTTCCTTGTCTCCATCAGCTGTGCACCAGTGAGCAGTGGGGGTGAACGACTCTGATTGAACTCTAAGAGCATCATGTATTTATTCAGAATCATTTATTTATTATTTTTGATGTGGACCATTTTTAAAGTGTTTTTTGAATTTGTCACAGTATTGCTTCTCTTTTTATGTTTTTCAGTGTTTTGGTCGTGAGGCATGTAGGATCTTAACTTGCCGACCAGGGACTGAACCTGTAACCCCCTGCACTGGAGAGTGAAGCCTTAACCGCTGGACCACCCGGGGAGCCCCTCTAACAGCCTGAGTATCTGTACCCCTGCAAACACTTAGGCTAATACGGCCTGCAAAGTCTGATGCTGTATTGCTGTATTGAATTATTTTTTCCTGAGTATTAGATTTGCCATTTTTAAACGGGAAGGATCAACACCCTCATCGAGCCCATCAGTGGGATTAATTAGCAGGCTAGTGTCTTGATCGTACAATAGTGGGTATTCGACAAAGGTTTGTCAGATTACATTTATTTCAACAAGGATCAGAGCCAGGGTGGGGGGTAAGGGGGTCCCACCTGGGTGAGGAAGTCTTTCTGCTCTGGTTCTTCCTGTGTAAAAATCAATTATAAGAGTCCTTCAGAGAAGCAGATGTGCTAGTATTAACCGCCCACTCAGAACCTTACTCATAACGGGGGTGAGGTAAGTGTTTGCTGCGTGGAATTGAAAGCAATCCGTCCGCGAGGCCTCCTCTGTTCTTCCCGCGTGGCGGTCATCAGCTGTAAGCCATCCAGCTGACTTCATGTGGGCAGCACATGCTGGCTGTGTGATCCAGGTGACAGAGCCTCTGGAGCCATCCATTCAGTAATTCCTTCAGTCACAAGCACTTATCCAGCAGCAACATCTCGAAACTTATGGAGAGGGAGGGACACAAAACACCCAAACCAGAGAATATCTCACATCATGTTATTGGTCGGGCTTCCCTCGTGGCTCAGAGGGTAAAGAATCCGCTGCAGTGCAGAAGACCTGGGTTCGATGCCTGGATTGGGGAGGTTCCTGGAGGAGGGAAAGGCTACCCCCTCCAGTGTTCTTGCCTGGAGAATCCCATGGACAGAGGAGCCTGGCGGGCTACCGTCCACGGGGTCGCGAAGAGTCGGACAGGACTAAGCGTCTTCAATTCATTTCATGTCGTTGTAGGCAATGGACAGGAGGAGACCAGGAGGAGGGAGGTCAAGGAGGAGGGCCCGGGAGGACGTCTGAGCGGAGGCTGAATGGGGACAAGGCCGGCCACGGGACCCCCTGGAGGATGGCAGAGCACCGAAGATGCTGTTTCTGAGGACAGAGATGGGCACAGCCAAAGCACGAGGTCAGAGAGGTCGCTAGGTCCAACCACAGAGGGGTGTCCAGGCAGAGACTTCGCACTTTTCGAGAGAAGGGGAGATCGAAACATGAGTGCTCTGGTCAGATTTCACTCCCAGAAGAATCTCTCAGACAGCCAAGTCTGTCTTTTTCACTTGCATCCTCATCTGAAATTATTTTTTTTAATGATGTTTCTTTTTCACTGGAGGATAATTGCTTTACAATGCTGTGCTGGTTTCTACCATACCAACAACATGAATCGGCTGTAAGGATACACATATCCCCTTCCCGCTGGAGCAGAACTTTGTTTCTGAGACGGAGAAGAAGAAGAATTTTTAAGGGATAGTCATTGTGCTTTCAGAGCTTCCTGCATGATCTTCACCACAAAACTATGGTTATAGAAAGAACACACGGTATTGTCCACTTGGAAAAACAAATACAATCTTGAAGAATTACATAAGAAAAAGGTTTCTTGTGGCTCATAGCAGATCCCCAGGAAGCACTACTTTTCCAGGATGGAGTTCAACATGCTGCCTATTTACTGTGCTTGATTTCCTCAAACACGGCACAACAGTTCCATAGAAACCTGGAGAAGGGTCCAGGAACATACAGGGTTCGACACATCCCTTGCTTCCAGGAGGTATCTCCCCAGGGACTCAGCCTTAAACTGGGGGAGAAACCCTGACAAACCTTCAGCTCATTCCAAACCTCCTGTGAAGTGAACTTGCCAAGTCTGATCCGTCAGCACTTGTGATAATGAAGTAATTTGTGACAACCTGTGATGATAAAATTGAGCACGATTTCAAAATCTTTTCTTACAGCACAGGACAAAAATGCATTTTCCTCTCAGAGGTTTCAAATCAATGATCAAAACAAACGTATCCATCTGACCTTTGAAAGTAGATTTTTTCCTGGTGTACAATTTGTATTCCTTTGTAACACGATTTTACTTTCATTATTTTATTTAATTCTTCAACTCAGTCACGAAGAGAGGAAGTAAAAATTCTGTTGGTGAAGCTGTGAAATTCTGATAAACTTTAAATATATCTCAGAAAGGCATTCCTTTAAATTTTTATGAATATATTTTATACATTTGAACTTCATGATTAAAATGACTGTTGGTCCACCCCAAGTCTGCGGGACTAACTGAAAAAAACTAATTGACTGACCTTACGGTCATCCCCCTTTTCCCCCTCACTGAATGATGCACGCGAGTGGAATTTTCCTCGCGTCTCAGGTGCGTTCCTTTTGCTTCCCCGAACACTGTCGCTGCATTACAGCTGCTGCTTTTCAGCAGTTGGTCTCGCGGGGGTGGCATTCTCCTGCGCCCTCACCCAGGAAAGGCTCTGTTATCCCTGGAGCTCACGGCATACTGATTTTCATGCTGAATTCCTGTCTATGTACTTTTCTAGTCAATTCTAGAAAGACTCACTAACAAGATAGACTCTAGAAGGGTTGAACGCTGTGAGCGTCTTCATCTGGAGTTAGTTAAATGCGGTGGGGGAGAAAGAAGGGTCGGTCACTGCAGCCAGGACTCACTCACTCGAGGTGGTGGACTCGGCCGCTGGGAGGCGTCTCGGGGACTAGCGCCAGCATTTACGCTTCCAGGGAAGACGTCATTACGTCATCTACGTCATCTACGTCACTCCGCTCCTTCAAGCCCCCGCAGGCTTCTGGAAGATTCCAGGGAAGGAGAGCCACCCTCACCTGCTCGCTTCCTGCTGACAGCCTCGTTTGAGGAAAGTCTTTCACTCCTGGAAGCCAGACGGGCCCACAGACGACAAAGCCTGTACCCTGGTGATTTTACCTGCAGGCCAAAAGACATGAGGCGGGTAGGAAGGAGAGAGAGAAACGGGGAGAAAGAGGGAAAGAGACTTTAAATCAAAGCTGATAAATTATGAAAGACATGCAAATGGTTTTGAAAAAGACTAACGCCATTCCTGCTTAGCTTTGAAATGTTTCCATTCAGATTTTTATAAAAATTTAAATAGCTTTAAAAATATTTTTAGCCAAATAATTCATGTTCATTATGAAAAACCACAAAGGGAGAAATAATAGGAGAGTCACCCAATATTCAACCTCCTTGAAGCAGCCACTGTGTTTAAAATGATTTCCTCTGAATATAGGGATCTCTAAATGTTTTTAGAGATGTGCTCATACTTTTTATCATTTGTAAACTTTTCTTCTCACTGACCATCATACCAGCATTTTAATTAATTTCAGTGTTTTAAAAATCACCTTAAACTCCCAAGTCCAGTAGTCCAGGTGAGACAGCCTAGATATTCTTAACAAATTCCCAAATTTGTTTTAAAAAAACAAAAAGCTATGTAAAATGTTTAAACAAAAGCTATTAAAATATATTGTTAAACCAGTAAGAAAAAAATTTTTTTCAATCCTTAGAAGGCAAAAATGATAAGACGCAGGAATCCAGAGGTAATAAGCAGGCGTCTGCCAGCCCCGGAGGCTGGTCAGCTTAGACAGCCTCTCAAGCTCACCGGCAGGGCCCCCAAGAGGGCACACTTCCAGGAGACCCTCACATAAAGCTGGGAACCTAGACAGACATGTCGTCAAAGGAAAGGAGATCCAGAGATAAACCCACTCTCAGAAACAGACAGTGTTGCTTTGGCTTATTATTCTAATTCTGGAACTGGGTGAATGAGTGGGACGTGATATTGCGCCAGAAGGTGTAGCTCTAAGACCGTCCTCACTCATGCTTGTGGTCTGCATTCATACTGTGTGTGAATGTTAAAGCCTCAAGGCTAAGAATTGCTCTGAATTAATCACATGCTGATATTGTCCCTCACCAGCAGAAGCAAACGGGGTCCTCCCTAGAGGAGCTCACTCTGACTGACGGTGCTGTTCTTGGCCACTCAGCCGTGTCCAACTCTGTGCGACCCCGTGGACTGCAGCCCGCCAGGCTCCTCTGTCCATGGGATTCTGCAGGCAAGAACCCTGGAGGGGGTTGCCATGTCCTCCTCCAGGGATCTTCCCAACCCAGGTCTCCCACACTGCAGGCGGATTCTTTACCATTTGAGCTACTAAGGAAGCCCCACTCTAACTGGAGGTCTCAAATAATTCCACAGACAGAGTTCCAAGGAATATGAATACATGGTCAAAAAAAGTCACAAAACACATAGGAAACAATGGATCATGAGCAACAGCTAGCAGAAATAATACAAATATGATAGAACTAAGTTAGATCTGCAAAAACTTTAGATAGTGGAACTAATAAGCTATTTTAAAATGCTATAAAACAAAAGATGTAATTAATATAAGTATGAACAAGAGATTATAAAAATGACTAGGCAGATTGGGAAGAAAAAAGGCATTTTGAGAAAATAAAAAACTAATGTTTAAAAGTTAAAAACTCAGTGGTTCTAGAGAATCAATACTAGAACACATTTTTAAAAATCAGAAAAATAGCAAAATATAAAATTAACAAACAAAATTAACATACTTCATACACACACAATAATGTAACAGTGAATCCCGTTTACAATAGCAAAAAATAAAGAAAGAAAAATTACTTAGAAATAAGCTCAACATGAATTTTGGAAAATCTACATGAAAAAAATGCTAAAACACTCCTGGAAGACATAAACTTAAATGGACAGGCATCCTTTGTTCTTCAATAAAATGACTCAGTACCATAAAGATGTAATTTTTTCATAAGTTGACTTTAAAAATGCTTTATAAAGCTTCCATAAAGATACCGAAAAGCTTTTATCTTAAAATGAGATAAATTAATATTAAAAATCACATGAAAAATAAATAAGTGAGAATACCCAAGGAAACACTGAGGTGTGGAGATTGGCAGAAATCACTGAGAGTCAAATACATCAGAAAGCCAGTTAAGGCCAAGAACATGGGCCTAACTCATGAGTAGGACATGGATCAGATTAGGCTACAAAGTACAAATATACATACATATATACATATACATATGTATGATAAAGTTGACACCTCCAATCATTGGACCAAAATAACTGGAGAGCCTTTAAGAAAGATAAAATCGTATCCCCAACTCACCCTGTACAAAAGGAAAAAAACAGCAAACAGGTAAGAACTCCAATGATAAAGATTAAGCCATGCAAATATTGGAAGAAAAGAGGTGCATTTGTTTGAAATCTGAGACATCTAAAAAGTCCAGTAAAATAAAACATTCATGAACATTAAAATATTTTTAAAAGAAGCTTTACAGGGCACAAAACTCTATAAGCAAAGTCAAAAGACAAATTAAAAAGTGGAAGAAAATATTTGTGGCATATATTGCAGATAAGAACTAATACCACCAATGTGTAAAGAACTCTTAAACGCCAAGATAAACACTCTGTCCAGACACGGTGTTACAAAGACTGGTTAGTTCTTGCCGCTATGTTTATCTGCCAATGGTTCTGCTTCTCTGCACCCTGACTGATAACAGAAGGCTCCACTAAGAAAGTAAAATTTGAGCTAAAAGTAGAATGTGTTTGGATTTCTCATGTGAAATATGGTTAAGTATGAAAATGTAAATTGCCTCTCCTATCTTGTAACTTTTTTTCCCCTGCAATGTTGCCTTTCAGAGATACCTGTTAGAAGACAAGATCCCCATCCGTTGCTCATTTTTCTTTTCTTTTTTCTTTTTTTCAGTTGTGCTGGGTCTTCATTGTGGCACGTGACATGCAGGCTTCTCTAGTTGTGCATGAGCTCCGTGGTTTCCCAGGATCATGTGGGATCTTAGTTCCCTGACCAGGGATCAAACCCGTGTCCCCTACATTGGAAGGCGGATTCTGAACCACTGGGCCACCAGGCAAGTCCTGCAATTGGTCATGCTTTGTCTGAAAGAGCTGACTCTCTGTGCTTTCTGGTTATACTCACACATCTAAACTGCTGTACTCGTCAATTTCAGTTCACAGGATCTGAGATGTATTAAAATTATCTCCTCAGCTCATTTTAATTATATGGCATACAAATAAAAAATATTTACATTTGGGGGTCTAGAGGATGAATTTTTTTTCTATTGTCTATTGTAGGTTCTCCAGCTAGGGCTCCAATAAAATCTGATTAACAAGAGAAAAACAAGCCAGTATTAACATGTGCATTGTGCATACATATGGGAGTATCCAGTGATGAGTAATTCAAAGTGGTTAGAACCTGGACTTGTAGAACATCTTGACAAAAGAGCAATACATTTTTAGAGAAGTGACAAAGCAAAAAAGATTGAGTTTCTAGGGATGGCAAACTGTGGGACTACAAATACATGGGGCAACTTAGTACATAAAAGGTTTAGTGAGCATCATCGTCATGACCACCATCATCCCCATCACCATTACCTCCATCATCACCATCATTATCACCATCATCCCCATCACCATCATCCCCACTATCATCACCATCATTATCACCATCATCCCTATCACTATCATCCCCACCATCATCCGCATCATCACCATCACCATCATCATCATTATCACCATCATCCCCACCATCATCACCATCGTCACCATCATTATCACCATCATCCCCATCACCATCATCTCCACCATCCCCACCATCATCCCCATCATCACCATCACCATCATTATCACCACCATCCCCACCGTCACCATCATTATCACCATCATCCCCACCATCGTCACTATCATTATCACCATCATCCCCATCACCATCATCCCCACCATCCCCATCATCATCACCATCATCCCCACCATCATCCCCATCACCCCCCACATCCCCATCATTACTATCATCATCCCCATCATCACCATCATCATCATCTCCATCATCCCCATCATCACCAGCATCATCTCCATCCCCATCATCATCCCATCATCACCATCCCCATCATCCCTGCTATCATCCCCATAATCATCCTCATCACTATCACCATCCCCATCATCACTGTCATCATCCCCGCCATCATCCCCATCATCACTATCATCCCCCCCATCACCATCATCCCCACCATCCTCATCATCACCATCATCCCCACCATCATCACTGCGATCAGTGTAACCTTTGATGATGAGCTCTCAGGGTGTGTTGGGCAGCATCCTCCTTACAGCTGCCCTAAGGGAGTCACCCTCATTGACTGTGTTTTATAGAGGAGGAGCGGAGGCTCCAGGGGCTTCAGGAACCCTGGCATCACAGCAGAAAGGGGTACCTTTTGTTTTCCTCTCCCACCTTGGAAGGCCTGCTCTGCCTCGATGGGTAGGAAACACCTTCAGAAAGGAATCAAGGTGATCCGACAGCTTAAGGACAAATCACATGTTACATATTGACACTCCAGGGGTGCAAACCCATCCCTCAATATTCAAGCTTGTGTTACCAGTTTCCGTGCTTTGAACTGAAGCTCTCAGAGACCGGAGCCTATATATAGGAACTGAAGATTAAACCCTGTTCAGAACAGATTAGCTACTACTTGGATACTAGTATGGGTGTTTCACTCTTGTGTTCTTCTGCAAAGACTAAACTGGTTAAAAAAAATGAAAGAAAAGGTCTAGTGAGGTTTGTTATGTAGATTCCTCTGATGCCATCTCATAAACTCATAAGGGACTAGAGCTGTCTCTGGTGAATAACTTCTGCCCTTTATGGAACAAAAGAGCGAGGAGGGGCACCTTTGTAAGTTTGTATTCTGCTCTTAAACAAAGGAAGGGTGGAGAGTTTTTCCTGTACCTGCTTCTTCTCATTTGCCTTCAGTTCAAAAGAATCTTTATACCAAAGTGTCATATTTGGGGATGGCATATTCTGCTACCCTGCAGAAAAATGATCAGATATTGTCTTTCATAAAATAATTCCTCAACAAAAGGGAATGTTATAGACTATAGTGGAACAACAGCAGTGAATCTCAACATTCATCCAGGTTGCATGTAAAAGTTAGAGGGGAAAGGATGGCTAGGTTGTTGTTCAGTTGCCCAGTTAGGTCCGACTCTTGGTGACCTCATGGACTGCAGCACGCCAGGCCTCCGTGTCTACCATCTCTGAGTTTGGTGAGAGTGTGTAGGAAAACTGACTCTAAGGGAGAAGACTTTCAAAATGTGTGTGATCTCTGACTCAGGAAATGCAGAAATTATACTTCTAGAAATTATCCTAAGGAATGAAATGATCATCAATACATGTGAACTTTATTTTTTTAATGATTTTATTTTTCTTTGTTGGCCACACTACCGGCTTGCAGGATCTTAGTTACCTGACCAAGGATTGAACCTGTGCCCCCTGCAGTGGAAGCAAGGAGTCTCTACCACTGGACTGTCAGGGAGTCTCCTACATGTGAATTTTAAATGACAAGGATAATCACAAGAGCAAAACAAACAACTTGTGTCTTATGTGCATGAGAAAACCTCTGGAAAAATATATGCCAGGGTATAAACCACAGCTTCCCATGGGTTGTGAGATAAGATACATTTTCTTCTTTTTGTTACTCTCTGTTGCTAATGCTCTCTATAATTATTGTGCTTGTCTTTTCTAATTTCTACAGAAGTTTTTTTTTTTTTTTAAATTTGTGGGTGGGTCTTTTCTGAGTCTGAAAGTATTTTAAAATGTTCTCTGCTCCAGGAGTAAAAATTAAAATTCCAGGGGAGAGGAATCTAGTTGTAAACAAAAGTGTTGGGGCAACATTAAGAAGTTGGATCTCCCTCTATCCTCAGACTGTCTGTTTTGATTTTAAGCCAGGCCTTCTCCAGCCCCCACTTCTGCCATGAAATGATTCGTACTGCGTCATGTTGACACCTGCAAGAGGCCGAGTGCATCTCTGTTTGGGCAGTGAGCCTGGAAAAAGGGAGGGTGCTTGCCAAAAGGGAGTTCAGATTCCTTCAAAGTTCAATTGTTTTCCATCTCACTAGATGACCTCCCCGTCTTCTCCTGTGCAATAATTTCCCTAAAACTTGGATGCTTTGCTGGCCTCAGGTATGAATCATCTGGAAAGAAATGATTCTGAGAATAAACATCTTCTGGACCAAAAATATGTCAGAGTCTGAGTCAAGTACTAGCCCAAGTCCCTGAGCAACCTTAGATCCTCATAGGTGTGGAGAGGATGAGAAAGATGCTATGATGGATGGTGTGTGAGAACCAGGTGCAGAGGTCTGTGGGGCCCCATCCATCATGTGTAAAAGCATACTTGGAGCAGAGCCTCCAAGAAATGTTAGTGATGTTTCGCAAGCATTAAGAGACAGAGTCTTCCTCACAAAAAGAAACTTCAAAAGATTCTCTAAATGTCTTCCACAAGACTCTCCCTTTGGAGAGCAGCAAGTGAGCAAATGGATTAGACTAAAATTCTTACAAAACTTATCACTGGGTAAATATTTGAACACAAATATCTTTGATTTCAAAAACATTTTGTTTTTAAAACATTTGGTGATGCTGTCACCAAATTTGTCAGTGTTTTAAAAACCTTTTTCATCACAATGAAAACAAATTTATATCACTGACTTGGTGGTAAAGAATTCAACTGCAGTTCAGGAGGCTCAAGAGACCCGGGTTCGATCCCAGGGTCAGGAAGATCCCCTGGAGAAGGGAATGGCAGCCCCTCCAGCGTTCATGCCTGGAGAAATCCCAGAGACAGACGAACCTGGCGGGCTACAGTCCATGGGGGTCACACAGAGTTGGACACAGCTTAGTGACCACTCCCCCCACACACACACACATACACTCTAACACACATTTACAAAGAAAAGCTTCACAAAGCAATACCCACTTTTGCTAGGTATAAATAGATCATCTCTAGTATCCTATTTCTTAAGATTTTGTTTCTTCTTTTGTTTATTTTTTGAAGCTGGTTTCAACCCACTCAAATTATTCCATAAAATCCCAATAATGGACCAAAACCTACCTACATCACTTACATAAACTGATTCGAACAATTTTTTTCCCAAAAATTAACTCTTAAATTTTCATGGGTTTATGTTTCACACAAAATTTTCTTTTTCCCAATACTACATCATCACCACAAAAAGACAAGTTTGTTCTATGCTCGTCTACATTTTAATAAGCTCCTCATTCAGACAAACCTTCTCAACCTTTTACAATTAAGTATGATGTCTTTAATTCCTTAGATAGAATCCTTTTTGCATAAATCATATAGACACTGAATGTCCAAGTCCTTAATACTGCGGTGCCCTGGGAAGCAAGTTCTCCAAGAAACCCTATATACACTGGGGCAGGAGAACAGCATGTTCCTAAAATAGAGCATCCTAGGGTTATCGAACTTCTCTGCGGGCTGATTGCCTCGGCTGCAAGATAAGGTCACTCTACTGGACCACTGGGAGGTTTGTATAAAATAATCTGGAGAAAATGCTTGCCTCAGTGCCTGGCATGACATAGGTTCGTTTTGAGACATGAGCCATCATGATTTTAAATAAATCCTTCGCCTAGGATGACATTCTCTAGGAAACAGAGCCTGAAGCAAGTACTAAGATCCTCACGGGGACTTCCCCAGGGGTCCAGTGGTTAAGAATCCCCCTGCCAATGCAGGGGACACAAGCTCGATCCCTGGTCCAGAAACACGCCACGTGCCATGGGGCAGCCAAGCCCATGAGCCGCACCCACTGAGCCCTCCCGCCCCTAGCACGTGCTCCACAGCAGAGAAACCATCGCTGCGGGCAGGCAGCTCCTGGCAAAGCACAGTGCCCCGCTCACGAGGAGAGCGGGCCCACACGCAGCAACACAGGCCCAGAGCAGCCAACAAATAAACCATGCACTGCAGGAAGAGTCTGACCTTACTGGGGGTGGCAAGCCCTGCTCCCTGCCCCGCACCCGCTGTTCTCTCACACACACCTGTGTTCCGACCTCCATCCTGTTTAACCTCTCCAGACAGCGGATGGCTCCGGCCACGGCGACGCAGTCTCAGCCATCCCCAGCTCGTCCCGCCCTGGCTCCCGTCGAGGAAACTGACAAAGAAAAGTGACGATGCCCTAGCTGTCCGTCAAGGTGACAGGGCAGGCATCGCTCGCATTGCTAGGCTCACGCGACAGAGGCCACCTCACTCCCTAAGAGTCCGGGTGAGTGGAGTCGGCCTACCCTGGCGGCGAGTCCTTGGGAGAGGCGAGGGGAAAGGTGTCCTTGGGGACAGCGGGTGGCTGCATCAGGATGACACACGCTTGCAGAGACGGCTTGCTGAAATGAGGGCATCTGGGCCCCACTCTCCAAGGGAGCCCGTAGATACCTTGAAACTCCAGGCGGGATTGGATTTGCGGGCCTGAAACAGAAGCTGCCGGGACTGTCAGTTCTGGCCCGGACTGGAGTGGATGAAGGAGACATCACTTCTCAGCGTCCTTTGGGGTCCTGGAGAGGACCTGGGACAGAAAAGGGACAGAAATTGAAAAGCTGATGAAATTAGAATGCGGTCTGCATTTTAGTTAACAGCATGGTAATGATTTTAATTTCCTGCTTTGGATGATCGTACTGTGGTTACGGAAGGTGTTCACATAACATGGCTATTCTGAGTCAGGTCTACCATTGAGAACCAACTAGAAAAGTTGGAATTAATTACTGAGGTGCAATTTGCATGCAGCAAAATGCACAAACAAGCACAGAACTCAATGTATTGTTTCTTCCCTTTTTTAAAAATTGGAGTATGATTCATTTACAATGTCATGCTGGCTTCAGCTGCACAGCAGAGTGACTCTGTCTTATACATAAGTATGTACATATATATACGAGTGCATGTGTAGACACACATTCTCTTCCAGATTCCTTCCCATGTAAGTTACTATGAAATACTCTGGGCCATCTGTATGTCTTCTCTGGAGAAATGTCTGTTTAGTTCTTCTGCCCACCTTTTTGGTTGGGTTGCTTGTTCATCTGATATGGAGTTGCACGAGCTGTTTATATATTTTGGAAATTAAGCCCTTGTTGGTCACATCATTTACAAATATTTTCTCCCAGTCTGTAGGTTTTCTTTTTGTCTTATTAATGGTTTCCCTCTGTGCAAAAATATCTAAGTTTGATTAGGTCCCATTTGCTTATTTTTGCTTTTATTTATTTTACCTTGGGAGGCTGACTGAGCTAAGAAAGTACTGTTTTGATTCATGTCAGAATGTTTTGCCTATATTCTCTAAGTTTAATGGTGTCATATCATATATTTAAGTATTTAAGTTGTTTTGAGTTTATTTTTGTGTATGATGTCTCAGTGTATTTTTATATATGTAATATATAAGATGTGACATCACCCTCCATCCAACCATCCATCCAACCAGCCAGCCAGCCAGCCAGCCAGCCAGCCAGCCAGCCAGCCAGCCAGCCATCCTTGCTCAGTTGTGTCCGACTCTTTGCGACCCCATGGACTGTAGCCCCCAGGCTCCTCTGTCCCTGGGATTTCCCAGACAAGAACACTGGAGAGGGTTGCCATTTCCTTTCTCCAGGGCACATTCCCGACCCACGGATTCAACCCGGGTCCTTGGATCTCCTGCATTGCAGGCAGATTCTTCCTACTAGCGCCACCGGGATGCCCACACCCCCCCCCCTGCTTTGATATGTAATGTGTAACATACATTATGTGTGGTATGTACTGTATGTTACATTTGCAACACATAAAATGTGGCATCACTCCCCACATTCGCCCCAGATGAAGACACACACTGCTCCCTTGCTCCTGCCTCGGGCATGGGAGGCATGCCTGTGGCATCAGACGCCAGCCCAGCAGGCACTTTTGTGAGGGGACTGGGGCCCGGGGACTTGGGACCTAGGGAGCCCGGGGCCCCGGTGATGTGGGAGATGACTCCCGCCTCGGCCGGGGACAGTGTGGGTGCAGGTCTTAATAACTCCCCACACTTCCGGTTTGCGTGTTCTGTGTACATGTGTTATACTTCTATTAAAACACTGGTTTTCAAAAATATGATTTTTACTGAATCTCACTGAGGGAAGTGCACAGTGGAAATCATTTTAAGGTCCTTAAGTGCTCTAGGCCACTGGAATTTGGGTTTATACCATGTTTTCCACAGTTTCCCCAAAACAAGGACAGCATGAGCCAAGTGACAGACGGGCTGTAGCAGGACTGTCCGTCTGAGTGTCCCCGGCTCTCCAAATGCAGGGTGACTGGTTAAATGGAGTGGGGCTGGCAGTTATAAGGGAGCGTCTTTTCATTTATTTTTTAAACCAGATATCAGGAATAGTTGGCCAGTTGGGAGTTGAGCATAGTAAGTTAATTTTTAAATTAAGAATTTTAATCAATTTTAAATGAAGAATTTAGTTTTTAAAACTAGATGAACCCCAAGGAAACACAAGGGGGCAGCATCGCACAACATTATGGATGGAGAATGCCGAAGGGGGGGCTTCTTTGTTGCTTTGTTTTTGGGGTTTTGTTTTTTAAGTAACAGTATAAATTCTGACAGTGATCTTTACAAGAGCGTCTAATTGAAGGAGGAAATGGAAGGTCAGAGAGGTTATTAAGGGAGTCCTTTTAAGTTCCCTTAAAACACCGAAGGCAAAAACTAAAAAAACAAAAACAGAGGTTAAGACTGGCACAAGGACGACCGCGGCTGTTTCCCAACTGCAGAATGAACAGCTTTTGCACTGCGTCTGTCTCAAACGGTCTCCTGGACGAAAGCCCTTGCTGTGTGCTGGAAAGGGTTAACTGCTGGCCAAAGGCCGGCGGGTGAGACCTGCATTGATGGACTCGCATCAGGGACACCTGGTACTGAAGAGGAATGGCTTCATCTGAGTAAATCCTGAATCAACTTTCAGCAGAAACATGCTCCCAACTGAAGTACCGGCTGCTCTTCACCACAGAGGGGCCTTCGGGGAACAGTTCCAGGGCGGCGGTTTTAGACGTGGTTCGCAAGTGTTAGCAGGCGCATTTTGCCCTTGAGTCCCGTTTTACTGTGTCTCTCGCTCCTGAGGAGGAGCCACTGCTAGGCCTCCGAGCAATAGATAGAGTGCATCTGCCCTCTTAGAAAGACAGTAAGATCAGGCTTTGTGGGGAGGGAGAATGAGAGCTTGCTGTAGCTGTTAACTGTGGAATTCTTTTTAACTACATGAAGGTTAAGCCCGGGGGACTGGTTCACAGGTTCTCTCTGCGAAAGCCACCCTCTCTGCCCATGATGGCCAGCACACAGGACCTCTCGCTTCGAGGGTCCACGCTTCGAGGGAATGAGAGAGTCCACCCTGGCCGTCCAGCGGTTAGGACTCTGCATTTCCTCTGCAAGGGGCGTAAATTCGATCCCCAGTCAGGGAACTAAGGTCTTGCAGACCCACAAAGTGCAACCGAAAAAAAAAGAAAAGCTCAACTCTTAACTGATGGGACTGTAGGAAGAAGAAAGTGAGAATGGACCAAATGAGGCAACTAAAATCCAGAGGCTATTCATGAGTCACTTAGATCACAGATGGAAGACAAGGAAGGTAGAGAATGCAGGGCTCAGAGAGTCCTGATCTCCCCTCTCTGGGAGAAAGGCTAAGCCTGGAGCAGAAAGCCAGCAGGAAGAGAGACTTCTCCCCGCCTTCTTAGTCCAGACCATGGACAGTGACGCCCACTGCTGGTGACCCAGTGGTCCATGCGGTCAGCAGAGGGGGAGGCCGGGACTTTGCGGCTCTCCGGGCAGCTCTCCCTCCAGGGGCCCAGGAGTTCCTGCAGCTCCAGGAGACCGTGGAGGGCATCAGAGAGGGGAACCTGCAGCTTGCCCAGGCCCTCTGCGAAGGACGAGGCTGCCTGGGTGGAGCCCGCAGGCTCTGGGCAGGCCAAAGGCTTGGGGGGAGCTGCGGGTGGGCCGGACGGGGCCAGTCAGGCTGAGCCAGCCTGGGGAGGACTCGGGCCTGTGCCAGGCCGGGACAAGGCAGGTCACCAACTCCAAGAGCCACGGCCTGCTAAAGGGGAAGATACTGAAACAGTCCCCACCTGGGCCACAGTCTTCTCTGACAGCAGAAGCTTGACAGCTTTGCTCCCTCCCTTTCCTAGGCTGTCCAGCTCTGCTTTACTGTTTGTTCACTAGTAATCCCTTTACATCCTTATTTCTCTAGGGATCTGAAACCAAGTCCCTGGGCAGAAAACAGTTTGACCAGCATTGAACTAAAAAGATCTTCTCTGTTAATTCACAGCAGGTGTACCTCAAACATTTTCCCAAGCTCCTGTACCCCAAAACATGTCCACTCTTCAAGGGGCACACCTTCTGTACCTGGCATGCTACCTGGGAGGTCAAAAGGAAGCCATCTGTGTCCCCAGTGTTGGAAGTTGTAGCCCCGGGGACAGCCATCCAGTCCTAACTCACTCACCGAGGATGACACAGCAGGCTTTCCTGCTGACAGAACTTTCATCTACCCAGCCTCGCGTAACCGGGATGTTCCCTCACTTGCTCCAGTTGGCAGGAAGCATGCAGTTAGGTCCTTACTCTTAAGATTTTCACCATTGCTCTGAGGAATTTCAACAGAGATAACAATGCCCCAAGAAGAGGGAAGGGGGGTTTCCTTGCTGATCCAACACAGGGGGTTGCAGGTTCGATCCCTGGTCGGGGAACTAAGATTCCATGTGCAGCTGAGCCCACGTGCAGCAACTAAGACCCGACCCAGCCAAAATAAATACATTAATTAATATTTAAAAAAAGAAGAGATAGGGTTCAAGGGGCTGCAAGGAATACCCCTCATGAAAATCTCTTCTGCTAGGCCACAGAAGTAGAGATGGCTGCAAGTGTAAATGTACTGTTTCCCTCCACTGGCCGGGGCAGGAACTCAAAATAAGTGGTGGAGTCCATGGATGGACAAGAGATTTAATGTTTGTTAAGGAGTTAGATTTATGGATTGTTAGTTGGCCACACCCCCGGGTTCAAATCCCATTTCTGCCCCTTACTGTGTGGCTTTGGAAAGTTGCACAACCTCTCTGTCCTCAGAAGCATTCTTACCCGTAAAATGAAATTAACAGCAATACCTATCAATGCAAACATTAAGTGAGATGATGAGATATTCCATGCAAAGTATATAGTATATGGAAGGATGATAAATGTTACATATTTTTATTGGCTTAATGACTTTGATAAAGTTTACATAACTCAGGAAATCAACACATTTCCATACCCAGATAGTACTGGTCAGTAATACAATCTTGTTTCCTGGTGTAGAGTCTACACACTAACTTAGTAAATAGCCACACCTGGATAAAATTAATATAATGAATTCTATCAGTGTCTCCAGAAAGAATTATCATCATGTTCTTGGGTAAATCATTGGAGCAAGACTGTCCCTATGAGCAGCCAATAAGAACACTGTGGGATTTCCCCGGTGGTGCAGTGGTTAAGGCTTCACTTTCAGTGCAGCAACTGTGGGTTTGATCCTGGTATGCAGGTTTGAGCCCTGGTCTGTTTGATCCCTGCCTGCAGGTCTGATCCCTGTCTGTGGGTTTGATCCCCGTCTGTGGGTTTGATCCTGGTCTGTGGGTTTGATCCCTGTCTGTGGGTTTGATCCTGGTCTGTGGTTTGATCCTGGTCTGTGGGTCTGATCCCTGGTCTGTGGGTCTGATCCCCGGTCTGTGAGTTTGATCCTGGTCTGTGGGTTTGGTCCTGGTCTGTGGTTTCATCTTGGTCTGTGGGTTTGGTCCCCAGTCTGTGGGTTTGATCCCTGCCTGCAGGTCTGATCCTTGTCTGTGGGTTTGATCCCTGTCTGTGGGTTTGATCCTGGTCTGTGGGTCTGATCCCTGGTCTGCAGGTCTGATCCCTGGTCTAAGTTTGATCCTGGTCTGTGGGTTTGATCCCTGTCTGTGGGTTTGGTCCTGGTCTGTAGTTTGATCCTGGTCTGTGGATTTGATCCCTGGTCTGCGGGTTTGATCCTTGTCTGTGGGTTTGATCCCTGGTCTGTGGGTTTGATCCTGGTCTGTGGTTTGATCCTGGTCTGTGGGTTTGATCCTGGTCTGTGGTTTGATCCTCGTGTGTGGGTCTGATCCCTGTCTGTGGGTTTGATCCTGGTCTGTGGTTTGATACTCGTCTGTGGGTTTGATCCCTGGTCTGCGGGTCTGACCCCTGGTCTGTGGGTTTGATCCTGGTCTGTGGTTTGATCCTGGTCTGTGGGTTTAGTCCTGGTCTGTGGGTTTGGTCCTGGTCTGTGGGTTTGATCCCTGGCCTGCGGGTCTGACCCCTGGTCTGTGGGTTTGATCCTGGTCTGTGGTTTGATCCTCATCTGTGGGTTTGATCCCTGGTCTGCGGGTCTGATCTCTGCTCTGTGGGTTTGATCCTGGTCTGTGGTTTGATCCTGGTCTGTGGGTTTAGTCCTGGTCTGTGGGTTTGGT
>CM035278.1:76598990-76647707 GCA_020226075.1 Hydropotes inermis | reverse complement strand
CTCAGCCGTGTCTGACCCTGTGACCCATGGACTGCAGCCCGCCGGGCCCTCCATCCGGGGACTCTCCGGGCGAGAGCACTGGGGCGGCCGCCATTTTGTGGTTGTTCAGTCGCTCAGCCGTGTCTGACCCTGTGACCCATGGACTGCAGCCCGCCGGGCCCTCCATCCGGGGACTCTCCGGGCGAGAGCACTGGAGCGGCGCCATTTTGTGGCGCGTCGCTCTGAAACATCCCGCGAGGTGAATGGAGGCTTCGGGGCGTGTGCCCTCTACGCCATCGGAGCCCCACCACCCGCCCCAGTGGGCAGCGCCTCTCCACACTGCTCCATCACCCACCTGTCGGTCAGGCACTCAAGGTGAGCGTTTCGTCAACAGCAACAGAAGTCTCTGGACCAGGGCTCCGCCGACTTCTGTCACAGGGCTTCTCTTTGCAAAGAGAGCTTGGCGCATCTTCTCTCCAACACAGAGCCCACGCCCAACCGGATTCCACCCAGGGCCGCCCTTTGCTGTCTTCACAGCTCTCCACCCAGTTTGAGGGGCTGGATTCAGCAGGGCCGAGACCTATTAATTTTTTCAATGTGTCTGGCCTTTTTAGTAGGTGAGACAAGCTACTTGCCTCTTTTCACATATTTTAAATGAACTGACTCTTGGCTCGGTCTTATCCTTAAATAAACAGCAAAATGTCAGGCAGACCCCAGCATTCAGGTATCCTCTCACTGGGAAAGCTGTGAGCCCAAAGACAACCCTACTAATGGGCTGAGTGGGAGAAGCTTCTGGATTTTAGGGTTACTTTAAGGAAAGCGGAGCACCAAAGAATTGATGCTTTTGAACTGTGGTGTTGGAGAAGACTCTTGAGAGTCCCTTTGACTGCAAGAAGATCCAACCAGTCCATCCTAAAGGAATCAGTCCTGAGTGTTCATTGGAAGGACTGATGCTGAAGCTGGAACTCCAATACTTTGGCTACCTCATGTGAAGAGCTGACTTGTTGGACAAGCCCCTGATGCTGGGAGGGATTGGGGGCAGGAGGAGAAGGGGACGACAGAGGATGAGATGGTTGGATGGCATCACTGACTCGATGGACATGGGTTTGGGTGGACTCTGGGAGTTGATGATGGACAGGGAGGCCTGGCGTGCTGCGGTTCATGGGGTCACAAAGAGTTGGACACAACTGAGCGCCTGACCTGAACTGAGTTCCTCCGTGTTTTTTTCATACAGGGATGGAGCTCTAAGTGACACCATTTTTAAATTCCTGTAAATCAGGTCAAACTGAACTGTTATATTCACAGAAAATTTAGACCTTTTTTTTTTTTGTTACACACATATATTCAACTGTATTTTTTCAGTTTAAGTATTCCACTTAACGCATTGTCTCAAAGATTGTGTTTTCTTTTGTTGGGTTGTTTGAGTTTTGTTTTGGCCCTTCAACCAGAAGGCATGAACTGTCTTAAAGAGAAATAGAGGAGCAGACAAGAGCACTGGTCTAAATACCACAGTGGCTTTATTGTGTGTGTATTTTTTGTTTGTTTTGATGTGGACCATTTTTGAAGTCTTTTACTGAATTTGTTACAATATTGCTTCTGTTTTATATTTTGTTTTTCTGGCTATGGGGTATGTGTGATCTTGGCCGGCCTGACCAAGTATGTGTGTGGTTCAAGCACACCCCGTGCATTGGAAGCTGAAGTCCCAGCCACTGAACTGCGGGGGGAGGTCCCATGACTGTCTCTCGTCAACACTTTGGTGGTGTCCCCATCACGGCTTCACCAAGCCTCTTTTCCTTCATATGGAAATAGAGTCGAGGAATGTTTTTTTAATCTATCACTGACTCCTAAGAGCTTTGGTTACCTGGGAAAAAGCCCTACGAGGCACATTCAGTAAGGCAGACTGCTTCTCTGCCCAAGGCCACCATGTTGCACAACTTGAGGGAGAGCATTGCTCACAGGCTGTGTGAATGGGCCCTCTGCAGTTGTCCGCTGTGCAACCAGCCTGGTCTTTATGCAGTGGCCCTGTGAAAACGTGGTTTGGCCTATTTTGTATCTGAATGCCTCTATTTTAAATCAGTAAGTCCTGTCCATTTTATATATCTACTTATGATCATTCCTAGAGGGTTTCTTCCCTGGTGACTCAGCAGCAAACAATCCGCCTGCCAACACAGGAGGTGTGGGTTCCATCCCTGGGGGGGGGGAGATCCCTGGAGAAGGAAATGGCAACCCACTCCAGTGTTCTTGCCTCGGAAATCCCATGGACAGAGGAGCCTGGTGGACTTCAGTCCGTGGGGTTGCAAAAGAATTGGACACACACACAAAAAAAAGAATTGGACACGACTTAGTGACTCAAAAACAAGAGGGTTTCTTCACCTCAGGGCTTATGGAGCAACAACAGAATTTGTTGGGACAGATTTACTTACACAAGCTAATGATTTTCAGCAGTTCCTTGGTGAAGAGTAATTGGTATTCTCTGGCAGAATACCGTTACACAGTAACTGGAATTCAGCCCATATAATTATAGAACGTTAATTGTAAAGTGTAAATAATTATCACTCTAGAGTGTGAGTTGAGTCCCTACAAATTCAGCTGTTGTTTCATAATGCCTGAGGTACTGGAAGTTTCCTAACCATGGAACCCATGACATCCAGCATTCAAGAGGTAGCCTTTCTTTGTTTGCTAAATACTGCAGCCTGACTCTGGACACCTGCTCAGTTCAGTCACTGGCGGTTTGCACATGTTCTGCCCGGTCAATAACCTGCTCCTGCTGTATCAGTGAATGTGGTCAGAGCTGCTCCCTGTAATGAGAAGAGAGCCTGGCTAGCTGTGTTAGAATAAAGCAAGGTTCTGTTCTGTTTCCCTTTAAGCAGACACATGGACACGATGACACGTCTTGTGTAAAACTAGCAAAATAATCTCTGATTGGCTAAGATCAGAATTTATGCTTAACTGTTTCACTTCCAGTTGAATGTAAGTCAGTCTTTTTGAAGTTTATCATTGCAATCCACAGGAGAGTTTGAAGTCTACTTATTAGTTGTGACTAGCATTTTTAAAACTAGAATAGCAGAGGATAAAAGGCAATTAAATTGAAAAAAATAAACAAACATCAGCATGCATCCTACAGAGTGTGGATTCATTTATTAGTCAGGTTTCTCCACAGTGACAGACCAAGAGGATGTATGTATAAAATAATTACTTAAAGGAATTAGCTCCCACGATTGAGGAGGCTATCAAGTCCAAAATCTGCAGAGGGACTGCACAGGCTGGACTCAAGAAGAGCTGATGTTGTATTTTAAGTCCAAAACCTGTCTGATGACAGAATTCCTTATTGCTCAGGGAATGGTCAGCTTTTTATTCTATTCAGACCCTTGACTGACTGGATGAGGCCAAACGATGGGGGGCAATCTGCTTTACTTAAATTCACTGATTTAAATGCAAATAGCATCCAAAAACCCCTTTGTAGAAGCAGCCAGAATAATGCTTGACCAAACCTCTGGGCAGTGTGGAGACCCAGGCGCCAGCACTTAAAACTGACCAGCACAGAGCATGTTTGCAGGAGTCACTCACAGTACGCTCCAGGTATTTTCAGTTCTTCCCCAAGCGCGTGCTGGAATTTCACCGGGGGTAGGTGTGACCGAGGGGTTCGGTCAAAGAGCTGTGAGCAGAAGTGATGCAGGCCAGGCTAAGTGGAAGCTTTAAGTGCCAGTGTGGGAGGCACCATGGTCTCTTTCCCTCTGCCATTAAGACTGGTGACCTATTTACAAGACAGAAACAGACTCAAAGACTTAGAAAACCAACTCACGGTAACCGAAGGGGAAGGGTTGGTGGGCAGGACATGGAGGGAGAGACTGAGAGCTTGGGGCTGACGTGTATGTGCTGCCATATTTAAACTAGATACCCAGGGCTTCCCTGGCGGCTCAGTGGTAAAGAGTCTGCCTGCCAGTGCAGGAGACACGGGTTCGGTCTCTGGTCGGGAGAGGCCCCACATGCCGAGAAGCAGCTGAGCCCGAGCACCACAGCTCCTGAGCCTGTGCGCTGAGCCCACACGCCCTGGAGCCCAGGCTTCCCAACAAGATGAGACGTCCTCCCACACCCGAGAGGGCCTGCGCTCGCGGGCACTGGAGAAAGGCCCATGCAGCAGCAGAGACCCAGCACAGCCAAAAACAAATAGATGAATAAATGAAATTACATTTAAGTAGATAACCGACAAGGACCTACTGTATAGCACAGGGAATTCTGCCCAGTACTCTGTAATAACCTAAATGGGGAAAGAATTCGAAAAAGAAGAGAAAAAAGAAGTCATTTATCTGACCTCACAAGGTGAGCGAGGACTTAAACACAGGTTAGACCTGAAGCCAGTGCTATACCGCAAAACCCTCCTTTGGGGCTGATCTTGTGGAAGTGCTTTGAAGACTACAAAACCTTATAAGAATGTCAAGTGATGAAATCAGCACGACGACCAGCCAAGGAAGTTGGTTAAATGCCTCGGCTTTGTCAAACCTGGTTTCAGATGCCAGCTCTGCCACTTACGAGCTGTGTAACTCTGGAGACATTCTTTAATCTCTTTGAACCTCTGTTTCCTTAGGTGTAACGAAGATGATTGATAATTTACTTTCCTGATGAGTAAATGAGATAAATGGAAAGGTAATAATAATAATATTATTATTATTAATAAATGGAGACATTCTTTAATCTCTTTGAACCTCTGTTTCCTTAGTTGTAACGAAGATAATTGATAATTTACTTTCCTGATGAGTAAATGAGATAATAAATGGAAAGGTCTTAGCATGATGCCAGTCTCATAGTAAGTGCTGCTAAGTTATTTGGAGAGAATATAATGCCAAAGAATTTGGTTGGAAATAACAACAATAAAAAGGCTACTCCTGGGCCAGGACAGGGCCAGGGTTGAGTGCAGAGCAAGGTTTCTCCACTGCAGCACTTTTAAGCTTTGGAGTCAGCTGACTTCTTACTGTAGGGGGGCGGGCTGTCCTGCGCACGGCAGAATGTTTAGGAGAGAGGCTGAAGTCTTGTCATATGGCTGCAGCATCCAGGCTCTTTTGTTGTTCAGCCCCTCTCCCCATCACATCTGATTCTTTGTGACCCTAAGGATGGCAGCGCGCCAGGCTTGTCTGTCCTTCACTATCTCCCAGAGTCTGCTCAGACTCCTGTCCATCGAGTCGGTGATGCCATCCAACCATCTCACCCTCTGTTGTCCCCTTCTCTTCCTGCCTTCAATCTTTCCCAGCATCAGGGGTTTTTTGTAATGAGTCAGCTCTCTGCACCAGGTGGCCAAAGTAATGGAGCTTCCGCTTCAGCATCAGCTGAATAATCAGGGGTCTAACCCTTGGCATTACTGGTATTTGAGGAAGGATGCTTCTTTATTATGGAAAGCTGTTCTGTGCACTGTAGGATGTGTTTTACTTTATTTTACTGTGTTGCCCAGCTTGTGGGATCTTAGTTCCCCGACCAGGGATTGAAACCAAGCCCTCAGCAGGGAAAGCACAGAGTCCTAATTCTGGACTGTTAAGGAATTCCTCAGGACATGATCTTTAGCAGCAACCAGGGCTGCTACCCCTAAGATGCTCAAATGTGTTTCCAGACATTTCCAAATGTCCCCCGGGGGCAAAATCAACCCCCATTGAGAACCCATGTCCTTGTAACTGTGTTTAGAGTTTTTCAGTGAATTCTTCATATTAAAAACATAAACATAAAAGAAGGCTAACCACTGTGAGAGAATGGACTCTGAGCTTCCCTATTCTTATATTTTATTGGTGTTACCTACTTAGTGTCTGTGTGACCTGCTGGAATAAACGCTCCATGAAGTCACTGCGTGTGTCTTGTGTCCTGTGTCTCCAGGGCACACATCACCTGGAACATAATAGACGCACAATAAAAGTATTGAGTCAATAAATGATAGTCATTTTTTCCTGTGTCCGTGTCTGATAACTAACAGGCACAGGTTCCTGCAGGATCAATAGGGTGGACTAGGCTTATGCAAAGTATCTCTTTTTTTCCATCTTTGCCCCAACTCTAAAATAAAAAGATTCCCTGAAGAGAATCTATTCTTAGCCAACCAACAAGGCCGAAACTGGGCTTTGCGGGTAGCTCAGAGGTAAAGAATCTTCCTGCCATGCAGGAGACATGGGTTTGATTCCTGGGTCGGGAAGATCCCCTGGAGGAAGAAATGGCAACCCACTCTAGTGTCCTTGCCTGGAGAATCCCATGGACAGAGGAGCCTGGGGGGCTACAGTCCATGGGGTCACAAAGAGTCGGATACGACTTAGGACTAAACAACAAGGTCTTCACCAGAGCGTCAGTCCTCGGGTAGGGGTATGGAAAAGACTGAATGGGGCCCCAGTGTTTAGGCTTAGCCACAGGCACCAACAAATCATCATGAGGAGATGCATCACATCAAGCTGATGGAAAAGCAAGACCCAGGGACTCCCCTGAGGGTCCAGGGGCTAAGACTCCTCCTGTCAATGCAGAGGCCGGTTCCATCCCAGGTCGGGGAACCAGGTCCTCTACGCTGCGACTGAAGCTCCCACGTGGCACAACCAGAAAGATCCCACATGCCACAGCTAAGGCCTGGCACAGCCAAATAAGGAATTGCTTTATTTAAAAAAGAAAGAAAGAAAAGCAAGATCCAGAGTAGCTTGAGAACTCCCCGGGCAGGTGAGGACTGGTCCGAGGCCGTGCAGACGGGCAGAAAGAGAACCAAAGCCCTAACAGACCCGACTCTGTCTGAGGCTGTGGCGGCCCCCAGGATCACAGCGGGGGTGGCGCTGTTTTTGTGTCTGGGTCCCTCTGTCCTTGTTATTTCTCATGCAGGGGTTGAGTGAACCTGAAAGAAGGGTGCACCCTCTCCTGTGCTCCAGGACCATGCTCTCCACCGATGATCTCGTGACTCTGCCTGCATACACAGGACCAACAACAGCCATTCAGTCTCACCCCAGCCTCTTCTTGGATGCCACTCAAGATCCACAGTCTTTTCTCACCATTCTGGCAATTGTGAAGAGCATTTCTCGTGTGTGTGGAGTCTTAGCAGTGGAATGGGTTCCCTCAATCCTCGCTGGCACCACTCAGAGCCACACTCTGTCTTCCCTGCACCCCACAGCCGGAGCCCATCTGTGTCTGTGGCTCCCTGGACCTCACCTCGGTTCACGCTCCCCACGTGAGTCTATGGCTTTGTTGCTGAGGGTGAATCTCATTTCTACAGCCCAGAAACTCTGACGCTCATGTTTGTCACCGCCTACATTCCTCTCTGCAGTCTTTGTCCTTGGACAATACCACTCTTCTTTCCCCCTACACTGAAGATGACCTCTGTAGGCTTTCCCAACAGCTAACAGTGAAGAAAGAATTGTCTTGATAACCCAACAGAAAATAGGCGAAGGCTTGAACGTTCTCAAAGGAGAATATCCAAATGGCCAAGAAACATGAAAATGGGCTGTTTCACTGGCCTCTGGACTTCCCTGGTGGCTCACCCAGTGAAGAATCTGCCTGCAATGCAGGAGACCTGGGTTCGATCCCTGGGTTGGGAAGATCCCCTGGAGAAGGGAAAGGCTACCCACTCTAGTAGTCTGGCCTGGAGAACCCCAGGAACTGTATAGCCCATATGGTTGCAGAGAGTTGGACATGACTGACTTTCCCTTTCACTGGCCTCTAGAAAAATGCAAATTAAAACCACAATATAGTCACCATCACCATGGCTCAGGATGGAAGACACAAGAATTGGTCTTAATGTTCATGGTCTGCAACTGGCAATAGAATTTAGTACAGGCACTTTGGAAAACTGTACAGCAATATCTACTAATTAACAAAGTATTAAATTCCATACAGTGAATGCTCTGCGCTCATTCAGTCGTGTCTGATCTGTGAACCCATGGTCTGAAGCCTGCCAAATTCCTCTGCCCGTGGAACTTTCCAGGCAAGAATACTGGAGTGGGGTGCCGTTTCCTTCTCCAGGGGATCTTCCTGACCCAGGATCGAATCCGTGCCTCTTGTGTCTCCTACGCTGACAGGTGGATTCCCTTACCAACAGCACCACTTGGGAAGCCCCATGAGCCCTCATGCCCACTCACAGAATTTGCAATGCTGTTCACAGCTGCCTCAAACTGACACTACCCAGATGTTCATCAACCACAGCATAGAAAAGTAAAAGGAATTTTATTCTCACAGTGGAATACTACATAGCCCTAGGAATGAATCAAGTATGACCTTAGCGATGAATGAATGAATCTCACAACGTGCTGAGCGAGAGAAACTTGACACAAAAAGAGAACAGTTATATGACACCCTTTCAGCAAAGCCCTGGAACAGACACACCTACGCTATCGGAAGTGGTAGCAGGGCCTCCCTGGCGTCCAGTGGTGGTGTGAGCCACTGCTGGGGCCAAGCGAAGATCCTGCGTGCCTCGGGGCCACCGAGGCTGCCCGCCTCACACTGGGCCCGCGCCCAGAGCCCGAGCGCCTTAGCGAGGGAAGCCGTGCCCCGCGACGAGAGATGGTGCCTGCTCCCTGCAGCCAAGCGGAAGCTGCGAGGAGCCGCGCGGCCCCCATAAACAATCAACTGTTGTTTGAAGAGCCGTCGTGACTCTTAGTGACTCTTAGTGAGTCTTTTCTAAAAAAACAAATTTATTTCAATTATAGTTGATTTACAATATTAATTTCTGATGGACAGCAAAGTGAGTCACATATATATATGTGTATGTGTGTGTGTGTGTGTGTGTATAAAATATAAAAATCCAGTACTCTTGCCTGGAAAATCCTATGCACGGAGGAGCCTGGTAGGCTACAGTCTATGGGGTCGCAAAGAGTTGGACAGGACTGAGCAACTTCACTTTCACTTTCATACACACACACACACACACACATTCTTTTTTATGTTCTTTTCCATTTTGGTTTATCCCAGGATGTTGAATATAGTTCCCTGTGCTATGCAGTAGGACATTTTTGTCCACCCTGGCTGGATGTTCCTTGATTTGGGTGCTGGTCATCCAGGAATGGGGTTTCCTAGGTGGTGCAAGTGGTAAAGAATCCACCTGCAACGCAGGAGACACAAGAGACACAGGTTCGATCCCTGCCTCAGGAAGATCCCCTGAAGAGGAAATGGCAACCCACTCCAGTATTCTTGCCTGTAAAATTCCATGGACAGAAGAGCCTGGCGGACTACAGTCCATGGGTCTGCAAAGAGTCAGACACAACGGCGCGCACACACACGAGCTTCCATGGGCTATAGGTATGATCAGTTTGTAAAGATTCATTGAGCTGCACAGTTATGGTCACTGCACTTGTCTGTATCTGTATTCTCCCTTACCAGGACTCAGGTTATCTGGAAGCAGATTCCAAGACGGAGGCTTATTGCGATCTCCCTTACCAGGAGTCAGGTTATCTGGGAGCAGATTCCAAGACGGAGGCTTATTGCAACAAGTTTATTGGGGGGAGCTCCCAGGGACAACACCTATGAGCGTCAAGCTGACTGAGCAGAGAGCGCAGGTGACTGGAGCCATCCTGGGAAAGGACGCGGGGAGCTCCGAGATGAACGACAGACGGTCCTTCAGAGACATCCCGGCGGCGCTGGGGAAGCAGGCTTCATACACTCAACCACATATTCCCTTTCAACTAGAGTCTCTTCAAGTCTCTGTGACTTTTCTCTTCAGTAGCTTAGTCTTTTCTTTAATGCTCTCTCTCTCCTTTTCCCTTTTAAATTGTTTTCTTTGGCAAGCGCATTTAAGTTCTGCTGTCTTAGCAAATTTCAACTATACAGTGCAGTGTTACCAACTGCGTTCACCAGGCTGGGAGTCACTTTTCCACTCTCCGTTTCTGTATAGTCAACTTTCCTTTTTTAGATTCCGCACATAAGTCACACCACGCAGTATTGTCTCTGGCCGATTTCAGGGGGCATCATGCCCTCCAGGTCCAGCTGTCTGTCACAAGCGGTAGGCCTGCCTCCTCTCTTAAGGGGGAGTGACACTCCATCGTCACACACATACATCACGTCGTTTGATCCATTTACCTCTTGACACTGAGGCTCTTCGCATACCCTGACTGCTGTGAATGACGCGGGCAGCGCCTGGAGCAGAGGCCCGGCCCAGGAAGGGACCGGCCCAGAGCTCCTGCCCCCAGCCCCCGGCGGCTCAGTCTGGAAGGCGTCCACAGCAACGTCTCCGTGTCCGCGTTAAAACCGAGAGAGAGACTGCCTTGAGCCGTGAGCTAAGTCAGAGGAAACATTCGAGGAAAAACCAAGCGAATGAACAAATGGGCCGGCCGACTGCACTGCAGTGGTGGCTTCGGCTGCTTCGGGACCCTGGACTCCGCACGGGGCGACCGTGAGGCGGCTCAGGAGCTCCTTCCGCGGGTGCCCGGCTGGGCGTGCCTTCACTTGCGGCCCGGGCTCTGGAGCCCGCAGGAGAGGCGGCGCTTACTCGCAGCCGCGCGGGATCTCGCTTCAGACCGTGCGGCTCCCCCAAGCGGCCGCGCCGCCGCCGCCTCGGCCCGGGGGCTGCCGGGCGGCGCTCGGAGGCAACGTCCGGCTGCTCGGCCGGGCCCCGCGGGGGCCGTCTGGCTCCGCGCCGGCGCTCGGGCCGAAGTCCTCCGGGAGGGGAGGCGGCCTCCCCGGCAGGCGGCGGCGCGGTCTCTCCAGGGTGGCCGGGCCCGCTGTGAAGTCGTATTCCGAGGAGCCCCGCGCCCCGCCCTGCGCCGTCTTTGGGGGGAAGCCCACAGTCACCCAGGCAGCCTCCCACACATTTACGCGTTCCCTTTTCTCCAGGGAAGGGCTCTCAGGAGGCGAAGAGACGTCGGCTGACTCTGGGGCAACACGCGCTCCTCCGCCAAGTGAAGAGGACCAGGCCAGGCTGGCGGAGGATTCCGAGTTTGATCATAAACCGTGGCGCTGGGACTTCCCTGGAGGTCCGCGACTTGAGACTCCACGCTCCCAATGCAGGGGCATGGGAAAGAAGGGCAAAAGAGACAAAGAAAGGAAGGCACTTTCCAACAAGCGGGCTGAAACGGGAGCCAGCGCGGGCAGAACCCGGAGCTTGGCCAGGCTGGGCGGGAGGGGAGTCTGTCTCCAGCACCCTCCTTCCCGGTCCTTGCACAGGGGTCCTCACTTTGCTTCCTGCTCCCCAGTTTCCCATTTAAGCCCAAGGTACCCATAGCCCTTGTGTTTCTGCCAGTGGTTTTTTGCGGTAAGTTCACTTCATCTGAGCGGTTCTAGAGGCTTATAGGAACTCCAAGCCTTGGGGGCTTTCCAGGTCTCTAATGGACTATTATATACTAGACTCTATAAAGGGACAGAACAATGCACATTGTGAAAATGGATTGTCAAGGGTTTCCTGGTTCGTGGGGTTCAGGGTTTAACCCATTACCAGCTAGGTCTGGCATCCGGACAGCTTAACATAACATGCATTTTATCCAACAGCGCTGTTTTATGTGTCCATACTATCAGTGGACTTGACTGCAGGCAATCTGTATGAGGCGCTGTCGTGATGGATATATGGGGTTTTGTCTCCCGCAGTGACTCTTCTCTTTGGGGAAATGCAGCTTCAAATTGCTAGGACTGTTGATTAACGGTGCTCCTGTATCTGCAGCACAAGAAGGCAGGATGGCCCAAGGTGAACCGCTGATAGCAGTGTATCTGTTCATGAAGGCTGGTCCAGGGGTGGTCAGGTGACACCTTGAAATTCCGGGGCAGGATTCCCATTCTGGGGCAGCTGGAAACATCTTTCTCTGTCTTGCAATCTGTAGGGTCTGACTCGACACCGCATGGACTGCTGCCTGGCGGGCTCCTCTGTCCGTGGGATTTCCCAGGCAATACTGGAGTTGGTCACCATTTCCTTCTCCAGGGGATCTTCCCAACCCAGGGATCAAACTCGGGTCTCCTGCAGTGCAGGCAGATTCTCTACCACTGAGCCACCTGGGAAGCTGCTACTACGTATGCTTGTGCAAATAAAGCCCTCGGAAGAGAAACAGAAAGTAGAGAAAAGTATCAGCTACACAGAGAGAGAGAGAGACCCCCGGCGGCCTTCAAGGCTCTTCCCTTGCACAGAGATGAGCAGACACCCAGTCCGCCTAAGGCAGCCCAGTTTACATCGTCGCTCTGGCTTAGCCACTGACGTCTCCCTTTCATTCTCGAAGGGTTCCAGGTGGGAGACAGTTTACATAATCACTGCTCCTATTGCAGTATGGTTAAATAAAGCTAAAGTCCTTCCCCCTCTTTAGTTAGTTCAAACTGGTTTTCTGTCATTTGCAACCAAAAACATCCTAGCTGACCTACCACTCTTTTCTAAGTAATCAGGAAATCTAATTTCCTCAACTTAACTGGCTTGAACTTTTTGGCAGATACCTGATTCTCCATCTGGTCCTTGGCCTCCACCTGTTTTGTGGAATTGAAACCTGGTTCTTCCAAGCTCCCCGGACTGCCTCATCCTGAACCTGCATGCCCTTACCCCACACTTCGCCACAGGTCATCAGAGCCCGCAGATTGCGTCAGGAGGCTCCGGGGCCAGGCTTAGAGAAGAAAAGATCCTGGGTAGGTTTGGGGGACCCCTGGGAAGCCTCCCTGAGTCCTGTGGTTTAGCTGGGGCTGATGCGCAGAGCCACGGACTTGGTTCTATTGTTTGTGGTCCAGCACGCATGCACAGCAGACGCAGCCTCTCCCCACGGCTTCTCCGGGGCGACTTCTGTGGCGAGGTTTTACCTCCACACTCGTGTTGACGCTTTCCCCCTCCCAGCCAGCATCTCAGAGATAGACTTCAGCACTCAGTAACTGCTGGAAGAGCCTGCCTGAGGCTGATAAGGAGAAATAACAGATTTTAAGTCAAAATGGGGAAGGAAAAGAGTGAGAAAGTCAGTTGGTGTCAAGGAAACAAAAGGCAAGGTGGATCAAAAGGAAACAGCCTTGTACTCCAGCTCACGGTCAGCGTAAATTTGTTAAAAAGGAAGCTTTCTTTGAACCTAGTCTGGACACTGCTGCTGCTAAGTCACTTCAGTCATGGCCAACTCTGCGACCCTATAGACGGCAGCCCACCAGGCTCCCCCGTCCCTGGGATTCTCCAGGCAAGAACACTGGAGTGGGGTGCCATTTCCTTCTCCAATGCACGAAAGTGAAAAGGGAAAGTGAAGACGCTCAGTCATGTCTGACTCTGTGCGACCCCACGGACTGCAGCCCACCAGGCTCCTCCGTCCCTGGGATTCTGCAGGCAAGAACACTGGAGTGGGGTGCCATTCCCTTCTCCGAGTCTGCACACTAACCATGAAGAAACTCTGCACCACGAAAGGGCACTGGATGAGAAGCTGTGCAAGCACCCTTTTCATCTTCTGCAGTAGAATTCCCTCCAGGGTGGCAGGGGTCAGGGGTGGGGGAGACTCCCGCTGGCACGTGAGAGGAGTCTGTGTCCCTCCAGGGGGGCCTCGGCCCCCAGAGGCCCCACGATTGTCTGGCCCCACCAGTCTCGCCCGGCGCACCAATGCGTGCTTTGTTTCTGGACTTGCTGCTTTTCATAGACAGAGGCTGACATCACCCAGAGGCACCACCACAGAGCTGAGGCGGACAGAAGGCGTTCCCGAGGAGTGAGGACAGGGCACCGCAGCCCCTCGGGTGAGCGTGGCTGGGGGCAGTTCTGCTGCTTCACAGCCTGGGAGCTGCAGTCAAGCAGCCCCGACAGCCCCGCGCGCGTTAAACAGTCCAGCGCCGCCATCGAGCCTTCTCCTCCTGGGCACCAACAACCCTGCCTTATCCACAGCCCCTTTCTCTCTTAAGAAAATCTGTCAGAGTAACTTAGCTAGGATGTTGGGGGAGCCTTCCAGAATAAGATGACCTGTTCCGATTTCTCAGTGAAAACTTCAACACACTCTTTTTTAAAACTATTATTTTTCAGGTTTTCGTTGCTCCTTGGGCTTTTTTCTGGCTGGGACGAGCAGGCTGGCCCCTCTCCAGCTGCAGGCCCGGCTTCCATCCCGGGGGGCTTCTCTTGTTGCCGAGCACAGGCTCGAGGGTGCTTGGGCTTCAGTAGTTGTGGTGCTTGGACTTAGCTGCTCCAAGGCATGTGGGATCTTCCCAGACCAGGGATCAAACCTGCGTCTCCTGCACTGGCAGACAGATTCTTCACCTCGGGATCACCAGGGACGTCTGACACAGTCTTCTTGACTTCCAATTCACGTATGAAAAGCACAACAGATCCAAGAAGGAAAAATTTGTCAGGGATGAAAAGACAGCAGCAATTCTGACAACCTGCATCACGATGCAGATTTCCTTCACACGTGTGCACGTGCACTGGTGCCTGAGTGCAAAGTCCAGCTGTATCACCAAGCTCTGGCCTTGTGTTCTCGGTGAGGCTGTAGGGGAGGCAGAGGATCAAAGGAAAGGTGCAGTTGATGAGACACCGTGAGATGCATTAGAAAGCGGTTACCTGGGATGATGTGCAGACAGGAAATAAAGCAGCAGCACGCATGAGGTGCTTAATGTGGGCACGGCACACAGTGGACATTCAAGAGCTCCCACTGCTGTCAGGGAGAAGCTTTTCCTAGAAGCCTGGAGTTCGGAGAGTTGCCTTGATTCCTTCTATGGTGGGTCTGTGACCTGAATACCCCTGTAAAAGAAGGCACTATATACATACATACATACACGATGGACTCCTACGCAGCCCTAAAAAGGAATGGAGTTTTTGCCATTTGCAGCAACACGAATGGACTTGGAAATAAGTCAGATAGAGAAAGACAAATACTGTGTGATGTCACTTTCGTGTGGAGTCCAAAAGACCCAACCAACCAGTGACGATCACGAGACAGAAGCCGACGCACAGACACAGAGAGCAAACTAGAGGTGACCGGAGGCCAGGGAGGCAGGAGATACAAGACGGGGTGCGGGCGTGCCCAGGCATGCCCACTCCCGGTGCCCCCGGGGACTGCAGCCCGCCAGGCTCCTCTGTCCACGGCATTCTCCAGGCAAGAGCACTGGCGTGGCTGCCATGTCCTCCTCCAGGAAGGCTGGGGTAGGGGATTACAACAATAAGTTCCCTTTATCTCTCCCTGTCCTTGCTGTAAATTTACTTTCTCCCAGAAAGATGCCATATTGAAGGCCTCCTGTGCCCCAGTAGATGTCAGTCTGACCTTACAGGAGGACCCAGGGAAAACTAAGACACACACACGCCTGCTTCCAGGGGCGAGGGGTGCTCTCCAGGGGCCATCTAAGAAACAGGAAGGAAAGAGGTGGCAGTATCAAGACTTCAAAACCCACTTCCATCTCAGGATAGTACACTGTAAGTTTGAGATTTTTACAAACACACACTTTTATTTAACAAACATTAATTATCAGAAGGACTGATGTTGAAGCTGAAACTCCAATACTTTGGCCACCTGATGCGAAGAACTGACTGATTTGAAAAGACCCTGATGCTGGGGAAGACTGAAGATGAGAGAAGGGGGTGACAGAGGATGAGATGGTTTGATGGCAACACCAACTCAATGGACATGAGTTTGAGCAAGCTCTGGGAGTTGGTGATGGACAGGGAGGCCTGGTGTGCTGCAGTCCATGGGGTCTCAGAGTCAGACATGAGTGAGCGACTGAACTGGTAGTGAAACATGAGGGAAGGGGGCAGGGCACAACCTTTAAAAGAATGACATAGCATAGGATATGACAAAAGCTGGTTAGAACTAACTAGATCCAAGATGGAAGAAGATTCGACTTCCAGTAGACCCTGAGCCTCGATTATAAGCTCACTGTAATGTATTAGCATACGGAATGACACAGCCACCAGTTTGCAGCCAACCTAAAAGGCCAAAGGGTGCACGGTGGTCCAAACCCTGGAAATCCCCACCCCTTGCTTGAAACAGAATAATCCATCCATTCATTAGCCTATAAAAACTAACCATGCCACATCTAAGGCCTTTTTCCCTCGTGGCCCAGCTGGTAAAGAATCCGCCAAATCCGCCTGCAATGCGGGAGGCCTGGGTTCCATCCCTGGGTTGGGAAGATCCCCTGCAGGAGGAAAAGGCTACCCACTCCAGTGTTCTGGTCTGGAGAATTCCATGGACTGTATAGTCCCTGGGGTCGCAAAGAGTCGGACACACCTGAACGTCTCTCAGTTTTGAATATATTCTATGTGACTTCCAGCGATGCGTGCAGGGCCCTGTGGGCTCCTGGTCAGGGAGGGCTTCCTGTCCTCCATTTCTTTTAGGCAAGACTCCAACCTCCATGACCTTCCCTGAGTTCCCAAGGGCAGAACAGTTGCTAATCAAGGGAGGAGCGGTCAGGAAACCACCCTAGGCAAGATTACAGGGACAGGAGAAGCTGGATTAGGACCAGATCACCCAGACCCTAATCTTAGCAGCAGCTCCACCCTTTGAAACTTTGCAGAAGAAAGAAGAAAGCCAGACTGCTGATCCTCCTGATCCTCACCACACACCCTGCCCGCCTGTGTGTGTGCTGTCAGGGCCCTGCCCTTTGCGACCCCGTGGACGCGGCCCCCAGGCTCCAGTGTCCATGGGATTCTCCAGGCAAGAATACTGCAGTGGGCTGCCCTGCCCTCCTCTGGGGGATCTTCCCGACCCAGGGATGGAACCGCGCCTCTCACGCCTGCATTTGCAGATGGGTTCTTTACCCCTAGTGCCTCCTGGGGAGGCTGCCTGACTATGCAGCCTGTCCTCCTGCGAGGGGGCAGAGCTCGGAAGCGCTAGCCTACTGTGTTCCTTTGCCTGGCACAGTAAAAAAGTCACTCTCTCTTTCTCCTCTGTAACTCTGTCTCACTATTCCTGTTTGCCATTGGTGCACAGAGAGTCAAGATTTTGACACGACCAATAATTCTAGCCTCATAATAATCAGAGCTGTAGCATGGTAAATGTTTCAGAAACATCCTGGGCATTATGAAGACACTGATGTAATATGTTAGGATGACAAACTACTTCTCACATTTTCTGTACTTTAAACTTTATGAGCTTTGCAGCAAATTAGAATTCTCAATATCATTGACCAAATAAATATATGACAAAAATTAAGAAGTTTCAGAATTTGGAGACGATACTGCTCAACATCTATCACTTTTATATTTCAGATGAGCAACTACTTTGGTTCAACCACTTTGAAAGGGAGTTAAATGTGACCTCATAAAGTCAGTATTCACATGCCCTCTGACTCTCCTAAGTGGATTCCTAAGAAAAACTCCTACACTTGTCCCCAGGAGATGGTACCAGGCTGTTCATAGTAATCCTACTTACGACAACCACAACAGCAACAATGAAGCAACCCAAATACCCGCTGACAAGAAAATAGACAAATAAACAGAAAATTCAGGAAGCTGTAAACAGTGAATTATAATTATACACAAACATCAAGATGAATCGTAGTAACATAATCCTGAACAAAAACAAGCAAGTCCCAGAAGTCTATATAAAGCTGGATGTTCCTTTATTACAGTTCATTAAAAAAAAAAAGGCAACACAACCACCCAATGATTAAGAACAAAAAAACAGGGACCTCCCCAATGTCAGTGGCTAAGACACCATGCTTCCATCGCAGGGGGCACAGGTTCAATCCCTGCCTGGGGAACTAAGATCCACATGACACGTGGCATGCTCCCCGCCCCCACCCCCAAAAAAATGAACAACGGGGGAGTTCCCTGATGGTCCAGTGGTTAGGACTTAGCGCTCTAACTATTGCCTGGCCAAGAAAAAAAGAACAAGAGAACGGTAAACAATATTCACCATTATGTTCACCTTGGCTAAGGGAACGTGGGGGCAGGATTGGGACGGGACAGCACGTAAATACAAGGTTTTGTCACTGTTGCTCTGGTCCTGGGGTTGGATGGTGGTTTGTGCATCACCCCGGGATTGCATATTCCCCCGTCTCTATAGAGAGCAGCTTTCTAGAGACGGCCTGGATGTGACTCGTGACACTGAATGCAGGGTCCTGTCTGGTCAGTTTTGTATTCCTAGGGCCTATATAATGTGGTTTAGTCACTAAGTCGTGTCCGACTCTTTTGCGACCCTGTGGGCTGTAGCCCCCCAGGCTCCTCTGTCCGTGGTATTTTCCAGGCAACGACTCTGGCATTGGTAGTGATTTCCTTCTCCAGGGGATTTTCCTGACCCAGGGATCGAACCCCTGTCTCCTATGTGTCCTGCACTGGCGGGTGGTTCTTTACCGCTGGGCCACCAGGGGGCCTTGTACGTATTGCCCCGCGAAACACAAGCCTTCAGTGAGGCTTGTGAATGAAGGAACAGGGAGTAAATGAATAAATGAGAGAAAGAGGTAACGTTCTTTTGGTTAATATTGAGTGTAGTCTGGATAATCACTCACTTCCTTACTTATACCCTACATGCACTGAACTGTGGAACTGATTTCCTTATTAGCTGAAAATAAAAAAATAACATTATTTCAAAATAGCAACCACATAGCATTTTCCCATATAGACTATTCCATCAGTCAGTTCAGTCGCTCAGTCGTGTCCGACTCTTTGCGACCCCATGAACCACAGCATGCCAGGCCTCCCTGTCCATCACCATCTCCCAGAGTCCACCCAAACCCATGTCCATTGAGTTGGTGATGCCATCCAACATCTCATCCTCTGTCGTCCCCTTCTCCTCCTGCCATCAATCTTTCCCAGCATCAAGGTCTTTTCAAATGAGTCAGCTCTTTGCAACACTCATCAATAACTGTGTAGGGAGAAAATTATTTCAAATACAGTAGAGAAAAAAACTTTTTAATGCGCTTTTTTTTTCCCCAGGCAAAAGAGTTTCAGAAAACATCCATCATTAAGTAGTTCTACAAATGGCACTTTTGGTTACATTAGAGAATTAGATACCAGCCCCACGTGTTTTCTCTGATAAATTAGCTGTAGATCAGCTTTACAATGCAACTCTTTCTTAGGATAAAAAAATGGTTAATTTGTTCTAAAGAAAAGCTGAAATCCTAAAGGCATTGTTTTAAAAATTTAACATTTATTTCATGCCATACTGTCTATTGTTATATTATAATTTTAATTATTTTGCTATAATTTTTAAGAAACAGAAAATAAATTTCAACCTAATTTAAAAATAAGCATATATATTAAGTACATATATTAATGCATTTGACAATACCATATAGTGACTTTGATTATGAACTTCCTTTTGGTACATGGTAGATTTGTCCTCTTGGTATTGAGCTGAGGAAAAACATATTATACCTGAAATTCTTCTTTGAATGAGTAAAACCATGGTCAATGACACCAACAGACTCCAACCAATTTGCGAAACTTAAATGATCTTGGGCTATTCTGATCACGAACATCAAAATGAAACACAATTAATATTGAACAGGAGAGAATACTTAACATTATCCAAACAGATCTTGAAAGCAGATTATTTTCATGACATATCTGAAAGGAATGAGTATTTGGAAAAGTGAGACTGAAAGCAGTGATTTTTAAACTATTAATTGTTACCATTCCAATGCATTCACCTTTCATAAGGTAGTGTGAAGTTGTTCGTACCTAATCTACTCAAACATGGATCTCTTCTTCATGTTACCCACCATTTCTCAACCAGAAATTTATCATTTCATATCATTATCTGACAGAGATGAATAGGAGAACATCAGATAGCAGAACCAACCCAAAGGGCGGCTGCATTTTCTCTCTACAGCAGAATCAACTAACATGGCTTTCAAATCAGTGCTGACTGCACACCCTATGCTAATGACTTGACGTAAAGCGATTTCTGTCTCCATCACTAACACACAGACACGGCACACAGCCAGCTGGAAAACCAAGCGTGTCTTCTCTGGGAACAAACTAAGTCATTTCAGAGATTCTCCATGAGCGATCTCAATTCTCACACACAATTCCCCAAAACTCAGACACATACGTAGGACACAAAAGTTCTTTGAAATCCTGCTTCCTGCTAATTCAGAATAATTCTTGGTGTTCCGTCTAGGAATGGAGTTTCTAAATTTTAAAGCAGTTCAACTGTCAAAATACCATACAAAATATTTACTTTTTAATATGCTATGATTTAACAACTCAAGGCCTGAGTTAAAAGTACGTATCCTTCACCTTCAGGGGTACAGGGCACCACTGCGTGTCATCCCCACCCGCCCTCCACGTGGGGGGCCACACGGAGGACTCTGGACTGCGGGGAGGGAGGTGCTGGACCCAGGCCCGCCCAAAAGGATGGCTCCACGCCTCAGCGAAACGCAAGGGGCGAACCCGCGCTCTGCGTGGCTCCAGGCCGCACTATGGTCTTAGGATTTCCCGACTCTTCAGTGTTCACTGGGCGTGGGCCTTTGTTCACAACTGTTGCACTGCTACCCAGCAGGTGGTCAGTGATTGACATCTGATTGCTGAAGTCTTTCAACAACTAGGTAACTCCTTAGGCCTTTATTCAAAAAGTAGTTACCGACTCTGGGTGGATTAAAAACAGCCAGACTCTTGGCAGCTCCTCCCATCACAAGGGGGAGTCTGCTTTCTGACCTCTTGCTCTGGGCTAGCTTTGTGACTTGCACTGGCCAAGAAAAGGCTACGGAAGGGACACTGTGTGACCTCCGAGCATGTCCACAGAAGGGTCTGCAGTTTCTATGCTTCCTCTCTGATCTCATGAGACCCAACAGGGAGACTGGGTCAGCTATGGGTCAGCTATGGGGAAAGACTGCGTGAATCCATCAGAGGAGTCTCAGCCACAGCCCCAGGCCACAGCCAGACAGTCAGCGAGCCCTGAGCAGCGGCCTCTCTGACCTCAGATGCGCGTGTGAACTCAGCCAGGACATCAGGCTGTGGTCGGTCCCCGAGCACAGCTCTGCCCAAAACACCAACCACAGGCTCCCGAAAATGAGTAGCGTCAGAAGCTACGCTGTGGGCTGATTGCTCGGACAGCAGTGGAGAGGTCACAGCCTGCTGTCAGGAAACGTGCTAGGCGAAGGCAACACCTGGGGAGCGGGACTCAGTCCCGGCCTGCAGACGCTTAGAGAGAACTCAGGGGGACAGACGAGGAATGGGACCCTTTCCTAGGAAATGTCAGCAGTGCTGGGATCACAGGAGGCTGGTGTATAGGGGTCCCTGGGAATTCAAGAAGGGCATCCATCCCAGAACCAGGCTGCTGGCAAAGATTTCTCAGAGGGAATATCTAACACAACACCTCAGGGGAGTTCGTAAGACAGACTGTTCCAGGCAAAGACAGAGAAAGAACATTCCAGGGAGGAAAAGCCGCGTGTGCAAAAGCTGGAGGAAGCGCAACAGGGTCCTCTGGGCGAGGGGCGTTCGCAGGGTGAGGACACAGCGTGGGCTGGGGCCACAGCTCGGGGGACGCGCTCCTGAAGCAGAACTCGCTGGCGTCTGGGCTTTAAGCTCAGGGTGGTGGGAGCCAAAGGCTTCCCTCCCTTCACCTGGGTCTTCATCTGAGCAAAGACATCAACGCCACTCTCTGAATCAAGGAAAACTCTCCTCTGCTGCTCAGGTTGGCTGAAGGGACGGGGAGATGTGCCAACGTCCGAACAGTCATGAGGGTGGGAGAAAAGGAGCAGGAGCAGGCGAGAAGATGCCATTCCCGGAGGCCTGCCTTCTTCTCGAGGCACCCGTGAACACCCAGGCCCAGAAGGCATCTAGGACCTTTTAAAGAAAGCCTGATGGTTAATGCCTCCCACTTACTGTTAAGAGTCCGGCCTTGATGAGCCCGTCTCCTCAGCTGGAACACGGAGATGACGCCGCCGCTGGCCGCCCGGGCACAATGTGAGCGCGGCACGGGCCCAGAAGGCGTCACGGACGGTCTCCGGGGGGACGGGCTGGGGGGACAGGGCGTCCGCACGAGACAGAGCGTGTCTGAATCCAGCCTCTGCCACCAGGAGTTCCTGCCACTGTGGGGCTTAGAGACCACTCCTAAACTTGCTCAGACTGAGCCTCCAATCCGAAACACGAGGGCGATTCCAGCTGCCTCGCGGGTGGTGATGAGGATGAGGAGAGGGCACAGTGCCTGGCACGCGTATGAACATACGGCAGGGCTCCCCAAGGCCGGCCGACAGGACTCAGGCTAGCACCCTGCATTACTGCAAAACCCTGCTCTCGGCCTAAGGCTGCAGATGAGAAGAGCCGGGTTACCAGAAACAGACGTCTGACATCTTCAGCACGGCGTGTCCACTCCGCCAGCACCACCATGTTACAACCCATCACTAAAAAAAGGCTGAGGCACAACATTCATATTTTGTTACTAGGTGATAAGAAAGTAGCCTTGTCATTTAGAACGTGTTATATGAAAATAAAGGGAACTGAGCACTCCCCGACTCCCTAATTTGGCACTCTGAAAAACTTCCTCTATACACCAAGCTCCAAAACGCATCCTCTTCAAGACCAAAAAAAAAAAAAAAAAGAAACATGCATATGTACAAGTGGGCGAAAAAGTTACAACACAAGAAGGTGCTTTTGGTGAAGAGCCATCCCACCAAATAAGCAGCATGTCATGTCCTTAGAATGTGTCACACTAGAAGGCTAGTGAAAATTCAGGCCAATAAGGCAATGCAGTTTCATGTTTTATCATATATGGGCCAAGTTCTAGGATACTGCACTTCACAAGGGACAGCTTCAGAGTGAAATCTTGCCAGAGGCATGATTTTGAATTATATATATACATACAAACTCGTCTGTTTTGACATTCAACATATTCCGAATTATTTCTAGAAAACTGCTGTTGCCGATTGACAGAATGATTCAGGCTCAGAAAGAGAAAACTGCACATACAGTTTTAAGTAATTATCTCTCTTTCTATCCCACCCATGCCATCAGAATATTTTTGCTTTTTGACCACTGGCATAATTGAAAACACACTTTAAGTTAGAAGTTGATGCTAAAGGCAGGAATTAAGAAAAAGTCAAAAATGCTTTAGAACCTTCAGGATGCCAGTTAACAAGTACTATTCCTTTGGATGTTGCTTTAATTTGAAATTCAGTGAAATTGAGATCCTCTAATCAACAGATCCATGCTCGTTTTGGTGAGACTACTACTTAAAGTCTAGGAAAACTACTGCATTGATTCCCACGAGGGTGATTTTAGCACGTTGCTGTTCTGGCGAGAGAAGCATGTCAACAACTTTTTGTGAACCAAGACCAAAATCAATGGAGGAGACCTACAGACGGAAGCCGGGTAAGGCAATGCAACTATGTGGGGAAAAAAATTCTATGTCTCAGACTTTTTCTGCACCGACAGAAGTTGTCTTTTTAACTTTTTTCTTGTTTAAAGACGTACTCCCCGGCTCCCCCACATTCAGCAGGGAGGGAGTCTGCGGGAAACGCGCGGGGAGATGCGGGCGGGCGCAGCGGGGCCAAGGCCCGCGGTGCGCCGCCACCCGCGCCGCGCGCCCGGGCCTGCGCGCCGGCCGCGCTCAGCACTCCAGCGCCTCCATGACCTCCATGACGATGGTCCGCGGCCCGGTCAGAATCAGGCTGCTCACCGCGCGGTAGTCGACGTGCAGCACGTTCAGCCCGTTCACGGAGACGACGAACTGACAGACCTGCAGGACAGACAGAGCGCCGCCTGAGCCCGCGCGGCCCGGCGAGCGCGGGCGGCCCGAGACCCCGCGGCGAGAAGCAGGCCGGGCGGGAGAGGCAGGCAGGATCGGGCCGCCCGCGCGTGCGTCCTAAAGAGGGTCAGAAGGGCGCATCTCCAAGGCAGAGGCAGAGGCAGAGGCGCAGACAAACACGGTTCCCAGGGGCAAGGGGTGGCGGCTGCACTGGAGACTGGACGGACGGACACGCACGACGCGCGGGGCCTCCCAAGCGGCGCTAGTGGCAAAGAACCTGCCCGCCAGCGCGGGAGCCCCGGGGACTGGGCTTCCACCCCGGCGTCGGCAAGACCGCCGCAGGAGGAGCTGGCAGCCCACTCCAGTGCTCTCGCCTGGAGAAGCCCAGGGACGGAGGAGCCTGGCGGGCTGCAGTCCGTGCGGTCGCAAGAGTCAGACACGACTGAAGCTACTGGCACAGTAACACATATGAAATAGGTGACTGCGTAGCACAGGGAACTCGACTCAGTTCTCTGTAATGACTTAATATGGGAAAGAATCTAAAAAAAGAGCTGCTATAGGAATATGTACAACGGATCCACGTTGTTCTACAGCAGAGACTACACAACACTGTAAAGCAACTATACTCCAATAAAAATTAAAAAAAAAAAACCTAACGTATTTATTTATTTTTGCCACACTGCACAGCATGTGGGATCTTAGTTCCCCAACCAGGGATCAAAACCAGAGCCCTTTGCAATGACAGAAGGGGGTCTTAACCCCTGGACCACCAGGTACACCTGAGACTGAGTAATTCAATGAATTTGTTACCAGGGGTGTTAACCTCAGGCTCTAACCCCCCCTTCCCGAGGGAATGCAAGCTGCAGCTGCTGAGAGGCGTTACCCTGTCTAATGGGAAGGTCTAATCATGACTACGGAGAAGGCAATGGCACGCCACTCCAGTGCTCTTGCCTGGAAAATCCCAGGGACGGAGGAGCCTGGTGGGCTGCAGTCCGTGGGGTCGCACAGTCAGACACGACTGAAGCAACTTAGCAGCAGCAGCAATCATGCCTAATTTTCGCCAGAAGCGAAAAACAAGGATTCACCAGAACTGGTTAAGCCGAAGCTGAAAGTGAAAGTCAGACAGTTATTTCCACCTCTTTGCGACCCCATGGACTGTAGCCCGCCAGACTCCTCTGCCCATGGGAGTCTCCAGGCAAGAACACTGGAGTGGGTTGCCATGCCCTCCTCCAGGGGGTCTTCCCAAATCGGGGACTGAACTCATATCTCCTGCAGGTGAGCTCTTTACCACTAGTGCCACTTGGGAAGCCCATTCCGGTGCACACCTGCTCTCAATTGTTTATTAATAAATTCTGTTAGTGCTGATGACACGAAGAATGTGGAAATACTAAGACACCTGAAAATCACAATTTCCTTTTATTGTTTTCTGAGTGGGTAGGATCAATAGAAACTCAAACACTGTATTAACAAAGCTAACAAATATGAAATATAAATAAGTTGTATGTCATATCTTAAATGTAAATATGAAATACAGCATATAAAATACTGTATCAGTAAGTCTAAAGACACCTATACCTATTACTTAGACGAATCAACTTGGAACATATTGAAAGGGCAGCTGTGGAACGGACACAGGGTCTGGGATCCAGCGGTGTGGATTTAAGTCCCAGTCTCCTTTCCTGGGTGATCCCAATAAAGGCCTTTGTCCTCCTGTAGGCCTCAGTGAGATCACTTATAAGACAGAGTTGGGCAAAAACACTTGTATCTTCACAGGTTCAAATGAATGGATTTAGAATTGCTTTGCAAATATCAAGCCCTATACCAACAGTGGCTCCAATTAACTTCTTTTCCTTTAAAAATATCTTTTTTTCAAGGTCATATGTAAAACCAAATGGACTGCACAGAGTGGCAAGAACAGTGTTTATTTACTCAATAGACACGGGCTGTCGTCATAAACCTCTGTATCCTCCACTCAATTTACAAACTACAGTGTTGTTCTATACGAGGAGAATAATTGCTATTTGTCCATTTCCATTTCCACAAACCTGTCTCGTGAATTCAGGGCACTTTTTTTTTTTCCCCAAAGCACATCTTGTACAGAATCAGCAGTTCTCAACCATGGTTGGAGTCAGGATCATGGTCACGTGAGCAGGTCAGAGTACATTCCAAAGCAAACTACAACTAATTTGCAGGACAATTTAGTGCTATTGTAATGTAGATACTTGCTTCTTGGAAGAAAAGCTATGACAAATCTAGACAGCATATTAAAAAGCAGAGACATCACTTTGCTGACAAAGGTCCATCTGGTCAAAGCTATGGTTTTTCCAGTAGTTATGTATGGATGTGAGAGTTGGACTATAAAGAAAGCTGAGCCCGAAGAATTGATGCTTTGGAACTGTGGTGTTGGAGAAGACTCTTGAGAGTCCCTTGGACTGCAAGGAGGTCCAACCAGTGCATCCTAAAGGAGATCAGCCCTGGGTGTTCACTGGAAGGACTGATGCTGAAGCTGAATTTCTGATACTTTGGACACCTGATTCCAAGAGCCGACTCATTGGAAAAGACCCCGATGCTGGGAGGGATTGAGGGCAGGAGGAGGAGACAACAGAGGATGAGATGGCTGGATGGCATCACCCACTCAATGGGTGTGAGTTTGAGCAAGCTCCAGGAGACAGTGAAGGACGGGGGAGCCTTTCGGGCTGCAGTTCATGGGGTCGCAGAGTCGGACACGACTCCACGACTGAGCAGCAGCAATGTAGACACTTGCTAGAGCTGCGTGTTTTCTGCTCCAGCATACTCAGGAGTCAAGAGTGAGGATTCCATCCCCTCCCAGTCCAGAGTGCTGACTTTAGAGCAAGGCGCTTCTTTCCTGCAAACGGGTGAAGACTCTTTCTGTGTCGCCCAAGCAGAGGACAGAACTGCCGGGCGAGCCTACACTGGAGAACCCTTCTCAGGCTCGCGAGGGTGAGACACGTCTCCCTGTCGCTCAGGGAGTCCCCGCAGCAGTTAGTCTTTGCCAGAACTGAATTCTCTGTCCCCTACGGAGTGTTTGTTTCCGCTGACCAACATTTACAAATTAGGGAATTTTCACACAAAAATCTAGGTTTCTAGGGCACTTTGCTAGTGGTCCAGTGGCTAAGACCAGGCTCCCAATGCAGGGGGCCCAGGTTCGACCCCTGGTCAGGGAACTAGACGCCACATTCCGCAACTAAAGACTCTGCATGCAGTAACAAAGACTGAAGATCCTGCGTGCCATCGCTGGGACTCGGTGCAGCCAAATAACTGAACAAATAAAAACAATTAAAAAAAAATTCCAGATGCTGGCCTCTTTGGAAGAGTCTGAAGATCTAACCATACCAGACGTGGATGGCCGCTGGACCACAGCTCCACAGCTGCCCCTCTTAATGGTCCATGTTCTCTCATTTTCTGTGGTCCTCAGCACTTCCTGTTTTTCTTACACCTAGCTAAGAGGTGTTTCAGATCTGTGATCCCTGATCTGGGGCCACCAGAAAGAGATAAGGAGAGGAGGGCTTGGTGCTTCAAAACTAACATTAAAGTGTTAGTCACTCCGTTCTGTCTGACTTGCTGTAACTGCGTGGACTGTAGCCCACCAGGCTCCCTGTCCATGGGGTCTTCCAGGCAAGAGTACTGGGTGGGTAGCTGTGCCCGCCTCCAGGGGATCGTCCCCACCCAGGAATCAAACCAGGTCTCCTGCATTGCAGGCAGACAGGAGGACTCTTTCACCACCTGAGCCACCAAGGATGCCCTAATTAAACAGTCTGGGTTCCCTCAAATGTCTTCTGATGTTGACCTTTAGCCTCTTCCAACTTTGTAAGAAGGTTTTTACTCAGCTAAGGTTGACTTGCTTCTTGTGTCACTTAAAATCCTCAACGATACAGAAATTTAGACATTTATTTCATTTTTTCCCCTTGAATGAGTGGGAAAAAAAAAAAAGCCTTTCAAACATGTATCCTGCTTATCTTCAAGGTAATATTTTTAGAGTCAGGCTGTTGGAAAGACGTCATCTCTCCCTAAGTGGTCCCAACAAGTGCTTTGGTTCTAGCAGTTCCAAGGTCCTGTTACTAAAAATGTGCAAAATGATCTGGAAATGCAGGTGCTGCTATGCAATGTATTTGGTTTTAATGAACTTCGAACGAGCATCTCTGGTACACTATGTTCTGAGAATCAACACACATTACAAGTAACAACAGAAAGCACACAGCCCGGGAGAAATGATTTCTCTACTAACATGAAAAACCACGGACACACAGACATGTGATGACCCCTGAACAGACCAACTGTGGGTCTGTTCCGGCTCCCGCCTGGGGTCAGAGGGCTTTAGATGCCTCCCCAGGTGGTTATGAACATTCAAATGAGGCTGTGGTGTTTTTCTTCTGTTTACAATTATCTTTATCAGATCGGTTTTCAAAGATTTGATTGCAATGCCCTCATTTCCACAGTTCACTGAAAAGAGCTCATTCCTAAGCGACCCGTAGCTGCTCTGAACTCATCTCCTACAAGGAGGACACCTTCACTTTTTTCTTTAACTTTAAAATTCAAGTATAAGTGACTTATATTAGTTTCAGGTGTGCCACCATGGTGATCCGATAATTTTATACACTACAAAATGATCCTTTCTAGTTACCATCTGTCGCCAAAGTCATTACAGTATTTTTCACTATGTTCCCTGTACTGTACACTCAGTCCTAATTTCCAGCTAGAAGTGTGTGCCTCTTAATCCTCTTCCCCTGGTTCACATGTCCCTGTTTCCGTCTCAACAATGCTTTGGTTTTGTTTCTCTTTAAAAAAACAAACAAACACCAGTTTACTAATTAAAAAGCAAAGCAGTGTACCAGCTGTGTTAGAGAAGTTTGCAGAAATGGAAAAACTACTCATAATTCAAGTGAATATAACTACTTAGTATTTTTGCATATTACCTTCAAGTTCTTGTCTTCCCATATATATCTTTTACCTTCACTTTATAAAGAAGAGATATGGAAGACATTATCCTTAATGAGCAAACTGCGAGAGAAGGTGAAGGACAGGGAGGCCTGGCGTGCTGCAGTCCATGGGGTCACGAGAGTCGGACACGCCTGAGTGACCGAACAACACCATCCTTAATGAAGAGGAAGAACAAAGCCTTGCCAAGTGATGAGGAAGAACAAAGGCTTCCCAAGTCTTGGGCACGCGATGTCTGAGCAGCAGGGTTCTGGAAACCGCAGTCGGTCAGGTAGGAGGTAACAAGAAGAGGGGGCAGCACTCGGATAAACACCAAGGCTGCACCCCAGGCTTCCTCCTGAGAAGGAGCCAAACCAACGAAATAACCTCGCCGCTAACTCCCCCCGCACCCGTGCTGGACGTTGGACGCTCACCACTAACCCTGTGAGCAGAGCAGTGCCCCTGGGGTTGTGCGTTGCACCGGAGCCCTTGTATGGCTGGGGTCCGTCACAGTCATCTGAGGGTTTCATCCAAAGTGGGGTGAGGCGTAGGACGCCCACTGCACCAGGACTGCCTCGGGGCCTTCTCTCCGCCCGGAGATCTTGTCTCCACTAGGCACTCGGATCCCTGCCACGGAAATTTCCTACGGAAGCTACTCTCAGCTGTTTTTTTCTTTCTGATCTTGAAAGAAAAAGAAGGGTTGGAAGGGAAGGCTGCTCCAGGCTTTCCCTGAGAATAAAAAAACACTGAGCAAGACAGAGACCAAGACAGACAACATTTCAGAGACAGAAACGGTCACAAGGAAAAAAGACAGACCCAGACAGATACAGAAAATAATCAGGGAGAGCCGAGTCCCGGAGAGCAGGAAATGGACACTTGTCCAATCAAAGGAAGCAGAAAGCAGAACGAAGGTGTGACGGGCAAGCTAACGCTGAAATTCCCAATCAGGCAGAATCATCAGATGTGTCTAGAGACCACCCTAATCAAGCTCCCACGAAAAGTGGAATTCCTCTCTACAAATCCCACAAGGCATCCACGCTATCTTACTAGAACGTTCCTTGTGACAGGAAATACACTGATCAGTGAAGAAGCTTATTTTGAGCCAGTTCCATGTTAGAAGTTTCAGATACAAATTCGGTCTACATTATTTAAGCCAACGTGTAGAAAACTGTTATTTGTCTGTCTCCGGCTGTGCTGGGTGTGGGTCTGTGCGCGCTTCTCTCTGGTCCTGGGCCCGGGGTTCTCACCGGCCGCTCCAGAGCTCGGGGCTCAGCAGCCGCAGCATGCAGGCTTAGCTGCCCTGACGTGGGGCACATGGGGTCCTCCCCGGGCGGGCAGCGAATCCACGCTCCCTGCATTGGCGAGCGGATGCTCGACCGCTGGACCGCCAGGGAAGCCCCTGTCCAAGACGTTTTTGCTGTTCAGTTGCCTAAGTGAAAATCCCGTTAAGTATAAAACAGTGGCTCCCACGCTGTACTGCAAATTTAAGTCACCTTTGGGCTTGTTGAAAATGTGAATTGTCAGATCTTATCAGCAACTCAACGGACATGAGTGTGAGCAAGCTCCAGGAGTTGGTGAAGGACAGGGAGGCCTGGTGTGCTGCAGTTCACGGGGTCGCAGAGAGTCGGACATGACTGAGCGACTTCACTTTCTTTCTTTCTTAGACTTTAAAATGAATAATAACCAAGTATAAAATGCTTTAGCTGAGATCTATTGTCAGAGATAATATCCAAGTTGCTCAAAATGCAATACCCCAAACAACCAAACCTGCCACACGCACTTTTACAGCCACGTGTGAGCCACCGGTGTCAGCGTCATGGTGGCAAATACACACCTCAGCCAGACCTGCTGAGGATGAAGCTTGAGGCTCTTTCACAGCCAAAGTATCCAAACCAAAAGAAGGCTGAGGGAGAGCCAGATTAAGGAAGTCATGAATAGATTAAGAAACACTTGAAAGCTGTTGAAAGTTTAGAAAGAAAACAAGGTGTGTTTTAATTGTTCCTATTTCTTTAATGATGCATGCTCAGCAGTATCCGACTTTTTGTGACACTGTTGACTATAGTACACCTGCCCCTCCATCCATGGGATTCTCCAGGCAAGAATACTGGAGTGGGCTGCCATTTCCTCCTGCAGGGGATCTTTCTGACCCAGAGATCAAACCCATGTCTCCTATGTCTCCAGCATTAGCAGGCAGGTTCTTTACCACTAGCGCCACAAAGCTGTTTAAAGTCCGCTCCAAATTATTACACCATGGCTTCCATAATCTAACATACAAGGCTGTGAAAGCAACAGCATAAATATTTATCCATACCTGGGAAAGTCTAGCCATTTGATTCATTCACCTGGACCACTTCTCAGGGTGCAGCTTGCCAGTCCGCATGGGCAGTGTCCTAATGGCTAACAGGACCACCTAACATTTCCAAAGTTCTTTGCATGCTTGTATATTGAAGCCCCAGGCTACTTTGTCCCCTGAGAGATAATCAGTTCCCCCCAAATGGCCACTGATACCACGATACACACCTCGATACAGCATCTAAGCACCTCTCACACACAAGTCTCTTAGGAACAATGATTGGATTTTTCCCTCCAGCATCTTTGAAAAATGGAATAATGCTCACTTCATCATCATCAGGGGAGAAACTGATGGACAATGTAAGGGGCTGCTGCTGCTGCTAAGTCGCGTCAGTCATGTCCGACTCTGTGCGACCCCACAGACGGCAGCCCACCAGGCTCCGCCGCCCGTGGGACTCTCCAGGCAGGAACACTGGAGCGGGTTGCCGCTGCCTTCTCCGGGTTAGGGGGCAGTTTGACTCTTCTAGTGAAACTCAGGTCCTGCACGGTGGTCCAGCGGCTAAGACGCTACACTCCCGGTGCAGGGCCTCGGGGTCCTGGTCAAGAACCGGATCCTACTCGGCTAAGAGCCCGCTGCAGCTGCAGACCCCACACGCCGCAGTGAAAACTGAAAACCCACGTGCCACAACTAAGACCCAGCACAGCCAAATAAATAAATAAAATAAACACTGAAATAAAAAAACATAACTCAGACTAATCTTTACAACTGGGCTAGACCTATCAGGTCTTATGATCCTCAACCAAATTTAAATAACCACATTTATTTAACTCTTCGGCTAGAGTGAGGTGAACAGTAATGATTCCTGGATGCAGATTTTAAAGATTCCCAGGGGAAGGACACAAGGTGAATAAAGGATTGTATAATTACCCTTGGTAACAACGCTGCATGTAACTCAGCCAGAGACCTCCCCCACGCCACACCGCTTGCCATGGCGGTTACATCAGCTATTCTGTGCCTTTAGCTGGCGTTCCCTTTCTGTCACTGCGACCTTTGCCTCCCAGTGGAAACGGGCCAGGCAGACCCAGGGGCCGCCCGTGTCCTGTCGGTGGGTGAGAGTGTGGGCGTCGGGCATCAACACGGCACGGACGTTGCCACGTTCGGTGGGAGGCACTCTTCAGCCGTCTGCAAAGTTCAGCTCATTCGCATAAAAGAAACACTCCTGAAACGTGCGTCTCGGGGATCTGCAGCGTCTCTCCTTCCTTCCGGCCTCCCCGGCCAGGATTCGCCCAGGGGCCTCCAGGCGGTACAGTGGGAAAGCGTCCGCCTGCAGCGCAGGAGGCCCGGGCTTGATCCCTGGGTCGGGGAGCTCCCTGGGACCAGGAACGGGCAACTCACTCCACGGACAGAGGAGCCTGGAGGGCTACAGTCCACGGGGTCGCGAAGAGTCAGACACGACTGAGAGGCTGACCCCCACGCAAATGAAGCACCGGGCAGTGGAGAAAGCCCTGGGTCAGGAGTCGGGAGATAAGCTCTCATCTCAGCTCTGCACCCAGAGCGCTGAATCATTCTGAACGGGCTACTTCCCTCTCCAAGCATCAGTTCTGCATTCAATCAATTGGGCTGGCTGGGGAAAAAAAGATGTGTATTTCTTAAGAGACTTCACGGCACCTTTCAGCTCTAAAATGAGAAAAAATACCGACTTGGGAGTTCCCTGGTTGCCTAATGGTTAGGATTCCAGGCTTTCACTGCTGTTGCTCAGGTTCGATCCCTAGTTGGGAAACTAAGATCCTGCAAACCATGTGGCCCAGTCAAAAAAATTAAAGAGAAAAAAGACTCCTCTTAATTAGTGATCGAACAACTATTTACTAGTATAACAACTGGTTTCCTGGTTGCTTAGATGCTAAGAACTAGGCCAGGAGTTTGCTTCCATTACATTTGCAAGGGAGACACGATTTTTAGACATGAAGTGGAGAAGAGTACAAATGAAGGAGTGTAGGAGGAGGCGTTCTCACGCACGTAAGTGTTCTCAACACGTAAATAACATCAAGGGCAGAGGTCTAAAAGACAAACGATAGGGACGTCCTTTGAGGTCCAGGGTTAAGACTGCCTTCCAGGGGGGCGTGGGTTCGATTTCTGGTCAGGGAACTAAGATCTGACATGCGTGACGCCAACAACAGCAACAAGATGCATTACAGTGATGGTGCAGAGTATCCTCTTCACTTTCAACAAAGGACAGAACAGTTGCTCTCATTAAGTGTAACATATGTGCATAACCTATGATCCAGCAGTCCACTTCTAAACATTGCAATATGATGAAGTTATACAAATTTTAGAAGTAGACAACTAATCCATGATCTTAGAATTCCTGGGTAGTAGTTTATAGTGATTTCCTTTGTAATATAGTTTGAGATGTACATGAATAATTTGTACATTTCATATACAGTACAATCAACTTTTTAAACTCTTACTTTTTATAATTTACAAGTTCAGCCAAGCTACAAATTCTCTGAGTTATACTTTACTGAACTGTAAAATGGGGATTGTATTTATTATGGGGATCAAACCTGATGAGGTACTAAGCCCAGTGTTTGAGATCAGTGAAGCTAAATAAACATGTTTTTCTCCTCTATCCCTCTTCCGGTACAATCTTTCCCTCCAAAAGAGCCCTATGGATGCAGATTGTTGGAACAGAGTCAGCCCATTGCAAAGGTCCACAGGTGGGAAGCCAGCTGGGCTGTGCTTTGGGAAACAGAAACAGAAGTTAAGTTGCAGTTATTCATTCAGATCAGAAATTTGAACATATTTACTTTAAATGGGTAAATTTAAATAGGAAGGATAAATTAGGAGGTTGTGATTAATATATAGTGTGTATAACATGACTGTCTATAAAACAGACAACCAAAAACGATAAACCGTATAACATGTGTAACTAGACTTGATATTTTGTAATAACCTGTAAGGGAAGAGACTCTGAAGAAGAATATCATATACATTTATTTATGCAGAATCGCTGACTCAGTGATGATAGAGATGTGCTGTGCTGAACGTCTGAAAGTAACCTGCTATCGTAAACCAACTATACTTCAGTAAAAGAAAGAAAAGTTTAAAAAGAGAACATAAAAAAACCCCACAGGGTGATATAGAAAAAGTTTCCCAATCCAGCAGAACTCCATAAGTATAAAGAATCCATCAGTCCAGTTCAGGTGCTCAGTCGTGTCCGACTCTGCGACCCCATGAACCGCGCAGCACATCAGGCCTCCCTGCCCATCACCAACTCCTGGAGTTTACCCAAACTCATGTCCATCAAGTCGGTGATGCCATCCAACCATCTCATCCTCTGTCATCCCCTTCTCCTCCTGCCCCCAGTCCCTCCCAGCATCAGGGTCTTTTCCAATGAGTCAACTCTTCCCATCAGGTGGGCGAAGTATTGGAGTTTCAGCTTCAATATCAGTCCTTCCAATGAACACCCAGGACTGATCTCCTTTAGGACAGACTGGTTGGATCTCCTTGCAGTCCAAGGGACTCTTAAGAGCCTTCCATAAGCCACAGTAAATAATCAGCATAATTTTAAAGTAAGCACAACAGTGGGATTCAGTTAGAAGAATCTCTGCGCCTGTCCCTAAGATATTCACTTTAACAAAGCTGTTCCAGAACTGAAGTAGTCACACAGTGTTTAACTAGACTCACGGATGGTCCTTGAACAATATACTAAAGACATAAGCTGAGTCAAGACGTCAGTTACATCTATTCAATGAGTTCCTTCCATCCACAGAATGCTGTATGTTTATAAACACACAGATTCAACAAGGTACTACTCAGGAGTTCTGAACATTCCTGGAGGAAGTAAGTTGTGTGTCTGTGCTTATTGCGTAACAGCTCTGACAGCAGAACACTGTTCCTGGAAAAAAAGAAAAAGAAAACTTGCAGCTGTAGGTTCAGTTCCATAAATCTCTCCACCAAGTATGCAGCTGGCTAGAGAGTGGCTGGCGTGGGAGGAGGCAGAGATCCGGTTCTCAGACAAACACAGGAGCTGCTCTCTGGAGAATTACAGCCTTCTCCACATTTGATGCCTTTTCAGAGGCTATAGGGCTCTGCAGTGTCCCCAGAGAGCCGACTCCACAGTTAGCCCTGAAGGAAAGCCAATGTGTGCAAGAACAACTTTCTTTCACAATACAACAAGGACAGCAACAAAAAGCAGCTGAAGAACTTTTGTAGCCAACTGAAAAATTCGAAGTGCTTGCTGGATTCAAAAAGAGTCTGCTCCCTTCCAGCCCAAACCAGTCAAAGGTGTGTTTCAGACCCAGGCCCAGCCTTGGTCCACTCTGCCCGGTTGCAGGGGGCGGCGGTGGTCGTGACGCCCTTCTGGGGATTTGGCCGTGAGGAGCTCGGGGTCAGTCCAGAGAGCCTGGGCTCCCAAAGTCAGGATGAACGTGCGCCTCCCTGGGCATGCTCCGAGACGCGGGCCAGGCTGACAGAGGAGCCAGGGCCCACGCTGGCAGCTCTGTCACCCCTACAGGCAACTCGTGACTGCACGGGGACCACGTCCAGGGTCTTCGTGAGCTGAAGACTGCATGCTTTTGGCCCGGTGCTTTGCCCACGTTATAAGAAGGGTTCAGGTAACCGGAGAGTAGCAATGCGGGCACCGATGACCTCCAGGACTCCCTGGAGGTCCTGCTCTGCTGGAGGAGCCGACACCCGGGCGGCTTCACAAGGCAGGAGGTACGCTGTGATCACGCCCCGCGCTCCTCCCGCACACAGCTGGCGCCTCGTGGATGCAGGAAGCCCCCTAGAATTCCCCTCTTTGCAGACTGGGTCTTCCACCAGCTGGAGAGACGCTCCAACCACAAGCATTCACTCCCACAGGAGCCGACGGCCAAAGCAAAGAGGCTCCAGGTCACGCTTCCTCACTGACCCCGAATTCTTTCCTCCACAAGAAACCTTTACTCAATTAGTGGTTTACCCTTAGAGTGTTTCTCGTTAGCCACCTGACACCCAGAAATTATTATGCTTTTTTTCTGAATTATAATTTTTTCTGAATTATACTGAATTAGGCTTTTTCTTCTGAATTTTTTTCTGAATTATAAAATGTAAAATTAATATACCCAAGATGTCCAAATTCAATGAGATACAGAACACATTAACATTATTCATAAGGTTATTCATGTTTTTATAATGCAAAAACATGCATTACAACTTTGTTTTCACAAATGCCATGTGTTTTCCAAATAGTTTCTAAATTTATTTGCTTTTGATTGGAAGATCATTGCTTCGCAGGGCTGTGTTGGTGTCTGCCATCCACCGGCAAGTGTCAGCCACAGGTGTGCACGTGTCCCCTCTGTCGTGAGCCTCTATCCCACCCCCATCCCCCCAGGTGTGTTTCATATTTTAATCACAAGGGGGGTCTGTTGTGCTTTGATGGTAGTTTCTAGCATGTAAGTGTGAGTCCGATCTTCGGTCTGTTTTTAATATTTTTACTTGGCCGTGCCGCACATCTGCGGGCTCCCAGGCCCCCACCAGGGACGGAGCTCAGGCCCCTGCGCTGCGGCGGGGAGTCCTCAGCGCTGGACGATGGGCTCCTGAGTGAGGGCAGTCTGTTCCTCTGCTCTGATGGGGGCTGAGAACAAAATGCACATGTGCACGCGCGTGCATGTGCGCTCCGTAAAGACACGCACACCCCTGTCTAGTTGGCAGGGTTTGACGGGAAAAGTAAAAGGACTATAAACAGGACTAAGCATGGAGCAACCTCCGGTGGGGCAGGATATCCGGGACCCAGACCCTGAGACAGTCTCGGAGAGGGCTAGTGGAAACAGCTCCCAGGGAGGGGAGCGACACCACCCTTCTGCTCCGGAGCCCCTTCCTGGCTTGACCGGCGGCCGCGGCCGTTCTGAGGACCAAGCGATCTGTGCGCCCAGAGAAGAGGCTGCCGACCAGCCTCCCCAGACCGTCTCAGCTCAGGGGCTTGCGCTGAAGGGTCGGGAGAGCTCCACACCGACGTGGCGCAGGGCTGGGGCAGCAACGCCGGCCACCTCCCGGCTCCCGCCGCATGGCCCAACGTGTACACTCCGGGTCATGTCCACTTTGGAAGCCTCGCACACAGACGCAGAGAATGTGTGGATATCTCCATTCCCGGAGAAATGCCTAAGCCCTGGCAGAGCTGAGAACACTTTTTGCCAAGGTTAGCCACATGGACGAGCTGAAGAGCAGAAAGGAAAGCAATGTCCACTGATGCGAAGAGCACTGTGATACGATGGCAGGATTCAGGGCCCTGCAGCCAGACAGACCTGAGCTAACCTGGCTCTTGGTTCTGCCGTTCAGTTGCACAACCAGAGGCTCTGAGTCACCCTTTCAGCCTCGGCTGTAAGACAGAGCTAATCTGCAGCTCATAGGGCTGTGTGGCGAAGAGGACGGGAGACGACACCCATTAGGTATAGCACGTCTGAGCCTGACAGAGACCGGCTCCTCCTTCCCACCATGCTCAGAGGACATACCAGACATAGCTGCATTAGGCAGGCTACCCTCCCGGTCAGCCTGCGTGAATGTTTACTTCTAAGGCTAATCCACTGGATTCTCAGCCAGGACCAAACTCCTCTTGCTAAGCCTGTATGTAAGAAAGTGATTATAGGCTGACCCTGAAAAGCTGACTTCCAATCTGAGTATTCAACAATGCTTCCAGGAACATTTTCCAGATGGCCACATTCAGGCTGGTCATGTTGCCTCTTTCACGAAGTAGCCAAAATAAGCCACGTTGTGTATACAACTCAGGTTTGCCAGAACCAGTTCTCTTAGAAGTTTGGAGACAGAAGACCAAACCCAGGACTCCTGCCTTAAACACTTCATCCACTTTGGGCCCCGGCCTCAAGCAGCCAGACGGAGCGAGACAGAGCGGGTCGCTGCTCACAGAGACAGCGGTGAAAGCAGCCTCGTTCCAGACTGTGCAACACAGTTCCACACACAACAGCTGCACCAGGACCGCGCGCAGAGAAGGAGCTACCCCTTGTGTGGGCACCGCGTTGCCCTTCACCGGACGGATCCGTTCACCTTCCCCATCCCCTCCTCGTCCTGTACCAGGAACATTCTGAGGGCCGGTTGTTAGGACGGACAAATATATAAGCAAGGGAACGGAGCTACGTGGTGTCAACTCAGCCAAACGAGAAGCCCGCTTCCCAGAGTCCCTCTCCAAGGCCGCCTCGGAGTCGCGTGGGCTCAGAAGTCCACGTAGCATCTGGAAAGTGGGTGTGCAGGCCGGCATGGCTCACGCTGCCCTGGTGACAGAGGCCGGCAGAGACGCCGTGGGACGTGGCCCGCCCTGCCCTGTGAGACTCGGGACTGGGTCCTGCCCCCGGCCGAAGAAGCAGCTTCAACCCCACTGGCCATGAGCTCAGCACACAAGGACGCCCCGGCGTGCCCAGCTCCGCAACCCCATGGACCGTACAGTCCACAGAGTTCTCCAGGCCAGAACACTGGAGTGGGGAGCTGCTCCCTTCTCCAGGGGACCTTCCCCACCCAGGGATCAAACCCAGGGCTCCCGCATAGTCCTCCAGAGGTTTCTCCACCAGCCTCCCCAATAATCCCATTCCAGAACCTTCAGGAAAGAAAGCTGGAGCCGCCCAACCAGAAATAGAGGTTTGGGAACCATAAACCACCGAGGGATTCACTGAGTGCCCAGGGAGAGGGAAATGAGTAGTAGGAAGAAGTTAACACCCACACAGCGATGCTAATGGGCTCACAGCTGGTTCCCCATCGCCCTTGAGGCAAGAGATGAAAGCAGAAGGGCTGGCAGCTTCCAGCTTGCCCTGGCGCCCCAACCACCAGCCTGTGTCTACCTGCCCCTCCCACTGCCAGCCCAACAAGGACTCCCTCGCCCACCAGCAGACCCTCTAAAAGAAGCGTCAAAAAGGACCAGTCACACAGGCTTGAGACAGAGGGTGAGAGAGTCAGAGCTCCGGCTCTGGCAGTGGAAATCTGAGAGATGGAAGCTGACTGCACGGACAGGCCTGGAAGATCTGAGAAGGGAGGCTGAGGACAGACAGAAGCAGGTTGACGGCAAAGGTGAGCAAGGACTCGGAGGCACTGCTGTGCGGATGAGACATGCTGGCCTCCAGATGAGATGGAACATGTCCCAGAGCGCTGAGCGTGTGGGGTGAGGCCTCACACTGGGGGTCCGGACACAGAGCCGGGAAATGGTGCAGTGAGGGCGGTCGTGGACTCGGGACCGCAGAACAGAACACCTGGGACCTCCCTGACGGTCCTGAGGTTAATGCTCCATGCTCCACGGTGGGGCTGTGTGTGTTCCGTCCCTGGTTGCGGAATTAAGGGCTCGGAAGCGGCAACCAGAGATCCCACGTCTGCAAAGAAGATGCTGCAAGCTGGAATAAGAGCTGGTACAGACACATAAACGAACAAACAAAAAACCCCAAACGGAACACCTAATTATAGACACATATTTTTTTCCAGCTCTCTCTGTATATATCCCATCTCCACACGATCAGAAGCTCCGAGAGAGGGTGACCTCAGACTTTCCAGAGTCTGAGAGGCATCACGTTGGGCCCACACACGGACCCGCAGCTCTGGATTCCAGCTGACACGGAAGGGGTGGCCCACGGCACCTTGGGGCTTCCCCAGTGGCGCTCGTGGTAAAGAGCCCGCCTGCCAATGCAGGAGACATAAGAGACCGGGTTCGAGCCCTGGGTTGGGAAGACCCCCCAGAGGAGGGGACAGCCACCCACTCCAGTGTTCTTGCTGGAGAATCCCATGGACAGAGGGGCCTGGCGGGTTACAGTCCATGGGGTCGCAAAGAGTCGGACACCACTGAGCGACTTAGCATACAAAGAACACTTGGTACCCGGCCCCCCGACCTCTCAAGGCAGCAGGCGGTCAGGCCTCCTCTGGGCCCACAAAGACAGGCTCTGTGCCTGGCCCTGATTATTCTGGAGCTCGACCTCATCGGCCCAGCTGTGGGTACACGCAGGCCACTGCGGCCCCACCAAGGTCCAGCAGCTGGTCCCACGCGGCCCCAGACAAAGGCAGCGTTCTCTCTCGTCTGAGAGCGGGGGCTCTGGGGGCCTCCTGGGCAGATGGCTGGCCTTCCCTGCCCCCAGCAAGACCGCCCATCTCAACGCCTGCCGGGGAGCCTCTCCCCGCTCAGCAGAAGCTGCAGCCAGATCTGGGCGGCTGCAGGTCTAGCAGGGAAGAGGGGGGGAGAGGAAACACCTTCTCCTCGGCGGGAAAAGTCCATGTTTGAAGCCGAAATACCCGAAACCTATTTGAATTCATACGAATCAAACTCCTTAAACCAACCTTAAACTTGCCTCAGGACACTATACGGTACACTTTCCTTCTCTTTTAAAAAGCCTCTGCCATTCAAAGAGAACAGGACACGGTGGGGTCTGCCCAGGCCACGGGGCCGCAGCGCTGTCTGAGGCTGGCTCTCGGGGACCCGGGCTTCCGGAATGCCACCAGGCCCCGCTGCAACGACTCAAAGCTGCCGAGCTGAACGCAGACGTCATGGGGGCTCGGGCACACGGTCGGGGGCCGGGGGCTGCCGTCTGGCTTCGTGAGAAGTGTGACGTCATGAGTCAGATGTGCTCGGAACCTAAACGCAGCGAGGAAATACCTCCATGGGGAACACACACCATCCACACGCCTTTGCAGGATCTTTCAGAGAGAAGCCACGGAACTCCGCCTTCCGTCCGAACCTGAGGCGTGGAACAAGCATAGCCCCTCTTCCAAGCATGGAAGGATGAGGCAGCGCTGAGCACATCCTTGCAGAGGGCTGGGTGGCGCCTCACGCGCGGCGGCACGAGGAAACCACCTGTGCGCTTCTGAAAAGCACTGATGTCCCAGCCTCGCCCCAGAGCCGGCAGTCCCGACCTCTGGACATTGTCGTCAGGGTCTCCAGGTGACGCTGAGGGACACTGAAGGCTGAGGAGGTCCCTGAAGGACCTGCGTGCTCCTGCTCACACTTGTCTTAAGCCAGAGGAGTAGACAGAACTCCAGTCCCCCAGCTGGAATCCATGGCGAGAAGAGTGGGAACGCGCTCTGCATGTCACCCTGAACAACTTAACTTGGGTCTCTGATTTTCTAACGTGTAAAATGGAGTTAATAGTACTTGCTCAGCTCTGTTTCAGGAAGTTGTGAGAAATGTAAAATATTATTTGACCCATCTTTAACCAAAGCAAAGCATTTTCATTATTACTGTTAAAAACAGTTGAACATAATATAAACTCAAGAGAGGCCAGATCATATTAATTACTGAAATGACTATGATGGCAGGGGTGGAGCAGAGAAGGGATGGAAATAACACAAACTGGGTTTCCCCAGGACAGGCCAGGCATTAAAACTGATCTCTCTCACACACACACAAGCACAATTTCATAGCACAGTCAGGAGTGCTCAGATCCCAGTTCTGGTTATTTTCCTTAAGCCCGAATAAGTCACTTCAGTTCTGTGGACTTTACTTTCCTTACCTGTAAAATGAGGAGGTTAGACCAGGAGATTCAGATCCTGGGGTCCAAAGGCAGACGATCCATAAACAGCGTTAAACTGTGTGAATCCGTAATTCTGTCTCTCACTTTCTGTCTCTCTCATACACACACCCCCCCTTTTCTTCTAGGAAAAATGCCCACAGCTGTCACTACATTCTCAAAGAGGCATATGACCCTTACATAATGTTAAGAACCAGCGGAATCTTTTCAGCTCTAAGTTTCTGATTACTGGTAGTGGAAATAACACTTCTGTTGGTGTTGGAAATTCAAAAGACATTTTTATATGGGTGAACTTCCAACACATTTATAAATCTACCCTGGATGAGAGCCAATGACCATTGAATGCTGTCAACGACTTCTTTCCCCTCCCAGATGTCAAGCTAATTTGAAAGCAATGTCGAAAGACCAACAAGGTCAATTCTGGCCCAGAGAGGCCTGCAGGGACCACAGCCGCCCGGGTCCCTGCCAGTCAGAGGCCTTCTGAATCTCCGCTCTCCGGTTTATGGGGAGGATGTGTGTGCACAGGGCTGAACGACAAAGGAAGCAGGAAACGGATCCTTGGGCAGAGGCGGACAGGCCTGAAGACGGCGCAGCCGCGGTGAGGACGCGGACCAGTGCCAGGCAGAGTGGGGGCCGCAGGTGCGGAGGCGCTGGGCGGAGCACGCCTTCTGACGGCGCTTAGCTCGCATGCTGCGTGAGGCTCCCTATGACTGCATCGTCAGCATCTGCGCTTGCCATCACGGGACACTAAGGCTCCTGCTTTCAGCCTTCCAACCAGCAGAACATACCCGTTCGGGAGCCCAGCTTATATTGTCAGATTACAGCTTAAAGATGAACTGCTTTGGGCCACTCGAATCCTTGGGATCCAGAAAGCTCGGAGACATGGACACATTCTTTCTGGTTTTCAAAGCTCAAGCCTTTACTGTCAAGCCTTTTATTGATCTGAATTTCTTAACTCACAAGAATGCCGTCCATCACTGTCATGATCTTGGAGGACACAGTTTCGCAACAAGCACGGGAGCGCCAACCCAAACGCAGTATTATCCTCTGTCCACAGGATCAGCTAAATCCCTAAGACACAGTAAGGGCATTTTGGGCTTATTTTTCCTCGTGCTATAATCAATTCCACACACTTACAATAACGGTTCCAAAGCACAGGGTCCAGAGCCAGGCATGTCTGAATTCATACACAAATCTTAACCTCAGGCCAAATTCTTAACCCTCTGAACCACATTTTTTAGATAATGCACCTAGCACGGTTCTCATCACATGATATCACTCAACAAATGTGCCTTTAATTGATCTTAAAACTGTTCTCACTAGTTCTCCATTATATCTACTGAAAGGATCAGACGGGTGCCCCAAAATGTTAGACGGAAAGACTACATCTTTATACAACTACATTCAATGCCATCTGCCTCTTTACCTGAAATAATTAATACGTTGTCTGGACATCCATTTTCAAATTCATTTAGAAGACAAACATGGGCACCAACTCTGCACCAGGCCAGATGCCAGCGATTTTCGTATGAATGATATGGCTGCCGTTGCTCTGCGGGACACCTTATATTTGTCTGTCTTAGAATATAATTACAGAGCTTCGGGAACTGACTCCCAATTATTTGACACTTGAATAAATGGAATCAATTAATTGAGATTTTAAAAATAACGGTGAGCACCTGTTAAGTGTCATGTGGTGTGGTAGGTGTTAGAATGAAATTCCATTGTCTACCTGCTGCGCCATGAAGCTTTTTTACTCTAGTAAAGTGGTGATGCTGCTTGAAATAGAGTCTGCACTGTTTCTACCCACAGAAGTTAATTTCTTGATTCAACAAACATTCAATAAGCATGTAGCAAAAAAAAAAAAAGGGTTAGCTATTATCCCTGCCCTCATAGAGCGTGTGTCCTGGAAGGGATCGAAGGAAATACATGCATATCTGTGAAGGAAATAAGCAGGGGAGCTCTGAGAGCGTTGAGGGCTCTGGCACACACTGTCGGTCTGGTTCAACTCACCTCATTCCATCTACTCTCTCTCTCGTCCTAGGAAAGGCGGAAGATGAAACACTCAATTCCCAGCCCCGTCTGAAGTGACCGAACAGTACAGTCTCAGCCAATGAGACGTGGGCAGAAAAGCTACAAAAACTTCCCTTCCTGGGACTTTCCTGGTGGCCCGGTGGTTGAGACCACACGTCCCCTGCAGAGGGTGCAGGCCTGATCCCTGACTGGGGAATCTAGATCCCACATGCCGAGTAGAGAGACAAACAAAAAGAGGCTTCCCAGCGAAACCAAAGAGGAGGAAGCGTGAAAGTGTGGTGTCAAAGACAAGGAGCCAAGAAAAGAGAATTCCAGGTGGGAGAAACAGCAAATGCAAGCTTGCCTGGTGGCTCAGCTGGTAAAGAATCTGCCTGCAGTGCGGGAGACCTGGGTTCCATCCCTGGGTTGGGAAGATCCTCTGGAGAAGGGAAAGGCTACCCACTCCAGTGTTCTGGCCTGGAGAATTCCATGGACAGTCCATGGGATCACAAAGAGTCAGACACTGAGCGACTTTCACCTTCACTTTACAGAGAGAGAGCAACCACTGGCTTGAGGAACTAACACGCGGTGATGGAGATGAGCAAAGAGGAAGGAGGCCAGGAGAGGAAAGGCAAGCAGAGGTCAGATCACCTGGGCCTGGGAGGCCGAGGCAACCCTCTGACAGTGTACCCTGATCGCAAGGTGGAATCAACAAAGGCCGTCAAGCAGGGCAGCGGCAGAGCCTGGCTGCCTCGGTTGCCGGGTGGAGAATGAATGAGGCTGCAGGAGTAGGTGTAGGCGGGCCTCCCTGCTGGCCCAGGGCTTGGGGGGCTGCCTGTACGGGGGACACAGGTTTGACCCCTGGTCCCGTGAGCCGCAACCACGGAGCCCACGGGCCACAACTCCCGCGGCTCCACGCCCAGGGCCCTGCTGTGAGGCCCGAGCGGCCACCGCAACGCAAAGCTCGCGCACTGCAGCTACAGAAAAGCCCCGGCTCGCCGCAGCTAGAGTCTGTGTGTAGCAACCCAGAGCAGCCAAAAATCTGGAAAAAAAATGTTTACATGTAAAGAAAAAAAGAGTAGGTATAAGGAGACCAGTTAGAGCCACAGTAGTCCTGGTGAGAGGAAACAGTGGTTCGGCTTTGGGAAAATAAAGAAAAACAGAGGCATCTGAGATATATTTTGGAAGCATCTGGAATTGGAGGGAAAAGAAAAAGACAAGCATGACTTCTAGGTTTCTGGTCTCAGCAATGGGGTGGACGGTCATGATGTTCACTGAGATGGAAGAGACTCGGGGAGGGACAGGAATCTGGAAAACAAAGCACTGAATCAACCGAGTCAATTCCCGTTCCAGGGGCCGACCCTCTGCCAAACAAATGTCCTCCCGACTGGGCTCCCATCATCTCCCTCCCCCTCACAGGCTCTCCTGGGAGACCTGCAAGCGGGAACTGTCATACCAACAATAGTTGGCTTTATCTGGCAGAAAAAACTGCTGGGTAGAAGCAAGAGACTCTAAAGTTAAAGGGAAAATGGCAGGCTCAGCACATGACTCTGCAATCTTGAGCATGGAATTCTGAAAACAAACGAGCACACTTACAAAAACGTTTATTTGAGACCTCAACTCTTACTCCCAGTCATGTTCCTACCAAACAGACACATCACAGTTCGTAATTAAATGTCTGAGTGAATAATTACCATCTGCCTCATCTCTGGACCTGAAGCTCCAGGAGGACAGGGGCTTCGCTTGTTCTGCTTCCAGTGGGCCCACAGTGCACCACGTGCGTTAGGCACACAGATTCACTGTCTCGTAGCTCTGGAGGCTGGGAGTGTGGGGTCACGGTGCTCGCAGAGACCCCTTCTCCTCGAGGCTGGGAGTGTGGGGTCACGGTGCTCACTGGGCCATGATCTTTCTCTGCTCTATAGGGGACCACCTCATTGCACCCTCCAGCATCCGATGCTTGCTGGCAATCCTTGGTGTGTAGATACATCCCTCACCATCATGTGGCCATCTTCTCCACACAAGTCTTCACATTATCTTTCTTCTGTGTGGATCTATGTCCAAATAGCCCCTTTGAATAAGCAAACCAGTCAAACTAGATGAAGGCCTAATGAGCTCATCTTAACTAGATTACCTCTTTCAAGATCCTATGTCCAAACAAAGTCACATTCTTAGGTACTGGGAGCTAGGACTTCAATATATCTTCTCTTTTGGGACCAGGACACACTTCAATCCATCAGAGTCACCCAGAATAAACTCCACATTTCCCAGATCCCCTTGCAGCTAAGTGTGGCCACATGTGGCTGTGTTCTAGTCGGCAACAGGAGCAGTGTGTGCAACTTCTCGGGGGCGTCTTAAAGCGGGGGATAGTGCCCTCTGCTTCCCTTCTTACTTTGTGGATACCTGGGATGTAAACCTAATGGCTGGAGTGACAGCAGCCATCCTAGACCCTGAGGTGGGGCTGGGAATGGAAAGTGATCAAAGTGAAAACACAGACCTCAGCGACATATCTCAGCCTTGAACTAACTTTCTTTCAACGTTTACGTGGCAAAGAAATACTAACTTAACCACTGTTTCCCAAGATACCTCATAGTTCATAAAGGAAGCTAACTGTCCCTGATATACCACCTTAAACTGTGGGATGTTCTGTAGGTCACGCACTTGCAGAGACAGGAAAGACACTACTATATTTATCTTTACTTCCCATGACACCTGGATTGGTCATGGGTAAATCCAGGAGTATAGCTTTGTAAAAGGATGTCCAGTTTTGGTTGGGATAGCTTCGAATTTCTAGCAGACAGAGGTCAGTCTGGGGAGGTCCCTGACTTTACACCTGGAGGCAGGCTTGGGGTTCCCTGATTTTGAAGAGACCTGCAGAGCTGGCCTCATACTATGTAGTTGGGACCCAGAAAAATTGGCTTCCCTGGTGGGTCAGCTGGTAAAGAATCCACCTGCAATGCAGGAGATCTGGGTTTGATCCCTGAGTTGGGAAGATCCCCTGAGAAGGGCATGGCAACCCACTTCACTATTCTTGCCTGGAGAATTCCCATGGACAGAGGAGCCTGGCGGGCTGCGGTCCACGGGGTCACGAAGAGTGGGACAGGACTGAGCACCTGAGCACAGTACACACACAGGAGGATCGAGGTTCCATCTGTCTGAGGGGTTCCAGGCTGTCCATGTCTCAGCAGCTGCCCTTCTGTTTCCTGGGACAGAGTGCAAAGAAAGCCAGTGTGAGGGCTGCCCAGGTGGTGCGGTAGACAATCCATCTGCCAACGCAGAGGACATGGGTTTGATCCCTGGTCTGGGAAGACTCCACACACCATGGAGTGTCACAGCTACTGAAGCCCGTGCACCTTGAGCCTGTTCTCCAAACAAGAGAAACCCTGCAAGGAGAAGGCTTCACACTGCCACAGAGTAACCCTGCTCGCTGCAACCAGAAAAAGCTGGCATACAGCCACGAAGACCCAGCACAACCAAAAGTAAATAAAAAAGCAAAATAAAGAAGAAGCCAGCACTGGACCCCACAGCAGATCGACTTGGGAACAGCTCAGGACTATACTGAGATACTTCTCAACTTTGCCATTCTTTGGTTTGTAAAAGACTCCTTTTCCCACAGTTTCGAATAAAAGTGCTTAGTTTCACCTCAACGTAAAACAAGCTTGTGTGTGTGTGTTAGCCGCTCAGTCATGTCCAACTCTTTTGCGACCCCATGGACCGTGGCCCACCAGGCTCCTCTGTCCATGGGATTCTGCAGGCAGGAACACTGCAGTGGGTTACCATTCCCTTCTCCAGGGGATCTTCCCAACCCAGATTAACAAGAAACAAAAATAAACCCACTGATACAAGTAGAGCCATCAGTGGGACTGGAATTTGATGTAATGCCAGTAATTGTTCATTTCTGGATGCACCTTTAATAAACTCTGAAATTGGGTCACATCGTACGTTCTATGCATCTTATGATGAAATATGTTAGCTGATGCTCACGAAATGGCCACCATGTGACAGGCAAGGGGTCTGACACTTCATACACATTCCTTATTCATCCTCACAGCCCCAGCATCAAGCAATCAACACTGCCATTTTAAGATGAGAACGGAGATTTAGAGTTTCTAAGAAAGTGACAGAATTGTAATGGTATGCTGCAATATGGCAGAAACACATGATCACATTGATTCTGTTTCCCATGATATCCTATTTTGGCTACTGTTTTGTTACTTTGTGCTCTGTGTTTGTAAACATAAACTTACTTAAGCAAGAGTCAGCCAGAAGACACAGAATAACACAAATATTCTAACAAGCAGTATAATAAATGACACCTGCAAACACTGTTTACTGTGAGCCAGCTACCATGCTGGGTCACACTCCATTTAATTGCAACTATTTTAAGTGTCATGTTGCAGGTGAAGAATTTAAGCGGGGGAGGGGCAAAATAGGGGTAGGAGATTAAAAGGTACAAACTACTATGTATAAAATAAGTAATCTGGGACCTCCCTGGTGGTGCAGTGACTAAGACTCTGGGCTGCCAATTCCAGGGCCTGGGTTCGATCCCCGGTCAGGGAACTAGATCCCACATGCTGCAACTAGGTGTCCAAACTCCACAATTAAAGATCCTGCAGGTCCCTGAAAGCCGTAATGAAGACTGACAATCCTGCAGGCAGCAGTTAAGACTCGGTACAGCCAAATAAATAAAGATGAAAAATAAACAAGCTACAAGGACCTATAGTACTACACAGGGAAAACAGCCAATATTTTGTAATAACTATAAAGGGAGCATAACCTTTAACAATTGTTTTATAAGTGAATTAACTTTTAGCGGCACTGGGTCTTCATTTCTTTCTCTCGTTTCAGCAAGCAGGAGCTACTCTTCCTTGAGGGATGAGGGCCTCTCCTCGCGGAGGCAAAGCATGGGCTTCAGGAGTTGCAGCACATGCTCTGGCACGCGGAAGCTTCCCGGACCAGGGGTCGAACCTGAGTCCCCTGCACTGGCAGGCGGATTCTTATCCACTGAGGCCCCAGGAAAGTCATAAAAATTGTTAACCACTATGCTGTACATCTGAAACTTAAATAATAGTGCCCATCAACGATACCTCAATGAAAAGAAAAAAAGGTGTTCAGGCTTAGAGTTTAAGTCGTTATCCCGGGTCCTATGGAAGCGGTGAAGTTGGGAGCCTAACACCTGGCGCCTGACACCCAAGCTGTGCGCTCCCATGACCCAGTGCCAGACACAAGCAAGAACTCGGAGCCCTTGGCGAGCACAGGATGGAGCACAGGATGGACCGGATGAAAGGGAGAAGTCAGAAATGACGTCCGGGCATCTTCTCGGAGATTTCTTTTTAATTAATTTCTATTGGAGTATAGCTGTCTTATGATGTTATGTTAGCTTCTTGCTGTACGGCAAAGTGAGTCAGTCATAGGTATACGTATATCACCTCTTTTAAAAAATGTACTTACTTTTAACTGAAGGATAATTGCAATACTGTGTGGGTTTCTGTCATACATCAACATGAATCAGCCACAGGTAGACATACGTCCCCTCCCCCGAGCCTGC
>CM035278.1:76570600-76598590 GCA_020226075.1 Hydropotes inermis | reverse complement strand
GCAGTCCACAGAGTCCAGAGTCGGACGCGACTGAGTGCCTTAGCGTGCTCACATGGGTTTCTAGACGAGCTCAGGGCAGAAACACGGGGGGCGTGGAAGGAACCGTCAGAATTCTAGGGTCACAAGGAAAACGGCAACTCAGAGCAGAAGGCTGGAGCCCTGGGAAGGCGGGAAGGACCCCGGACTGGAGATAGCCTCGGAGCCGCCCCACGAGCTCGGGAGCCGCTCAGAGCCGGGCACAGTCAGGCCTCGGGCGGGTGCCCACCTCTGTCAGACCCTGAGGAGGCTCCACACAGGCCCAGTCAGGGCAGAGCCCTGGGCAGGGGAGCCTGGATGCTGCCCAACGCTAACGGACCCTGAGGAGGCTCCACACGGGCCCAGTCAGAGCAGAGGCCTGGGCAGTCCTGGAGTCTGCCCGCCTCTAAACGCCTGCCCCAGTCTCTGGAGACAGAAGTGGGCGCGGTGGCTGCCTCTGGCGGGAGGGGGCTGACCCGGAAGAGGCCACAGCGACCCCCGGAGCGGGAAGCACTCTGTGTGGACGGCAGCCACGCAGGTGTGCACGTTCCTCAGCTCACCAAACCCTATACTAAAGGCTGTGTCTTCTGTCACACGAAAGTTATGACTCAATTCAAAATCCAGCTTTAAAAATCTCTTAACCTTCCCTCCTCCAACTCACACATTTTCACTGGGGGTGACCTAGTTCCCAAAGGGGAGAAAAACTACCTCTTGGGAGTGTAAAAAACAAGCTTCCTCTTTTTATGTGTGAAGCACATGCTTACATATTCATACATACAGATAGGACTAAGCAGGTCTACAGTTATCTGTGGTATCTACATTTTATGGAAAGAGATGACTAAGGGGAAAAATGTCTGCAAAATGCTCCTTAAGAGAAAGAATAAAAAGCAGGCTGAGAGACACTGCTCTAACTCACTGCCAGCCTTCCTCCCCAAACTCCCTTCACAGTGCAGTCAAGTCTCAGCTGTCACCCTTTCCTCCAAGAATTATGCTCCATCCCTTCACTTTGTACTGCGCGCTGGAGTACAGCTGATTAACAACGCTGGCAGAGTTTCAGGCGGACAGCACAGGGCCTCAGCCATGCACGTCCAGGTATCCCTTCTCCCCAGAGCCCCCCAGTCCCGCTGCCACGTGACGCTGGGCAGGGGTCCCTGGGCGTACAGGAGGTCCTGCTGCTCGTCCACGTGTACACAGTGTGTACACACCCACCGCGAACTCCCAAGCTGTCCTCCCCCTGTTCTTGCCCCGGCAACAGCTCCACCCTAGCCCCTTCTTTATGGAATAAGCGCTCCATGTGTGTGTCTGTACACACACCTGCACATGCGAGCACACGGCACCCGTGGGCAGGAGCATGCACACGCGTGTGCTCACGGCGCACAGATGCACTCAGGCCTACTTGGTGCCTGCCCATTCTTTCTGTGTGTTCGCCGTGTTTTTGGTCACGCCGCAGCGCGTGTGGGCTCTTGGTTCCCCAAGCAGGGATCGAACTTGCGCCCCCTTCACTGGAAGCAGTCGTAACCGCTGGACCTCCACAGAGGCCCAGTTTCTACCCGTCCTTTAGGTCTCAGCTCGAGCACCCTCCCCTGGGCACGGGCCCCTTGTCATCCCCCGAGGGCCCACGGAGAGGAGAAGGCCGGCCCTCCATGCCCCCCGCCCCTGTTCATAACGCTACACTCCGGAGCGGAGCTCCGGGGGGGCTCTCCCTCTCCAGGCCATAAATCCCAGGGAGGCCTGACACGACGGCAGGCGGTCCAGAAAGACGCACTGAACACAGAACTGCCGAGCTGCCTGTCCTCTCCAGGGCGGACAGGGAGGACAGGGAGCAGAAAGGAGGTCGGAGCTGAGCCCCGAGAAGCAGGCCCCACAGCCAGGGCCGCCGACTCCCCCGCCCACCGCGCCCGGGTGAGCAAGGACTGGCCCTCCCGCTCCCTGTCGGCTGAGAACAGACACGTCCCTGAGAGGAGAGCGTGTCCACACGAACGGCCTTCCTGTGCCACTGGAAAGGAGCCGCTTGTAAACATCGCGGTGTGCAGCTTTCTTCACACATGTTGACTGTCATCCCATTTGCTACTCCAGTGACCAAAACGGTCTTGGCAAATTAATTAGGAATTTGGGAGGCCAACTTGGCCTCTCTTGGTTAGGAGGAAAATTCCATGAAACATACCAGCTTTGTGGACACGGGGAGGAAAGACCAAAAAAGCAGGATTTTGACATTTTTCTTCTATATGAGAAATAGGAATTTTTGAAAGGAGGAAAAAAAGAACACAATGACCACTAATTCCTTACTGTGACTCAGATGGCTCTGTCTCCATATAAACACACACAGAAACAAACAAACAGTGAAAAGAGGCCCCATACATCCACATCCATCAATTCATAACGGCAGGAAACAAGAGGAGAAGCCAGGAGTCTTGGAATCCCTTTGAGAGCTGGCACGAGGCTGCATGAAAACTTGAATACCATTTCTCACAGGATTTAATTATTCCCACCAGGAAAAAAGAAAAAAACTTTCCAGAAAAGAGCAAGGATATCTTTTGTTTCTTATTTGTAAATATGGCTCACATTCCTTCACAGTCTGAGGGCTGAATGGTTTGCTCAGATAAGTGTTTGATTAAACTAGCAGACATGCTTTTTTTTTTTTATTTCTTTCACTTGGATGACCCCGCAAGATCTAGTCCTGACCTAGGTGAGGGGCTGGTGCCAAGAATAAGAATTATTTATTATATCTTTAAGCAAAGGCAGGTGAACATGTGACCACCTCAACAACTCATCTTGAACTAAATACAAAAGGAAATATTATTAGGAGTTTGGGGCAAAGAGATCAGATTTGAAGCTAGCTCTGGCATTCACAAGCTTGGTGACCTTGAGAAAGGGACTAAGTGGGCCTCGTCTTCCTCTGTGCAAGGTGGGGAGGACATTTCCCACCCCCCTTTCAAGACTTGTAAGAGCACAGATGCACTCTAAAAGAGATAGTGGGTATGAAGGGTGTGGGAATACAACGCAGGTGTTCAACGACTAAGCTCCTTAGTCTTTCTCCAGAAGCACCAACTCGCCGGGTCAGGCAGCCCGTGTGCTTCCAGCGCTCACGAAAGGACTGGGATATTAAAGGCAGACAAGGTCCGTACATTTGTGGAGCCACTGGAAACAAATGAGAAACTATTAAGTACTATTATCTGATTCTGATGAGTGTTATATCTTGAAAAGAGAAGACAGGGTAATACGATAACGAGTAACTGGAGGAAGACAAGCTGTTTAAAGAAGGCTTCTCTGAAAAATGGACATTGAATCTGCAACTTGAATGACAACCGTGGGAGCAGTCACTCAGCCCGAGGCCAAAGGAGCTGCGAGCAAAACACACTGGAGACAACGCTATGAGCCCAGGTAATGGACGCTGCGGGTCATGGAAGGTGACTGGCATTCACTCTCGCTGTAAGGGCAAGCCAAACTTCCTAGGTGGCTCAGTGGTAAAGAATCCACCTGCAATGCAGGAGACCCGGGTTTGATCCCTGGGTCAGGAAGAGCCCCTGGAGGAGGAAATGGCAACCCGCTCCAGGATTCTTGCCTGGAGAATCCCACGGACAGAGAAGCCTGGCGGACTACGGTCCATGGGGTCCACGACTTGGTGATTAGACAAGAAAGAGCCAAAATCACGTAGTTAGATTTACTTGGCACAATCTAGGCACGTATCTAGGCACAATCGTGATGTATTTGTCAGTCTTCTCTGACTCGAATGGAAGATAGCTACTAGAGGATCAAGAAAATCAAGTTATGATAGAGAATGGGACCCACACTTGGCTTTAGACTTGACAGACTTTTGTGATAAAAAAAAAGAGAGGATGCCATTAAAGGTTGTGATATGAAACCAAGTTTAAGTGACATTATTAGACTGCAGCCTGTAGAATATCTTGAGGAAGGAGTTTTATCCCTTTTCAACGCAGAGGAAAAGAGACTAAAGAAATACAATTATTCCTCCTGGGACCGTTTCTTCCTTTAGGATTTTACTCTTTAGCTGTGGATATGAATCGGACTCAGCACACGAAGGTCAGGGACACAGAAGACACTCTGGAAGTCACTGCTCTTCTCTCCTTCCTCCGTTCCCCATCGAGCTGAAATGAGCCAGACGCAACTGGAATGGCATCCCTAAAGGATGAGAGGAGTCACCGAGGGGAAAGTGTGGGGACCAAGCTCTTTCAGAGGAAAACACATTGCATGGGGTGACTCAGCTCCTGATGGTCCCCATGGTTCATGCTCCGCTCTAGAAGTGCCATGCCAAGCAAAGGTCCTCCACGCCAGAGGTTTGCAGATTCCACTGTTTAGGTAAAAGAACTTTCAAAATAAGAACAACTCTGGGATTTCCCTGGGGGTCCAGTGGTTATTGCTGGAGACCCGGGTTCGATCCCAGGGTCGGGAATATCCCCTGGAGGAGGAAATGGCAACCCACTCCAGTGTTCTTGCCTGGAGAATCCCGTGGACAGAGGAGCCTGGCGGGCTGCAGTTAATGGGATGGCAAAGTGTCAGACACGACTGAGAGACTAACTGCACTTTCACTCGAGTGGTTAAGAGTCCACCGTCCAATGCAGGGGACGTAGGTTCAATCCCTGGTCGGAGAACCACGCTTCCTCATGCTGTAGGACAACAAGGTCTGTGCGCCACAAACAGAGAGGCCAAGCGCGGCAACTAGGGCCTGACTCAGCAAGATGAGTAAATAAATATTAAAGACAGTGCCACCAGAAAACAAAATTATCTTAAAAAGTAACTTTGAATTCAAAGATGGTGAATCAAGTGAGAATTCCGATGATCCTATCACCATTATTCTCTAGGCTGGAGAGGGGAGGAAAGTAGTATGAAATAAATATAAAAACTTTATCGGAAAAGGTGTAGTGAATTGCCCTCTTTGTTACCTGGGTCTTGATTCAGACAAAACCGAAAACAAGGTTCTATTTGGCACCTTTGGTGACACCTGTTCCCTTTCTGGTGTCTTGGGACAAATGTGCTACGCTGCGTGAGGAGGAGGAGGAGGTGACTGGAGAGAAGAACAAAAACAGACAAGTGAAAACAAAATTCCAAACAAGCGGGAGATGCTGTAAAAGGCTTTTGACTGAAATGCCTAAGAGTCAACGCCATTTCCAACGGAACTCATGTTGGAAGCTTCCTTGGCCTTGTCTCTGCGATGCCCCCGCCGCAGCTCAGCTGCCTGAGCCACCCCCAGCTGCAGGGTCAGCAGCACGGAGGCGCTGGGCACGGGGGCAGGTCATAGACCCCTCCTCATCCAGAGGGGAAGGCGGGGCAGCCTCCTCACTCTCCCTAAGGAGGCATGTGCTCTGGAGCTCCTCCAGAACTTCCAGAGAAGGAAATCCTAACACGGGCACAATGGAGTCGCCTCATCATGGATTAAGCATGTGTGTTTGCCCAGTCGCTCAGTCGTGTTTGACTCTGAGACCCCATGGACTGCAGCCCACCAGGCTCCTCTGTCCATGGGATTCTCCAAGAACTCTGGAGGGGGTTGCCACGCCCTTCTCCAGGGCATCTTCCTGACCCAGGGATGGAACCCACATCTCCTGCGCTGCAGGCAGATTCTTTACCACCGAGCTACCTTCATGGACTAAGGGTTCCCTTTAAGCCAGGCAGAGAGCTCCTCTCTGGGTCCAGAAAGATCAAGAAGCATCAAGAGGGGAACACAGCACCCAGGCTCTCCAGTTCACACAAAGGTGCCCCGCTGCTGACAAGTTTCCAAGCCCCAAGGCAAACTAAAAGCGAGAAATGAAAAAACGAAAACTTGGTCACAACAGGGTTTTTGTTTTGGCAAGGAAAGGAGTGAAATTAAGCAGCCACAGTAAAAGTAGGAAAATTCCGCTGAACGGGAAGGTCACAGAGGGCCAGAGGCAAAGCGCCGTCTACACTGGAGAGTGGGAGAACTCAGGCGCTGACCTCGGGGCGAGCCTGGTCTCCTAGGAGAAAGTGATTCGGGAGGCAAAAGTGGGCATTTTGCACTGTCTTAGCTTAGTTCATGCCGGTCGGAGGGGCTAAAGGCGTCTGGCCAGAGTTTGGAGCAACTTTTACCACCCAGACCCAGTGGATAGGTCACTGCCCAGGTCACTGGCTCCTTTCCCAGGACAGGCTCTCATAGGGTCAGTGCTGCCACCCATATAGACAGAGGCTGCACACCCACACACACTGCCCTGAAGTCAAGAGCAGTGTGACAATGACAGGTCAGTGGGAACAAGCCTCCAGGACTGGGTTACACAAGTGCTTTTCATAGAACTTATTTTATAACAAATGCATATGGCAAAAATAGGAAATCATCTATTCATCATTTTCTGTAACAAAGTAATGGACTAAGCAAATAAATACACAAATAAATTATATGGAAGAGCATGGCATTCCCTCATTTTCATTAAAAGTATTTTTTTTTAACTGGAGTGTAACTGCTTTACAATGTTGTGTTTACTTCTGCTGTACAACAGTACGAATCATTATACACACACATACATCCCCGCGCTCGTGGGCTCCCAGCCCTGCCGTCATCACAGAGCACCGAGCTGGGCTCCCTCTACTCGATCTTATTTTACACATCATAGCTCCCCTGGTGGCTCAGCTGGCAAAGGATCCGCCTGCAATGAGGGAGACCTGTGTTTGATCTCTGGGTTGGGAAGATCCCCTGGAGAAGGGAATGGAGACCCACTCCAGTATTCTGGTCTGGAGAATTTCATGGACTGCATAGTCCATGGGGTTGCAAAGAGTCGGACATGACTGGGTGACTTTCACTTTCACTAGGGTATATGTCAACAGTGTATATGTCACCAGTGTATATGTCACTAGCATATATGTCACTTTCACTAGTGTATATGTCACTGGTGTATATGTCACCGGTGTATATGTCATTGTCACTAGTGTATATGTCACTGGTGTATGTCACCAGTGTGTAAGTCACTGTCTCTGGTGCATATGTCATCGGTGTATATGTCACTTTCACTGGTGTATATATGTCAGTGCTACTCTCCCAAGTTGTCCCACCCTCAACCTCCTTACCCCCTCACTCCTCTGTGTCCACAGATCCATTCTCTACATCTGTGTTTCTATTCCTGCCCTGCAAATAGGTTCATCTGTACCATTTTTCTAGATTCCATATAAATGCATTAATATATGACATCTGTTTTTCTCTTTCTGACTTCTTACACTCTGTCATTTTCATTTAGCCAACAGTACAACTCAAAAATACATCTCAATATATTCACCCCAATACAGAGTTTGATCAAAAGCAGTTAAAATAGGGCTATATCTTAGTCTTTTTTTTTTTAATCTGAGTCTTAAAATTCCATTTCAGAGCTTCTATTAAATGATACATGTTGTTAGATAATTTAAACAGACTTTTTTCTTTGGCTCAATTTCCCAGCATTTTTATTATGCTAATGTGCTTTTCTGTAAATTTCCGAGACAGGAATAAAGTGTGCAGCAGTTGAAAACTATTTTGATCACAGAACCTCAGGACAGGATATTTTGTTGGACTCAGTTCAGTTCAGTTTAGTCGCTCAGTCGTGTCCAACTCTTTGTGACCCCATGGACAGCAGCACGCCAGACCTCTTTGTCCATCACCAACTCTCACAGTTTACCCAAACTCATGTCCATTGAGTCAGTGGTGCCATACAACCACCTCATCCTCTGTCATCCCCTTCTCATCCTGCTTTCAATCTTTTCCAGCATCAGGGTCTTTACAAATGAGTCAGCTCTTCACTTTGCTGGACTAGAGAGCTGTATAATGCAAGTTTGGAAATGTAGCTCTGCTGAATTCTGTACTGCCCTACAACATACAAAAACCATTGTACACCTCCCCTAAGAAACTAAGAATATAAACCATGAGTGTCAGCTTCTGAAACTGACAAAAATATCCCAGGTTACCCATCAATCAGTGTAGATACATCAAGGAGTTAATTATCAACCAACAACATCTAGAACAGTTATGCATATTAATCGATAACGATGAACTAAAATCAATGAAATACACCTAGCTAAGCAAACCAAGGTCTTTAGCTGCAATGTAAATCCATCGCTTTCCCCAAAAGAAATGTGCTTTGAGTCAAAGCTCCATGCAAATGAGTGTGTGCTTAGAAGTGAAGCACTCTGCCAAAAATTATACAGAGGTACTTTACTGTGGAAACAAAATATGAAACTTCCCATAGCCAAGAGTCCCATTAGAAAATGAAAAAATTCAGCCTCAGCACAGAGACAGATGCTCTCTGCCAACTTTCCTGCTCTGGGTTCCTTGGTACCGTGACCACTGCGTACAGACGGACTCGGCCAACAAGGCGCATGAGACGTGCCCAGAGCACGAGCCTGTGAAAGGAAACTGCTTCCACTCAGTCGCTCAGTTGTGCCCACTCTTTGGGACCCCATGGACTATAACCCACCAGGCTCCTCCGTCCATGGGATTTCCCAGGCAAGAACACTGGAGTGGGTTGCCATGCCCTTCTCCAGGGGAGCTTCCCATCCCAGCAATCGAACCCAGGTCTCCTGCACTGCAGGCAGATTCTACCTTCTGAGTCACCAGAGAGACCCCTGTATGAAGGAGGTGCTCAGATCAGGGGGCAGTCAGTCCCAAACCCGGCATCAGTCATCCAGACTGGCTGCAATCCCTGCTCTGGCTCACCTGTGTGGTCTAGGCGGCCCACTCTCTTGTCCAGAAGGTGAGTCACTGCCAGGGGGTGAGCGCTGGGAACCAGGGCAGTGCAGACCCAAATCACGCCTGCAGCCCCACTGGTCTCCTGCTCTAGGAGAGGGACTGACGGGCATGGATGAGTCTTGAAGACATAAAGCCACAACCTGTGGCTTCCACATCCTCTGCATCTGCCCACGATCCCAGATAAGCAAGAGATAACATCCTCTGTGAGGCAGGACAAACTGAGAGATAAAGGTGTCTTGAAGCAGAAAACCAATGATCTCAATATACCCTTATACCATATTTCTTTAGAAATAAAAACAATGTATATATATGTACATATACATACAAGAAATCTGGAAGAATATAAACAAAGATGTTAACAGCTATATACTTTGTCAATTATACCTCCAAAGTGCTGCTTAAAAATGTAAATATCTCTCACTTAGTAAAGATGATAAGCAATTATAATTTTTTTCCCTGCTCGTGTGTATTTTCCAAATTTTCTTAACTTTATATTCATTACTTTAATACAAAAAATAGGAAAAAATTATTTTCAAAAATCTTACACAGTTCACTCAATTGTCTGATGTGTGTGTAGGTCTTTGTACTTTTCCAAGTGTTTCAACATAACTAATCCATAAAATAGCAGAATGAAATAAGATGATCATTTCAGAGAGGAGGAAACAGGCAATGAGATGTTATGAAACTTATTCAAAGAGCTGGTTAAAAAAAAAAAAAAAAAAAAAAAGACTAAACTCTTCTTCCAAACGCCATGACTTTTCTTCCAAACTCCATGACTCCTGTTCTCTTTTTCTCACTATTTGCTGTTTCTTATGGTCTTAACATGCTCTCCTGGTGGCATAAACACCCCAAGTACATACTCTGTGTAGAAGAGAGCCAGTGGAGTTCTCAGGTAAGACTTGAGCAAAAAGATGCAAGCAGCTCCTGCAGCTCAACTCCAGAAAAATAAACGACCCAATCAAAAAATGGGCCATGTATAGGTCTTTTGTTTCTTTAGGTAGATATACTCCTAGGTATTTTATTCTTTTTGTTGCAATGGTGAATGGTATTATTTCCTTAATTTCTCTTTCTGGTTTCTCATTGTTAGTGTATAGGAATGCAAGGGATTTCTGTGTGTTAATTTTATATCCTGCAACTTTACTATATTCATTGATTAGCTCTAGTAATTTTCTGGTAGAGTCTTTAGGGTTTTCTATGTAGAGGATCATGTCATCTACAAACATCAAGAGTTTTACTTCTTCTTTTCCTATCTGGATTTCTTTTACTTCTTTTTCTGCTCTGACTGCTGTGTTTCTGCACTGATGAAAGAAATCAAAGAGGACACAAACAGATGGAGAAATATACCGTGTTCATGGATTGGAAGAATCAACATTGTCAAAATGGCCATACTACCCAAAGCAATCTACAGATTCAATGCAATCCCTATCAAGCTACCAACGGTATTTTTCACAGAACTAGAACAAATAATTTCACAATTTGTATGGAAATACAAAAAGCCTCGAATAGCCAAAGTAATCTTGAGAAAGAAGAATGGAACTGGAGGAATCAACCTGCCTGACTTCAGACTCTACTACAAAGCCACAGTCATCAAGACAGTATGGTATTGGCACAAAGACAGAAATATAGATCAATGGAACAGAATAAAAAGCCCAGAGATAAATCCACAAACCTATGGACACCTTATCTTCGACAAAGGAGGCAAGGATATACAATGGAAAAGAGACAACCTCTTTAACAAGTGGTGCTGGGAAAACTGGTCAACCACTTGTAAAAGAATGAAACTAGAACACTTTCTAACACCATACACAAAAATAAACTCAAAATAGATTAAAGATCTAAATGTAAGACCAGAAACTATAAAACTCCTAGAGGAGAACATAGGCAAAACACTCTCCGACATGGATCACAGCAGGATCCTCTAGGACCCACCTCCCAGAATATTGGAAATAAAAGCAAAAATAAACAAATGGGACCTAATGAAACTTAAAGGCTTTTGCACAACAAAGGAAACTATAAGCAAGGTGAAAAGACAGCCCTCAGATTGGGAGAAAATTATAGCAAATGAAGCAACAGACAAAGGATTAATCTCAAAAATACATAAGCAACTCCTGCAGCTCAATTCCAGAAAAATAAATTACCCAATCAAAAAATGGGCCAAAGAATTAAACGGACATTTCTCCAAAGAAGACATACAGATGGCTAACAAACACATGAAAAGATGCTCAACATCACTCGTTATCAGAGAAATGCAAATCAAAACCACAATGAGGTACCATTACACGCCAGTCAGGATGGCTGCTATCCAAAGTCTACAAGCAATAAATGCTGGAGAGGGTGTGGAGAAAAGGGAACCCTCTTACACTGTTGGTGGGAATGCAAACTAGTACAGCCACTATGGAGAGCAGTGTGGAGATTTCTTAAAAAACTGGAAATAGAACTGCCATGTGACCCAGCAATCCCATTGCTGGGCATACACACCGAGGAAACCAGATATGAAAGAGATACGTGCACCCCAATGTTCATTGCAGCACTGTTTATCATAGCCAGGACATGGAAGCAACCTAGATGCCCACCAGCAGACGAATGGATAAGGAAGCTGTGGTACATATACACCATGGAACATTACTCAGCCATTAAAAAGAATTCATTTGAATCAGTTCTAATGAGGTGGATGAAACTGAAGCCTATATAGAGTGAAGTAAGTCAGAAAGAAAAAGACCAATACAGTATATTAACACATATATATGGAATTTAGAAAGATGGTAACAATGAGCATATATGTGAGACACAAAAAGAGACACAGATGTACAGAACAGTCTTTTGTACTCTGTGGGAGAAGGCAAGGGTGGGATGATGTGAGAGAATGGCATTGAAACATGTATATTATCATAAGTGAAATGGATCACCAGTCCAGGTTTGATGCATGAGACAGGGTGCTTGGGGCTGGTGCACTGGGATGACCCTGAGGGACAGGATGGGGAGGGAGGTGGGAGGGGCTTAGGATGGGGACATATGTACACCCATGGCTGACTCATGTCAGTGTATGGCAAAACCCACCACAGTATCATCAAGTAATTAGCCTCCAAATAAAATAAATTAAAAAATAAAAATAAAATTAAAATGGTTCTATAACTCAACAAAAAAAAAAGACTTATGCAAAAGGAAACTTGTTTTTTCAAACTAAGTATTGGTTAAGGAGAGAAATGTAAAAAACAAACAAAAAACCGAGGGAGATTTAGAAAACAAGGAGGTGGAGTCCGGAGGACAGGAAGACTCGCCCTCTTCCTTTCGACCTCACTTCCAAGCTCCTGGCTTCAATCCGTCGCATGCAGAAAGGGCAGAGGGGAGGCCAGAAGGCAGCAAGCGCGCAGGGCGAGGCAGGTGGGACGCGCGCGGAGGCTACCGTACCTTCATCCCCGCCGCCGCCGCCGGGCCGCTGGGGTCCACGGCCTGGATGTGGCACGGCTTGCTCCCGCGCACCACGAAGCCCCAGCCGACCGCGTCCCCGACGATCTAGGGAGGAAAACCACAGTCAGCAACCCGCAGACGGCCCTGGTGCCCAGCCTCCAGGAGAGAGGAGGCCCGAGAGTGAACGCCGGCTGGAGGCAGCCTCCTCCGGCTCGTCTGCGCGCTGTCGGGACGGAGCTGCCTGCCTCCATCGCAAACACGGGCCCACATGTTTATGCAGAAGCTGTGGCCGAGAAACGCCTGTCGGAGGAAAGAACCTGCCTCTGTGAAGCCCCTGCTCCATAAACAATTGGCAGACGGCTTCTTTCTTAGGCTGTTTACCATCAGACTCTAACGGAAAGTTTAGATGATCTGCAAAATACGGTTGAAATTTCCCCCGGGTCCAATTTCTCTTCTGCATCCAAAGGATACTTTCCTCATGATCTTGCTACCTCACTGAACTCTAAAGTAATCATTTCAATTACTGAGGAGAAACATGAAGAGTCTTGGCTTTCTTGAAACACAATTTAGTGTACCAAGAAAAGACAGTGAAAAAGGACACAAAGTTCTTAATTCTACAGTCAACTCTGGTCCAAAAGTTGTTTGGAATTGGAGAGTGGTTTTTCCCGACAGAATTGTGATTAGAATTGGCAGTTACATTTGCTGGGCAGCTCCCAGACACGTCTCTAGCACATACCCCAGCCGAAATACGGACGACAGCCGTTCACAATCAATTACTAGCAATGCTGGCATTGATATTTAAAACCAAAGAGAAATATACCTAAAAAATACACTCCACTGTCTCTTGAATGCTGGAGATGGAGGAAAAGCAGAGAAGCAAATGACATGTTTGTGACCATTCTTGAAGACTTTCAGGGCAGGTTCAGTACTCATAAACTCTGTTTTTGCTTGCCTGAGAAGTTCTTTTTTGACTTATGTACTTGGGGCTGTGCCAGCCACTGCGTGCAGGGGCTGCTCTCCAGTTGCGAAGCGCGGGCTTCTCATTTCGCCGGCTTCCTACGTTGTGGACCGTGGGCCCCAGGGTGCTCAGGATTCAGTAACCGTGGTGCACAGGCTTAGTTGCCACATGGCATGTGGCATCATCCCACACCAGGGATCAAACTCGTATCCCCGGCACTGGAAGGTGGGTTCTTAGCCACTGGACCACCAGGGGGGAGCTGAGAAGCTCTTTATCAGGTATTTTGTTAGCTTTAGGGTTTGGCACTCTTAGTTCTTCATACGTGACTTCACTTCCAAACGTACGGTTTACCTTTTCCTCTGATATGGACGTGTGACCAGCGCTGTTTTCATATTGACTGGCTATGAATGGACCCAACCGGCTTGAATTCCTTGGTGCTCAGAATGTGCTCTAATCCTTGGCAAATGTTTGCAGCACAGATGCGAGTGGAAAGCTTTTCTCCCACCTTGAGATATTAAAACAAACATTAGAAGACTAAAGAAAGGATGAGGAGAAGTGTTTTAAAGAAGCCATTGATGTAGATGTGAGGAGAAAAGAGACAGAGGCAGGTGGATGGAAGTGGAGGAGGTGAGGTCAAGCAGGGAGCTGGGGGCGCCCCTGGGGGTCCAGTGGTTAAGACGCCACCTTCCAGTGCGGGGGTGTGGGGTCAATCCCTGGGGGTCCAGAGGCTAAGATGCCACCTTCCAATGCGGGGCTGTGGGCTTGATCCTTGGTTGGGGAGCTAAGACCCCACATGACTCATGGCCAAACAACCAAAACATACAACAGAAGCAATACTGGAACAAATTCAATAAAGACTTTAAAGATGGTTCATATTTCAAAATTCTTAAAAGAAAACAAAACACGTGAAACAGAGCACTTGGGTTCTGTTTGAAGAAAACCAGGGGGCCTCAGAAGAAGCGGGAAGGCTGAAGACCCTCCAGGAGAGGGAAGGTGGTCAAGAGGTGCTCACAGGTACACAGGACAGCCAAATGAGGCCCTTCCGTAATTCAAGGCACGAAAATATTGTCGAAAGCTCCACTGGTCATCACAGAGCAACCGTCCTTCTCTAAAGACTCCCTCATGTCTTAAATAGGGCTTCCTTGGTGGCTCAGTGGTAAAGAATCTGCCTGTGGTGCAGGAGATATGGGTTCCATCCCTGGGCCCAGAAGATCCCCTGGAGAAGGAAAGGCTACCTACTCCAGTATTCCTGCCTGGAGAATCCCATGGGTGGAGGAGCCTGGTGGGCTACAGTCCACAGGGTCGCAAAAGACTCTTTTGCCAACTTGGAGATGACTTAGCAACTAAACAACCACATGGTTTAAATAATTTTTCTAATTAACTATAATGCAGAAAGGGATTGTTGGCATTATTTGTTCTACCACCTGCCTTTAAATCTGTCATTACATAAGAATAGTTACATAATGAATTTTTTTTTAGGGAAACATCAAAAGGAATTTGAAATGCTGGATTATTAATAACAAATTGTGTCAAGTCCTAATGCATTTTATTGCCAAAGGGCGAACTGGGAGAACCTTTCCAAGTCCATCCCTAAACTCGACATGGACAGGCCGCCACGCTGACGTGCTCTGTCAGCTGAGCTGACGTGCTCAGACAAGCGGTGCAGCAGAAAATCCAAAGGATGAGCCTACCGTGAACGTCTTCCTCGCATACGGAGCCCCGGGAGTCAAGAGTTCCTCCGAAGTGACGGGCCTCTTCAACACTGTAAAACAGACGCAGGGTCAAGGCACAAACCCTCTTAGCCCTCTGTTCAGGCTTTCAACACAAACTTCCTGAGCCTCAATCTGACATCAGTGACCCAGAGTGGCAAAGATCCCTGCCTCCCAGTTAACAACTCCAGCCAAACAGAGGCAGAAAATATGAGCAAACATCAGTTCAGTTCAGTCGCTCAGTCGTGTCCGACTCCTTGCGACCCCATGAATCGCAGCACGCCAGGCCTCCCTGTCCATCACCAACTCCCGGAGTTTACTCAAACTCATGCCTGTTGAGTCGGTGATGCCATCCAGCCATCTCATCCTCTGTCGTCCCCTTCTCCTCCTGCCCCAACCTCTCCAAGCATCAGGGTCTTTTCCAGTAAGTCAGTTCATCCCATCAGCTGGCCAAAGTACTGGAGTTTCAGCTTCAGCATCAGTACTTCCAATGAACACCCAGGACTGATCTCCTTTAGGATGGACTGGTTGGATCTCCCTGCAGTCCAAGGGACTCTCAAGAGTCTTCTCCAACACCACAGTTCAAAAGTATCAATTTTTTGGTGCTCAGCTTTCTTCACAGTCCAACTCTCACATCCATACATGACCACTGGAAAAACCATAGCCTTGACCAGACAGACCTTTGTTGGCAAAGTGATGTCTCTGCTTTTTAACATGCTATCTAGGTTGGTCATAACTTTCCTTCCAAGGAGGAAGCATCTTTTAATTTCATGGCTGCAGTCACCATCTGCAGTGATTTTGGATCCCCCAAAAATAAAGTCTGACACTGTTTCCATTGTCTCCCCATCTATTTCCCATGAGGTGATGGGACCGGATGCCATGATCTTAGTCTTCTGAATGTTAAGCTTTAAGCCAACTGCTTCATTCTCCTCTTTCACTTTCATCAAGAGGCTCTTTAGTTCCTCTTCACTTTCTGCCATAAGGGTGGTGTCATCTGCATATCTGAGGTTATTGATATTTCTCCCAGCAATCTTAATTATAGCTTGTGCTTCTTCCAGCCCAACGTTTCTCATATTGTACTCTGCATATAAGTTAAATAAGCAGGGTGACAATATACAGCCTTGACGCACTCCTTTTCCTATTTGGAACCAGTCTGTTGTTCCATGTCCAGTTCTAACTGTTGTTTCCTGACCTGCATACAGGTTTCTCAAGAGGCAGGTCAGGTGGTCTGGTGTTCCCATCTGTTTCAGATTTTTCCACAGTTTATTGTGATCCACACAGTCAAAGGCTCTGGCATAGTCAATAAAGCAGAAATAGATGTTTTTCTGGAACTCTCCTGCTTTTTTGATAATCCAGCGGATATTGGCAATTTGATCTCTGGTTCCTCTGCCTTTTCTAAAACCAGCTTGAACATCTGGAAGTTCATGGTTCATGTATTGCTAGCCTGGCTTGGAGAATTTTGAGCATTACTTCACTAGCATGTGAGATGAGTGCAAACAACCCTAAACCTAACTTACAGAAAGCAGAGATGGGGCAGCGGGAGGGGAAGCAAGAGTGCCAAGGGACTTCTTGAATTTCTTTCTTTCAAGCCCGGATAGGCATTCAGCGGGCTTCCCTTGCGGCTCAGCTGGTAAGGAATCTGCCTGCAATGTGGGAAATCTGGGTTCAATCCCTGGGTTGGGAAAATCGGCTGGAGAAGGGAAACAGAGGAGAAGGGGACAACAGAGGATGAGATGGTTGGATGGCATCACTGACTCAATGGACATGAGTTTGAGCAAGCTCCGGGAGTTGGTGATGGACAGGGAGGCCTGGCGTGCTGCAGTCCATGGGGTCGCAGAGTTGGACACGACTGAGCGACTGAACTGAACTGAACTGAGGCATTCAACACTTTCAAGGGGGGCAGATCCGCCTGCAATGCAGGAGGCTCGGGTTCGATCCCTGGGTCAGGAAGAGCCCCTGGAGAAGGAAATGGCAACCCCACTCCAGTATTCTTGCCTGGAGAATCCCAAGGTCAGAAGAGCCTGGTGGGTTATAGTCCATGGGGTCACAAATGAGTCGGACACGACTTAGTGACTAAACAACAACAGCAAGGCATTCAAATTGTCAAAATTAAGAGGAATTCCGGCTTTGGCAGACTGCGAACCATGTTTCCAGAGCTAATGCCATACAACAATCCCCCCCCCAATCATACTATACACATCCTGTTCACCAGAGAGCTCCGTGGAATTCCTCGTTAACGTCCCAGATTGTGCACGTACACTGCCTTTGGCCCTGAACCCTAACACCCGGGAGCTTTTCTGCATCCTTAACACATGCTGGCTACTCTGCTCAGCACTTTATACTCTGTTTCACCATCACAAGAACTAATGGATCATTTCATCCTTGTCCCTATTCTACTAGGGAGGAAACAGAAGCTGAGAAAAGTTAAGGAGCTTGTGTCCAAGGCCTCAGAGTCAAATGCTACCAAGATTTAAACTCAAGCGTTGATGCCACTGCCCACCCTCAGAAGACAGGGTGCAGAAGCCCCAGTATGGCTGCGTGTGGCCCCCCAAGACACCCGAACCATCAGATCACTGCTGGGCTCCAGCAGACAGCAAAGACGGCGGTCCCTTCCTGACTTGCAGCCTAAAAACCCAGCAAAGATGAACCCCGTCCACGCGGTGCTCACGCAGAACTGGAACAGAGACTGCCACGGCGGCCCAGGGCAGCCTGTGGCCTGGGGGGTGGGGGCCGTCCGATCTCAGTTACAGACACCATGAGCTTGAGCGCAGAGAAACTGGAGTGGCAGGGCCGGGAGCTCAACACGGAGCACAGCCTCCATCCCCTCTTCAGGGGCCTTCAGGGGCCGGAGGCCAGTCCCGGGCCAAGGGCCAGCGGGGGACGAGAGGCGGCGAGACCCAGGCCGTCGGGCAGGGCCCCGCCCCGCACTTTCTCAGGCGAGGGCGACGGGGAGGTTCCCGCTGACCTGACCGGTCACTGGGGTGCACGCTTCTGCTTTCAGAAAGCTCATAATGGAGGACATGGGTTTATGGTCTCCCCTACAGAGGGAGAAGGGTGAGATCAAGAACAGCAGCTCTCAGCAGAGGGTCAGGAGGTGGGGGAAGGGGCCCGTGGTTGAGGACTGCAGCCTTTTAACTCCCCGTCAGTCAACCCCGCTGCACTCTCAGCCCTCGGATCCCTTCTGGGGTTTATGGGGGTGGATGTCGGAATCACACTGCACTGTGACATCTGACAACAGCCACCATTTATCATTACACTGTCTACTTTTATTGAGATATAATCGACACACTAGATTCATTTCAGGTTACAACATAATGATGTATGTATTACAAAATGATCACCTAATTCAGTTAAGGTCATCTCCTCATGTAACTACAAGCTTTTTCTTCTTGAAATGAGAGCTTTTCAGATCTACCCTGGGGACTTCCCTGGTGGCTCAGTGGCTGGGACCCTCAGCTCCCAAAGCAGGGGGTCCAGGTTCAACCCCTGGTCAGCAGCCAGATCCCACCTGCTGTCGTTAAGGGTCCCTCATGCTGACTGAGGCCCAGTGCACCCAAATAGATAAAAATACTTAAAAAATGGTCTGCCCTCCTAGCAACATTCAAACATACAGCGCAGTGTTACTAACTGCGGTCACCACGCGGTACACTGCATTCCCCAGGACATGCTTAGAGGCTGGAAACATGTGCCCTTTGACCCCCTCTGCCCATTTTGCCCACTCGACCTTCCGGCCCCCCGACCAGGCCCCTCTGGCCATCACTGGCTTGCTCTCTGAACGCATGAGGTTCCTGTTATGTCCCACATACACGTGAGATCAGGCGGTGTCCGTCACCGTTTGTCTGACGTTTCACTTAGCATGTCGGCTGCAAGGTTCGCCCGTTTTGTTGCAAAGAGCAGAGTTCCCTTCACTTTCCTCACGGAATTACATTCCACTGTGTATGCGTATGTCTGTGTGATCTATCACATCTCCTTTGTCCATGAATCCCCTGATGGGCACTGAGGTTGCTTCCATGTCTTGGCTATTATAAACATGGGGGTGCAAATGAAATCTCAAATGAGCGTTCTCCTCTCCTACAGATAACACTCAGAAGTGAGACTTCGGGGTCACAAGGCGCTTCGGCTTCTTTCAGGGATCACCACACTGCTTCCCACAGTGGCTGTACCTGTCTACATTCCCACCAGTCGTGCATGACGGCCCCCTTTCCCCTACACGCTCACCATTTGTCATGTGAGTTCTTTTTAATGTCAGCCACTCTGACAGGGGTCAGGAGGCCTCTCATTGTGACTCTGAGTCACACTATATTGTAATACTTGGCAACAATGCTAACCACTAATACACTGTCGCTCTTTCCTATGTTAAAATGTGCAGAAACTTTGAAACCTGGGGAGTCATTTCTAGCTTTCTCTTCTCATACTCTTGAGAACTTATTTACTCATCACAATGATACTGATTATATTACTTTTTATAGCACTTAATCTGGATTAGGGCATTTACATATAGTATTAAAAATACATGCTGATGGATAACTAATGATTAACTTTAAATGCCTTACCATGAAGCCTGCTTACCTACTTGAGGGAAAAAAAAATCGCAGGTGAGCTCCTTCCATCTTGGGAGTCCACTAAAGAGATGAAAGAGGAGCTTGTCAGAACGTCGAGGTAGGATTTACCAACCACAATGAAGTCCTGACAGTTCTGGTCGTTAGAGACCCAACCTTCCATTTCTACCTGCACGTCAGTGAAATTCCCCCTTTGGGCCAAGGGGGTAAGGAGAAAGAGGAAAGAACACAACCTTCTATTCCCCCAACCAATCAAAAACACATACAACGGCTTTAGCACAACTGACACTTTCCTGAAGTTGAACTCTTTTAACTTGGAGGTGCTCGGTTTCCACTGGGACTTCAAACATGATGTTTCTAACCTCAAGGTTCTTCTCATACTGCCTTATCAGCGGTGCTCTAGTAACTGAAAAACTTGGTCATATACGGGTGCGCAAAGATTTCCCAGCAGGTGTGGAAGCAAGTTCCTGCATCTACTTGCAGGTTAAAACTTTATCCTGAGAGCGAGACCTCCACTACAGAAGGCAGGGGAAAAAAAAGTTAGATTAAGAAAAATACTCACTTGCCTAAAGCACAGCATTAGACGACTGTTTTCTCTTAAAGCCTTTGAACAACATCTATTTGTCCTTATTCTAATGGAAGCTTTTCACTTTTTTCTCAGAGAGGCTCTGCTCACTGAAGGGGGCCGTGGCCTCTCAGCATCGCATCTTCACCTGCTGGTGAGGACTCAGCACAAAGAAGAGCCTGCTCCCTGAAGGTGACTCTGAATGCGGGGGGCCGGGCACTACACACGCGGGGCGGCAGGTGTCCTCACGGCCCCGCTGACCCCAGCGGACCACAGTGCACTCCTGGGAGGGAGGGGGTCAGGAGCAGAGAGAAGGCAGTGGCATCCCTGGGTCCGGGCGCCTGTGGGCCGAGGAAGTGATTGCATCTGAGTGCAAGTTCATTACCAATCTGTGTGCCTAGGTTGCTGGAATCTGTGTGCCTAGGTTGCTGGGTTGTTTTTTTTTTTCCTGGAACATAAAGTCTACGGAGGTTGAAGAGCAGAGTTTGAAACCGCAAGGCACGGGGAGTCGCCTGCAGGGCTGGCTGGGTTGCGGAGCTGCACGCCTCTCCCTTGCGGGTGCAGAGACCTGGCAGATTCAAGCATCAGTGAGATCGGGCGGCGGACGCCGCGGCTGCTCCCGGGCTGGGCTGCGGGCGCAGAGCCCCTCAGATGCCGGGATTCGCAGCTGTCCTGGGAACCCTGTCTGCAGACAGCCGACTTCCCCAGGCCGTGCCCCGCTCCGAGGGGCGCCCAGCATCCAGCGGCCGGTCAGCGTGAGGGCCCAACGGCCTGGCCACCTCGCCCAAGAGGGGACCCCTCTCCACGCCCCCGCCCCGACTCCAGAGCGCCACCTGGGGTCAGCCGCCGCCTTCACGGGGCGCGCTCCCTTCCTCCCCCGGGCGCGCCTGCCTGCCTGCCTGCCTGCCGTGGTGTCCAAGTCTGAGACCCCTGGACGGCGGCCGCCGGGTCCCTCCGCCGAGGATGCTCCGGCAACCTCAGTGGGGCGGGGTCTTCCGCACCCAGGGAGCGAGCTCGTATCCCTCAGCTCTCCCGCACTGGCTGGGGTTCTGTCCCACGGCGCCGCCGGGAAGCCCCCATCAAGAGGAGGCGCCCCCAAACCGCACCGCGCTCGGAGCTCCCCGCCCCCGTTCGTCCCCTCCGCTCAGGGAGGGAAGCCGCTTCACCGCGCCCGCGTCCCCAGCGCCTCGGGCAGACAGACGGCCCGCCACTCACCAGACTTGGGGTTGCAGAGCACCGGCGGGCTGTTGGACAGCGCGGGGCTGCTGGTGAAGTAGCCGCCGCCGCCGCCGCTCATGCTGCTCCTCCGCGCGGCCGACGCGGTCTTGATCTCCTTGCTGGGGCTGACTGCGGGCGAGGACACGCGGTCAGGCCGCGGGCCGGGCCCCGCGACACGCGCGGTCACCCGAGGGGTGGGCCGGGCCCCGGGACACGCGCGGTCACCCGAGGGGTGGGCCGGGCCCCCGGGACACGCGCGGTCACCCGAGGGGGGGGCCGGGCCCCGGGCCCCGCGGCGGCACGCGAGGGGGGGGGGGGGGCCCCGGGACACGCGCGGTCACTCGAGGGGTGGGCTGGGTCCCCGGGACACGCGCAGTCACTCAAGGGATGGGCCAGGTCTCCAGGGACACGCATGATCACTCATGGTGATGGGCTGGGGCCTCGAGGACACTCATGGTCACGTGCGGCGGTGGGCTGGGTTCCTGAGGTCACGCACGGTCACCCACGGTGGTGGGCCGGGTCTCCAGGGACACGCGCGGTCACGCGCAGCAGTGGGCTCAGTTCTCTAGGACATGGGCGGTGATGGGCTGGATTCCCGAGGTCACGTGCGGTGACAGGCCAGGTCCCCGAGGACACGCGCAGTCACGCGCAGCAGTGGGTTCAGTTCTCTAGGACGTGGGCGGTGATGGGCTGGATTCCCAAGGACACGCGCAGTCACGCACAGTCACGCATGGCAGTGAGCTTGGTTCTCGAGGACGTGGGCGGTCACCCGCGGGTGTGGGCCAGGTCCCCGAGGACCGGCGCGGTGACGCATCGCGGTGAGCTCGGTTCTCGAGAACAGGCGCGCCTGCAGCTGCCAGGGTCGTGGGGCAGCCTCCCCGTGCCAGAATCAAGCCCTCTGGCCTTGTCATCGGAAAAGCAAGGGTCTGAGTGGCAGTTCCGCCACTTATGAATAGCACAAGCTGGGCCTAGTCCCTTGGGTTTTGTAAGCCTCAGTTTCCCCAGCTGTAAAGTGGGAATAATGCTGTCCCATGGGGACTGGTGCAGGCGTGGTTATACAGGGGAAAGCACTCAGCTACATGAAATACTATTTTAAGAACCACGGAGCTCCTGCCAAGCATCCCTGAGAGGATGTAAATTAAGTGCTGGCAAGACACTTAATGAACTAACGTGACAGTAAGTGCCTCCTGATTGAAGATTATACCATTAATCACCCAGAAGGAGACTGAAACACAGGGCATGACCTCAGGCTTTGAAGGCCTGCAGTCCTGAAGCAGCGGCTTCAGTGATCCCACCTCACCTTTCCCTCCGCGGAGGTGGCTGGCTCTCACCAGCTGGAGGAGAGCACAGTGCGGGACGCGGGGAAAGGAGCGGCGGAGAGCCTGGCCCCGGGATGCCCAAAGCCAGGCTGGCCCTCAAGGTCACCCTGGTTACTGTATCCTCACCACGGTCACCTGTTCAGGTCTCTGGGGCTCAGTGAAGAACAGGGAGGCTGTGAACGGTTCCTCTGCGATTGCAGGATGCTGCCGCCTTAGGGGCACACAGCTGGAGGGCATCTAAGCACGGGCTTAGGCGCTGACCCTCAGCTAGCGCTTCCTCTCCTGGCGTGGCCCCTGCGTCCTTCTCTGCCCCATCCCAGCCATGTCTGAGGAGCCTGGGAAGTGGAAGGCTGGACAGGAGCGCCGGGTTAGGATAGAATCCCTGGGGCACCCAGCTCCGCCCAGCACTTTCTAGTTGTGGGAGCTTGCCTAACACACTCCACCGCTCAGTGACTGCGCTTCTTCACCCGTAAAGTGGGGATAAGGAAAGTCTGTCCTCGCAGAGTAACAGTGAGGCTTCAATGCGAAAATGTATGCAGGCTAGCTCGGCTCCCTGCCAGCTGCAGAGGCTCCCAGGACTTCTGGTTCTAAGTGTTCTCACTGTCGCCTCCTGTGTGTAACCAATACACGTCTTCCTTTCGCTCTGGGTTTCAGGTAAAGCCTGAGGCCTTAGGCTCCAAGTCTTAGGGTAACCAGTTTCCTGAGTCAGTGTCGAGTTTTCAGAGGAGTGGAAGATGGCCCAGTAAGCACTCCATCCTCTTATACAGAATGACACGTCATTACCCTTCTCTGAGTGAATGAGGTTATTCTGTTCAGTTCAGCCTGTTTAAATGGGGTTATCATTGTGAACATCAGTCATCATTTCCGGCCAGGTTACCTGTCAACATGAGACTGTCTGACCTTGCACATAATGCCCCAGGATACTGTGCTTTCTGGGCTCCTATGTCTGCCTTTCATAGTTTTAACTTGCTCTGTGTGACAGACAGATAATCAGTTGCCTTTTAGTTGTATATGCCCTCAAAAGTCTTATTCATCCTTATATAGATTTTCAATGCTGGACTTAGAAAATTGGATAATTAATGGTATGTACGGATTGTTTCTCAGGCAGTAAAGAATCTGCCTGAAATACCAGAGACCCAGAAGTGTTTGTAAATGAAAAGTAAATAAGGTATGGGTGAGAGCTTGAGTGGTCTTTTGTAATTTAAAAACATAAAATTATAAAACAGACTTCACAGCATGGAAGTTGATTTCCCAGAAACAATTTGGTGGTGTGTGCGTATGTTTTCTTTTGGGGGCAAAATAAATAAATATATAATTTTTGGCTATAAATAAGATGTTTCTTGAGGACAGACTTCACAGAGGTGAGTTGTGACTGTTATTTCCCAGCAGACACACACGTGCGCCTTCGGAGCGGCCCGCACACACCTGACATGAAGCTGGCAGACTTCCGGTTGTCATGGCCCTGCTTCCGCAGACAGAAGGGGCTGTCGTGTGCCTCCTGGGAGGACGCGGACTTCTCACTGAGCAGCTCCATCAGCCTTCGCCTCCGCCGGAAGTTCATTCTGAACTGGTAGAGAAGGTTGCTGTCCACAAAAGGGCGCTTGTTGGACACTGGGGAGAAGAAACAGCAGGTGAGGCCGTCTGGTGCCCTGCAGGCGCTGGGCGCTGTAGCCGGGAAACCCCAGCCAACAGACAGGAGCGAAAGCCTTGACAAAGACTTTACACCAATGCTGCAATACCCTTTATACCTCAGGGATTTATTGTGGTCCATATGCAACTTCAATTTTATACTCTGAGTGCATGAATTGTGGAGATGCAGAACAGCCGACATTAGGCTTCAAAAGCCATGTGCCGAGGCCATTTCAGTCTCTGGGAAGTAACCAAGAATGGTGCAAACTGCCCAGCAACATGCTGAAGTCTCAAGTAACTCCTCAAAAATTCAAAACACTTGAATAGACTCTATCTTCAAAAATCCAATTAGCATATGACAAGAAACTTGCCCCCATTAGTTAATATGGAAATGCAAATTAAAATCACAATGAGATGCTATTTCACACTCACTAGACTCACAACACAAGAGAAGACTCTACACATGGGCATCACCAGATGGTCAACACCAAAATCAGATTGATTATATTCTTTGCAGCCAGAGATGGACAAGCTCTATATGGTCAGCAAAAACAAGACCAGTAGCTGACTGTGGCTCAGATCATGAACTCCTTATTCCCAAATTCAGACTTAAATTGAAGAAAGTAGTGAAAACCACTAGACCATTCAGGTATGACCTAAATCAAATCCCTTATGATTATAAAGTGGAAATGACAAAACAGATTCAAGGGATTAGATCTGATAGACAAAGTGCCTGAAGAACTATGAACAGAGGTTCGTGACATTGTACAGGAGACAGGGATCAAGACCATTCCCAAGAAAAAGAAATGCAAAAAAGCAAAATGGCTGTCTGAGGAAGCCTTACAAATAGTTGTGAAAAGAAGAGAAGCAAAAAGCAAAGGAGAAAAGGAAAGATATTCCCATTTGAATGCAGAGTTCCAAAGAATAGCAAGGAGAGATAAGAAAGCCTTCCTCAGTGATCAACGCAAAGAAATAGAGGAAAACAATAGAATGGGAAAGAATAGAGATCTCTTCAAGAAAATTAGAGATACCAAGAGAACATTTCATGCAAAGATGGGCTCAGTAAAGGACATAAATCATATGGACCTAACAGAAGCAGAAGATATTAAGAAGAGATGGCAAGAATACACAGAAGAACTGTAAAAAGATCTTCATAACACAGATAACCACAATGGTGTGATCACTCACCTAGAGCCAGACATCCTGGAATGCAAAGTCAAGTGGGCCTTAGGAAGCATCACTATGAACAAAGCTAGTGGAGGTGATGGAATTCCAGTTGAGCTATTTCAAACTTAAAAGATGATGCTGTGAAAGTACTGCACTCAATATGCCAGCAAATTTGGAAAACTCAGCAGTGTCCCCAGGACTGGAAAATGTCAGTTTTCACCCTAATCCAAAAGAAAGGCAACGCCAAAGAAATGTTCAAACTAGTGCACAACTGCACTCATTTCACATGCTAGGAAAGTAATGGTCAAAATTCTCTAAGCCAAGCTTCAACAGTACATGAACTGTGAACTTCCAGATATTCAAACTGGATTTAGAAAACGCAGAGGAAACAAAGATCAAATTGCCAACTTCCGCAGGATCATCAAAAAAGCAAGAGAGTTCCAGAAAAACATCTCTTCTGCTTTATTGACTCCGCCAAAGCCTTTGGGGCTGTGAAAGAAAGTAAAGTGCAAGTGAAGTCGCTCAGTCGTGTCCGACTCTGTGCAACCCCGTGGACTGTAGCCCTCCAGGCTCCTCCGTCCATGGGATTCTCCAGCCAAGAATACTGGAGTGGGGTGCCATTTCCTTCTCCAGGGTATTTTCCCAACCCAGGGATCGAACCCAGGTCTCCCACATTGAGGGTAGATGCTTTAACCTCTGAGCCACCAGGGAAGCCTTTGACTGTGTGGATCACAACAAACTGTGGAAAATTCTTAAAGAGATGGGAATACCAGACCACCTGACCTGCCTTCTGAGAAACCTGTATGCAGGTCAGGAAGCAACAGTTAGAACTGGACATGGAACAACAGACTGGTTCCAAATAGGAAAAGGAGTACGTCAAGGCTGTACATTGTCACCCTGCTTATTTAACTTATATGCAGAGGACATCAGGAGAAATGCTGGGCTGGATGAAGCACAAGCTGGAATTAAGATTGCCGGGAGAAATATCGATAACCTCAGATATGCAGATGACACCACCCTTATGGCAGAAAGTGAAGAAGAACTAAAAAACCTCTTGATGACAGTGAAAGAGGATAGTGAAAATGTTGGTTAAAACTCAACATTCAGAAAACTAAAATCATGGCATTTGGTCCTACCACTTCATGGCAAATAGATGGGGAAACAATGGAAACAGTGACAGACTTTTTGTGTTCCCAAATCAGAGCAGATGGTGACTGCAGCCATGAAATTAAGACACTTTGTCCTTGGAAGAAAAACTCTGACCAACCTAGACAGCATGTTAAAAAGCAGAGACATTTCTTTGCTGACAAAGGTCTGTATAGTCAAATTATGGTTTTTCCCATGGTCATGTATGGATGTGAGAATTGGACTCTAAAGAAATCTGAGCTGAAGAATTGATACTTTTGAACTGGCGTTGGAGGAGACTCTTGAGAGTCCCTTGGACTGCAGGGAGATCCAACCAGTCCATCCTAAAGGAGATCAGTCCTGGGTGTTCATTGGAAGGACTGATGCTGAAGCTCCAGTACTTTGGCCACCTGATGGGAAGAACTGACTCATTGGAAAAGACCCTGATGCTGGGAGGGATTGGGGGCAGGAGAAGGATGACAGAGGATGAGATGGTTGGATGGCATCACTGACTCGATGGACATGGGTTTGAGTAAACTTCAGCAGTTGGTGATGGACAGGGAGGCCTGGCATGCTGCAGTTCATGGGGTCACAAAGAGTTGGACACAACTGAGTGCCTGAACTGAACTGACTGAGCCTCCAGTGATAAGAGTGACAGCTTAGAGTGTTGCTGAGGATATGGAGGAACTGGGGGTCTCACTTTGCTACTGGGAATAGAAAATGGTAAAACCAAGTTGGAGAAGAGTCAGAAAGATCTTAAATATTTATACGCATATACCCTGTGTGTTTTTCAGTCACTAAGTTGTGTCTGACTCTTTGCGACCCCTGGACCGCAACACACCAGGCTTCCCTGTCCTTCACTGTCTCCCGGAATTTGCTCAAATTCATGTTCACTGAGTCACTGATGCTATCTAACCATCTCATCTAGCCCATATCCCCACAACTATCAGGACTCTACTTGCAACAAATGAAAACAAATGCCTACTGCAGCCTTATCCACGGGAGCTGGAGACTGGGGCAGTGTTTCCATCAGCAGGACAGGTAAGTGGGCTGTTAAGACTCACGCCGTGAAACACCACTCGGTGGTAAACAGCAATGAGCCACTGACACAGAAGACAGCGTGGATCAATACCAAGAGCGTGAAGCCGAGCTAGAAAGGCCAGACACAAGGTATATACATACTGAGTGCAATTTATATGAGTCTCAAGAGAAGACAAAATTCACATATGATGATAGAAATTAGAAAGGGGGAGGGGTGAGAGACTGGCTGGGAAAGAGCAGGAGGAGACTTGCTGGGGCAATGAGGATGTTCTGTATCTTATTTTTACATGAATATATATATACACACACATATATTGTCAGGAACATATACACACACATATCTATTATCGGGGGCTTCCCAGGTGAAATCAAACTACACGTTTAAGACACATGCATTCTCTTGTAGGTGAAGTGTGCGTCTGTGAATAGAAGAAATAATCAGGGATTCCCTAGTGCTCAGTGGTGAAGACCCCACCTGTCAGTTCAGGAGACACGGCTCCATCCCTGGTCCAGGGAGACCCCACACGCCTCAGCGCGACTAAGCCCGCACCCCACGGCCACAGGGCCTGCGCGGCGGCCACGGAGGCCCTAAGGCCCCCA
>CM035278.1:76458209-76570590 GCA_020226075.1 Hydropotes inermis | reverse complement strand
GCCCCGCGCCCTGAGCCCCCTGAGCCCGCAGGCCCCCGGCCCGCGCCCTGAGCCCCTGAGCCCGCAGGCCCCCGGCCCGCGCCCTTAGCCCCCTGAGCCCGCAGGCCCCCGCCCCGCGCCCTGAGCCCCCTGAGCCCGCAGGCCCCCGGCCCGCGCCGAGCCCCCTGAGCCCGCGCTCCGTGGCTGCGGAGGCCCTCAGGCCCCTGGCCCGGCATCCTGAGCCCCGAGCCCGCAGGCCCCCGGCCCGCGCCCTGAGCCCCCTGAGCCTGCAGGCCCCCGGCCCGCGTGCCGCAGGGGTGGGAGCCCCGAGAAGCCCATGCAGGGCCGCCGGAGAGGGGCCGCGCTGCGGCCAGGGCCCAGCAGAGACACAGGCCAGGAACAGTCAGTTTTTAAGAAACACACGGCAACAGCACGCTTCTCCAGTGGGCTGGGAGACCAGGAACAGGGGTCTTCGCGCCTAAACCCAGCGGGCGAGGCAGCGCAGCCGCCGCCAGGGCGGGCGAGGCAGGCGCTGACGCCCGCGCGTGGTCAGGTTCAGAACGCGCTCGTCCTGTCCTGCCTGCCTGAGGTTTAAAATGTGGGCTTTTAATCCAGCTTTTCTCTCTGTTCTTTTCAACTATTTCTACTCTAACAGAAATTTCTCTCCGACTGCTTCATAGTTAAAGGCAGTCAAAACTCCTGCAGTTTTGGAAAAAAGAAAAAAATTGAGAGGATTTCTTTTTCTTCCTTTTAATTTCAGCAAGACAGGTCAAAATCTGGTTTTATTTTAGAGATTCTACATGCATTCTGTAGCAGCGTCACTGAAATATAATTTACATACAAGATAACTTACCCACTTAATGTGCAGAGTTCTTTATCTATTCAACTCTAGAATGTGCTCACAGAGCTGTGCATCCCAGCATCACAATCAATTTTAAAATATTCCCATCACCCCCAAAAGAAACCCAGCTCCTGAGCTGTCATTTTCAATCTGCCCGTAACCCTTATTCACAGGCAAGCACTGATCAACATCCCATCCCTACAGCGTTGCCTGCCTTCAGCATTTCGTACGATTATAGTCACATAAGCTATGGTCCACTGTGACTCGCTTCTTCCACTTGGCATAATATTTACTAGGTTTATCCATGTAACGCCATGTACTGGCATTTTCCTCCTTTTTTTTTTTTTTAACCTCACTCCTCTTTGTTGCCAAATAATTTCCTGTAGTCATGTACGGATCTGAGAGCTGGACTATAAAGAAAGCTAAGCGCAGAAGAATTGATGGTTGAACTGTGGTGTTGGAGAAGACTCTTATGAGTCCCTTGGACAGCAAGGAGATCAAACCAGTCCAGCCTAAAGGAAATCAGTCCTGAATATTCATTGGAAGGACTGATGCTGAAGCTGAAGCTCCAATACTTTGGCCAGCTGATGGGAAGATCTGACTCATTGGAAAAGACCCTGAAGCTGCGAAAGATTGAAGGCAATCTGAGAAGAGGGTGGCAGAGGATGAGATGTTTAGATGCATCACCGACTCAATGGACGTGAATCTGAGCAAACTCCATGAAACAGTGGAGGACAGAGGAGCCTGGTGTGCTGCAGTCCAAGGGATCATAAAGAGTCAAAGAGTCAAGACATGATTTAGCAACTACACAATAACAACAAAAAACTATTCACTTCAGGTAAATGAATGATGTTGGCCACGAAGGCAAACACATCTAATTTAGAGATGATGCTGCATGCTCTTAGTAAATAATACATTCTTGTATTCAGGAGATTATAAATACATCCTACACCAAAAGATAAGTCAATTACATTTTGATTTGATATCTGTAAATAGTGGCTCCCGTGATAGTCAAGTTTTTATATAAATTTATCACTACATTCAACAATACTATAACACAATGATACTATAATACTAATTTTATAGATAACTTATTTTTTTCTGGCAACCTTTTCTGAGTTTACTGTGAGTTTTAAAATCCTCAAGGTGACTTTGGCAACAGTATCTTAAATTATAACCTGAAAACGCATAGTACTGTATATACCCTTATTAACACCTACTGTTTTGTCTTTGCACAGTGAATGACAGGAACACTGGCTTTGGTATAAATAAATCCAGAATAGCATTCTAAACCTACACCAATTCCATGACAGATAAAAGTACCTTAAAAACATTTTTAATTGAAATGGAAATTTGAAGTTATCTGCAGGCTTTACCTACTGAGCCGAGGATTAATTCACTCCTATTCTCTACCTCCCGAGTTCTATACCACCTATATCTAAAATGGTAAACATATCCCCTAAGATAAGATACAAGGAGTAAGTTTAAATAGCCCTTTGTCATCACATTGTGACTCCAATAATCTACATGTTTAAACATGACCAAATCAGGGCAAAGTAGGACTGTATAAGATAGTGGACTATCCATGTTAAACATAATGCCAAGATTGAAAGAACTCAGTGAATTGTACATTTGTTATTTTACAACCACTAGTGGTAAAGAACCCGCCTGCCGATGCAGGAGACATAAGAGATGCTGGTTTGATCCCTGGGTTGGGAAGGTCCCCTGGAGAAGGGCGTGGCAGCCCACTCCAGTGTTCTTGCCTGGAGAATCCCATGGATGGAGGAGCCCGCAAGGCCACAGTCCATAGGCCGGCAAGGAGTTGGATGCGACTGAAGCGACTTAGCCCGTTGTTGTTTTCACTGTGACCATCATTTGCTGATGATATATTGTCATTTGACTTATGGGAATTCAATTTTATGCGACACTGCATTCAATGCCCCACTTCCATTTTCAAGGACTGATTTGGTTTTCAGGGCCTCGGGAGCAGCCACACGCTTTCTCCACGTGTTCCTCCTTCAGCTGTGTGGTTAGCACAGATGGAGTCAAAATCCTTCTCTCAGAACAGGGACGTAACAATTGCATGTGTTACTTGCCGTGTTTTCAATGAATTCTTTGGCTTTTAAAAGCGCTCTTTAATTTTTCCCTCTCATTAAAAGTTTAAAGACACAAACACTCAGTTTTATACATTTGCTTTGTTTGTGAATGCAGTCCTAGGTATAACAAAGATAATCGTCCTCACAAACGCTAAGAGTGCAAGCAGCCGTGTCATAGTGTCCGCCAGCCACGCGTGACACCGCTCGTGTGTTCAGCCAGTGAGCGCCAGGGGAGGGCCGCACCTGCCCAGCCGTCGCCCCTCAGCACGCTGGCTGGACCAGACGCTTCATCTGCTCACCCTTTCGAGCTCGTCAATACCAAAGTCGTCCCAGAGAGACATCCCTTCATCTAAGAACAAAACGGTTAAGTCAGAACTTTTCTGAAGACTCTCTTATGCTGAATAACTTTCAGAAAACAGTTTTACCGCGATGAAAAGCGATGGCCCAAGTGTCAGAAGAATTCGGTTTTGCTCCCAGTTCTGCCACCTTTCTGAGCTGAGCGATTTGGGCAACTCACCAAACTGAGACCTCAAACTGCCCGCAGGGTTTTGCTGTGAGGAGGCAACAGGACCGCTTCCATGAGCAGTCTGGAATGGTACCTGACGGTCCTGTGCAGCGCTCTTCTGCTCAGGGTCTGCACAGGGTCTGCACAGGGTCTGCACAGAACCGCTCCGTCTGTCTGTCCCCCCTGCTTTCAAGAAGCACTGTGTTCAGCTCCCGCGGGCAGTGCTAGCACCTTCAGTCATAAGAAATATGAAATCTTAACCGGATATCCAGTGTGGCAAGTATCCCACTGCAAGATGTTTAAATCTCAGATGTCAAAGAAAAGTAAGACATAAAGGGGTGAGTTAAGACAAAGGAAGTTTTAAGAAGGACTTAGATTAAGAAAGCCAAAGACTTCGTTTGTATAGGCACAAATATGTGGGCTCCCCAGGTGGTAAAGACTCTGCCTGCCAGTGTAGACTCAAGAGACTCAGGTTCAATCCCTGGGTTCGGAAGATCCCCTGAAGGAGGAAATGGCAACCTGCCCCAGTACTCTTGCCTGGAAAATTCCATGGACAGAGAAGCCTGGCAGCTACAGTCCATGGGGTCAGAAAGAGTCAGACACGACTGAGTGACTGACCGCATACACACACAAATTACATATGTAAAGTCTCAAGAAATAAAAATGGCTAAATAACATATAGTTTATATTCCAGAGAGAGGAATGAATTGATTCTTTTCTATACTTTAACAGGGCAATCTCCATATAAAATGCAAAATTCACTTGCTACATATGCAAATTCCTCTTTGTTAAACACAAAAAACAACAAAAAAGAAAATTCCTAGAGTCTAGGAAAAAGATATTAAAGACAAGGAGAGAAAACCAAGGAGAACAGTGATGGGTATGTCTAATCTTGAGGTCATTCCAATTTTTCATTTCTCCAATCCTAATCTCCAATCTCCAATCCACACCAGACCTTTCCATTATGCTAAATGTCGTCCACATACAATGTAACAAGTTTCTCCTTTGCTTCTTGAGAACACATATTTCTTAAGATGTACACATCACCACTGTTTACAACTACACAAATTTGGAACTAAAATTAATGTCTAGTAATTGAGGACTAGCTGCTGAATTGCTCCTGGAGATTAACGTCTAATCAGGTTAGACGTTAATGATAAGGTAAGACGTTAAGGATGAGGTAAGAGATGAGGTTCACAGTGTATGCGCAGAGCATATATGCTGGTCGCGCTTTCATCCCAGCTATAATCGAAAGCCGATGGTTTCCAATTCATCCCATGCATACTTTCTGGGCCTGCCCCAGCATTCCCTTTTGCAGTGGTCAAACTCTCCAGGGGCCTGACTTGGCTTAGCTTCAGGTGAGGCATAAAAACAGGAGGAAACGGAGAAACGGGCAGAAAGCTGCAGCGACGTAAACACAAGAGAGTCCCGTCGTCAGGGGAGCACGGGCTTCGGAAGCACTGAGCTCACAACGCTGACATTCGGGAAAAAGAAAACAGATCCCCGTTCACTGTATGCTTTCACTTTCAGAAAGCAGGAGGGTATCATGCAGTACATCTACCAAACCAATAAAGTGACATCATTCAGAGACATTCTTATGGAGGACAATATAGCTACATTTTCCCCGTTATAAATTATTAGGATGATTTTAGCAAAGGAAGAAAAATTTTAAAGCTGATTATCTGAAGGAAGAGGAATTGGCCCCTCTTCCACTCACACATATATTCTAAGGATGAATCTAAAAACTTCTCATCTTAAGCCCCATAAGTTGCGTTGAATATAAAAGATGTTTTAGGCTACTTATCTAGTCGGAGGGAGGAAGATCACCTACTGTCACACAGCCTTGAAATATCTGCTGACAGATGACATAACACAACAGACATCACGAAACAGCACTGAACCCAGCAGTGTGATAAGAAAGAAAGAAGGTGGGGTTAAGGAGGGGAGAGGGGAAAGAACGTGGGGCTATCAACTGCACCCTAGATAGCAACTCATCAGGAATTTTCACAAGTTTTAGAATTCAGAAGAGTCAAGAAGGCTTGGGCGTTGCCTGGTGGTCCAGGAGTAAGGCTCCCCTTGTAGCTCAGCTGATAAAGAATCCACTTGCAGTGCAGGAGACCTGGGTTCGATCCTTGGATCCAGAAGATCCCCTGCAGAAGGAAATGGCAACCCACTCCAGCGTTCTTGCCTGGGAAATCCCACGGACAGAGGAGCCTGGCGGGCTACAGTCCACAGGGTTTCAAGAGTCGGACGGGACTTAGCAACTAAAGCAGCACCACCAGTGGTCAGGGTCCCACAGGCCTTGTATTACAGCCCAGAATGGTGTGGGGTGCCTACCCAGACAGGGGAACAAGGATGCTGGCCACTATAACGGCAGAGAACAAGGGCCAGCAAAGGATGAGGCTGAGGGGCCAGGACTGTAAGTGCAAGGGGTGTCAAACGCAAAGGTCCTCAAGGTCGCCTTCCAGACAGAAGACCCTCACAAGCTGCGGTCAACGTCCTTACCACCAGGACTTGGTCCCACACGCCTCGGGGCAGCTAAGTCCCGTGCGCCAACTACGACGCCTGTGCTTTCGAGCCCAGGAAGTGCAACCAGCGAAGCCCACGCACCCCAGAGCCCATGAAAAGCCCACCCGGCAAAGCCAGAGAAAAGGCCACACAGAACGAAGACCCAGCACCGACAAATGTAAAGAAATAAAACCATTTTTAAGGACAACCCACAGCAGCAGAGGCGGGCGGGGCCTGCCACCTCACAGGTGCACAGTCGTGGCTGGAGGGTCTTTCTGGGCATCAGGGGTGTCACGCCACCTTACCACTGGCTCCACTCCTCCTGCTTTCTTTTTCCGAGCCTACTGAACGCTGTACTTCCTTCTGGAAGGACCCCTTAGCGTTCACAGGCATTGTTTAAGAGTACCGACAAACCCCAAGGAGCAAGATGTGGTAGATCTAGTCCCTAGACGTAGAGGTTCTAGAAGGGAAATCAATTCTGCCTACGAAGACGCTGCATCTTCCCTTCCAAAAAAGCTTTCAGTTGTCTCCCAAGTCCTGGGATGGACCTGCTCCTGCTGGGTCACAGTCCCACAGAGGCCAAGCATGTCACGTCACTCAGTATACTGCACATTAGAAAAAAAAACCACACTGTCAAGACTAACAAATAGGAATATTATGCTGCTTAAATCATGTGTCTGCTGGAAAATATGAGTTGAGCATTAATGACAACAGAAGATGAAATCTATTCATTAAAGAAAATCTAGACTGCACTTCAAGCCGTAACCACCCACCACAAGCCTCCTAAAGGGACGCAGGAGTTGGAAGCTCTGCTTTTCAAAGCCAGCGCAGTCCTTGATTCAAGAAGGTTGAGCACCTGTGTTCAAGTGTTTTACACCACACAGGGACGGCTAGGTGCCTGGGATACAGAACTCTTCAAAAGGCAGTAACAACAGTGCATCAGAGAACTAAAATAATTACTTCCTGAGTCCTGACAACATTTAGAAGAGGATATGAAAACAGGAAATTGATTTTAGGGCATACGTTCTATGAACTGACATTACTAAAACAAAACACTTCACATACACCGAGTTAGAACCCAGTCACACTCATTTAATTTGCCAGAAGGGAGGACAGGAGATGGAAAAGAGGAAACAGGGATGGAGGCATCTTTAATAAGACAGCGGGGAAGAAGCAAACGAAAGCATCACGTTGAGATCGCACAGGTTTCTGCTGCCGCTCTGACTGCCAGACAAGCAAAGGTGATCAGCAGATGGAAGGTCAAGTTACATTTCATTCTTCTCTATGCACCTTTAAATAATAGCTGGGTACCTTCCAAAGAACAGAACCTTGTACTGCTAGTGATAAAATTCAGAACAAAGCACATGTTTTTCAAAGATGACATTGTTTTTCAGAGACTAATTCATATCACAAGTGCAGAGAGGTCTGAAGACAAATCTACTTTGGCAAATGGAACACTTCACATACAAAATTCAAAGAAAGCTATCTGCAAGTCTATTCCAGATCTTTTGGAATTACTGACATAAATCCAAGGGCCTTTAGTGTTGATTTATTTTTTAAAGTATATATTCATCATAGAGTACATATAAGATATTGTTTAAGACCAGCAATGGATAAGGCCACTAAACCTATTAATCTCTGCCCATCAAGGCACCTGATGATGAGGATATGTTGACGATAAGAGCCAATATTTACAAAGTGACACGCCGTGCCAGGCCTTGTGCTAAGTACATGGCATGATTATCATTCAGTTCTCAAAGCAGCAGAGAGAGCTATCACAATTACTCATAGTTTACAGATGAGATTACACGAGGTCAACCTGCCCAAGGTCCCACAGTCATTAACCAGAAGATCCGAGAAAGAAGCACTAAGTCTAAGGACCCCATCCTTTATTCCCCTCTGCAGACGGTCCCCCATCCCATCATAATGCCCGCTGAGTGCGAGACGGGCTCACAAACCCAGAAACACAGCCTGCTTGCCCTTCTTACTCCTGTCGCCAGGTAACAGAGGCAGTTTGGCTGAACATGTTTCCTATGAAATGCTCCGCCAGGGTAAAACGCTGATTACCTTGCAACTGCTTATTAAAAGGGCCAAGCGGGGGCCTGGTAAACACACTTCTTCCTACAGATGGCTCCGGGTTGAACGCTGGCTTCACTCTTTACTAAGTGACTTAATTTCCCTGAGCTTCAGTTTTGTTCATCCATAAAGAAGAGCTGCGGGAGTAGTGAGACAGCGTAGGTAAACGGCTCGTCAGCGTCTCCAGTCCCCAGAGGCGTGCAGGCGGCCACATGCACGCTTCCCCGTGAGGGCCCACCGGGGTCAGGGTCCCAAGGACACCTTTCCCAGGTGTGATCCCTTTCAGACTTCACCTCTGTGTCTGGAAGGAACTCTGAGCGGTCTGGGGGAACAGGAGGCATCCTACCTACACCAAACAAATTCAGCATGGCCGACGCCATGGACAAGGACACCCAGTGCGACACTGGAGGCATTACAACAAACGCCATCCCGGACCCACTGCGTCCGAAAGCCCAGCACAGCTGTTCCCAGATGATGTCGCCTCACCACGCCAGGGGAGGTGCCATGTGACCTGTGGGTGCTTCACTGCAAAATAACTTATGAGGTGTTCCTTTTGAGACTGGACAGACTAGGACCCTTGCAGGAGGAGGAAACAGACGTTCAGCAAAGGAGGGTGTCAGTGGTGAGATTTAATAGCTAAAAGAACCCACAAAAAACCTGTCTCTGTATATTTTCTTTTTTCCCTTAATAGATACATTTTACTGAAGGACAGTCGACTTACAGCGTTTCAGGCACACAACAAGACGATCCAGTTATACATATACACATGTATTATTTTTCAGACTTTTTCCATTACAGGTTATTACAAGATGTTGACTATGGTTCCAGGTGCAATAGTTCCCAGGAATATCTGTTGTTTGTTTCATATCTATTTCATTTTTAAATTAGAAATTTAGCATCCTATTCATATATGTTCTATATTATTTATATTTGTACTCACTTTTTCTTAAAAATAAGGAAGATAGAAGATATAGGAATAATTTCACCTACTTTTTTTTTCCATTTATTTTTACTAGTTGGAGGCTAATTACTTTACAACATTGTAGTGGTTTTTGCCATACATTAACATGAATCAGCCATGGACTTACATGTATTCCCCATCCCAGTCCCCCCTCATTTTTAACCGGTAAACTTTATGTACTAGAATGATTTTAGTTTTATACAGAAAAGGCTGTAATGCTAGTACAGACAGCTCTCCTCTACTCTTCTCCCAGCACCCCTTGCTGTTGACATAAACAGGGTACACTGGTAAACCAGCCTTAACATCAGGAACACCCACCCACTCCAAACTAACTTAGAGCTGCGAGGACCTCCCTGTGTGGACGCAGGAGGCACACCGCTCTTTGGAAGCCCATGTTTCAGAGGGAAGGTCACTTAGTTACTTAATGAAAAAGACATTTGTCCTTGTGGCTGACACGGCTGGCTGCCTGTCCAAATCCAATCTCCCTCTCTTCCCCTCCATTATTTGTACAGGGCGGGAGTGCCGGCCGCAGCAGAGGGACCCACTGATGGCCCTCCAGGAAAAGAGGCCATGTGACAGAGATCCGGCCCTTGTGATGCAGGTAGAAATCTCCGGGAAAGGTGACTCTCCCTAAACAAAAAGGAAGCCCTCCCTCCGCTCCCCACCCTGCCCGTTTCTGTTCAAGCAGGCATTGCTATGCTTTCTCCTATAGGTAGTAACACACAGTTCTGTTATTCTGGAGACTGAAATCAAAGGCTTAAAAAACCCAACACTTTCTGTTTATCTACAGCCCACACCTTATAACAAGCTATGCTGGACTCAGGAGCCAAGGGCGATTAGATAGCACATCTGAGAGGCAGAAGGTACGCCTTCCTACTCGGCTCTGATTCCCTGGTGACACAGCTGCTTATGGACAGTCCTGGGTCTCACTGTTCCCATCTGTGGAAGAGAAGTCAGAGTAACTTCTTTAATCCAAAGCAGTGCAATTAACACACATATGGGAAGCCAGAGCGCTCCTGAAGACAGGACGGCAAGTGATGTCCTAGCATGAGTCGACAGCAGCGCTCAGGTGTCTACAAAGCCCAAAGGGCCCACAACAAAAGACCGGGGCTTTAAGACGATGCTCCTGAGTTTTGGGCCGCATCCTGGATAAGCCTGTTCTGAGCCTAAAGAGAATGACTGAGATCAGACTCAGTCCAAATGACTGACTGCAGCCAAGAATTTCTGACCTGTGGAAATATTTAATCAAAGGAAATATTAAAAAATCAGAGGAGAAAGAAAACACGACCATGAAACCACTGTGCTAAATAGAGAACTGCGGTTTCCGTTCCTGAAACCGTGTGGTGGGCACCCTGGTTTATTTGGGTGTCCAAACCGGCACGGCAAAGCAGACACCGAGGTGCGTCCTCAACACAAATTCTCAGGCAGTTCAACCACTGAGGAATGAAGTTCTCTGAGCTGAGGAGCTGAAAAATGAAATACACACTCACCAAGACACACCAACCCCTGTGCTGGTTTCATACAGGTCTAGAGGGCTTCCCTGGTAGGTCCGTGGTCAGGAGCTGCCCGCCCAGGCAGGAGACACAGGCTTGAACCTTGACCCGGGAAGACTTCAGGTGCCGAAAAGTAAGCCCCTGCATAACTGTTAAGCCAGGGGCTTCTCTGGTGACTCAGACGGGAAAGAAGCCACCTGCAGTGCGGGAGAGCTGGGTCAGGAAGACCCCCTGGAGGCGGGCAAGGCTACCCACTCTGTACTCTTGCCTGGAGGGTCCCGTCGACAGAGGAGCCTGGTGGGCTACACTCCATGGGTCACAAAGACCGGGACACGGCCGAGGGACAGGCTCAGCACTAAAGCCTGGGAGACGCAATTCCTGAGCCCACGTGGCCGGGAGCTTCTGCTCTGCAGGAGGAGACGTGCCTAAGCGCAGCACCAAAGCTTCTGCTAACCCCAGCCAGGGGAAAGCGCACGAAGCCTCAGAGACCCACACCGCCAGAAAGGAAGGAAGGAAATTATTTTTTTTAAAAAGGCTTTAAATCTGTGTTCTCCATAACAACTGACAAGCACTTGAAATGCGAGAATCTGAATTGAGATGAGCTGTACATGTAACATACACCCTGGATTTTAAAGATCAAGTATTTAAGAAAAGAAAGTAAGACAGCTGACGGCTATTTTTCATACTGATTGTATTTTGAAAGAGCTTCTGGAGATTGTGTGTTAAGATATATTACTAAGGGTAATTTTACCTGTTTCTAGTTTTTTTCTCTGGGGCGATGTGAAAAGTTAAAATCACAAACATGGACTGCATTTGTGGCAATCCAGTCCAAAGGCTGGCATCCCACAGGCCAGATCAGCTAACCAGCAAAGGAGCTCATCCCTTAGGTGTAGGACGTGGAGAACCATTGTCCTAGAAGATAACTCGTATCCTGAGCTCCTGACAGTCACGTGGTCCAGGTTGTTATTGCTGTCTGCTGAGGTTCTTTGACCCCTCACACTACCTGCCCAAGTACTGCTTTATTCATTTGGATGAGGAAGTACATTTTGTTTCCACTTGATAGGAATCCCTGCTTGAGGTTTTGTGCTCAGCAACCATGGAAAAGGGCTTCAGCGACAGGAGTGGTTTTGCCAACAGCCAAAACCAACACACTCAGCCCTGCTCCCGGGCCTGCTGGCGTTGGTGGTTTCTAGTCGGACTGAAACCCGGGCTCCAGCTAAGGCAGTGGCCGCAGTAAAGCGGGTAAAACGGGGAGACCAGGGGCCCCGACGTGCAGCGTTTCCTCGGGCGGAGGACAGAGGGGGTAGCTCCTCGTGTGAAAGGCTGTTCCCGAGACAGAGAAGAAAGAAAGTGAAGCGGAACTTTCAGAACAAAGCTAGATAGGATGCTAAATGCTTCAAAGTGTTATGTCAATTTTACAACAACATACAAACATTTTTACAAAAAATCATTCTCTAAATTACACCAACATTGGTTATGAATATTAATAAACATATTTTCCCAACTGTAATAAGGATGCGTGTGGGCCTGTGTGTGTGTAACCCTTCTTAAAACTTAATTTAATACTCTCACAGTCACAATGATCAGAGTTTACATATGGCCAGTTTTTCTTCTTAATTAAATTATATAGTTGATTTATAACATTGTGTTAGTTTCAGGTATATAGTAAAGTGACTCAGTGATACATATTTTTTTGAGATTCGTTTCCATTATAGGTTATTATTAAGATAGTGAATATGGTTTCCTGTGCTATACAGATAACTTTAATAGTTCATCTATTTAACATATGCATGCATGCATGCACGCGCAGTCACCAGTCAGGTCTGACTCTTCGCATGGGCCCAGGATCCTGCCCTCGGGATTTCTCAGGTAAGAGTACTAAAGTGGGCTGCCATTTCCTGCTCCATTTTACCTACGGTGCTGGGCATCTATTGAATACTCTGATGGGTTGCCATCTTCTCCTCCATTTTACCTACAGTGCTGGGCATCTATTAATCCTGTACTCCGGACTGATCTTCCACCCTCCCCCACCTCTTCTGCTTTTGGTAACCACAAGCCTATTCTCTATATCTGTGACTCTGTTTCTGTTTTGTAAATAACTTCACTTGTACTATTTTTTGGATTATACATATAAGTGATGTCACATAATATTGGTCTTTGACTTACTTCACTTAGTATGATAATCTCTGGGTCTATCCATCTTCCTCTAAGTAGCAATATGTCAATCTTTTTATGGCTGAGTAATATTCCACTATACATATACCACATCATCTTTATCTACACATCTGTTAATAGGCATTTAGGTTGCTTCCATCTCTTGGCTATTATAAATACTGCTGCTATGAACATCTGCAAACTTGCATCTCTTCAGATGAGAGTTTTCATCTTTTCTGGATTTTTGCTCAGGAGTGGGATCACTGGATCACATGCTAACTTCTTCTTTTTTGGGTAGCTCTCTGCACCTCGGGGGGCTGAACCTGGGCCATGGCAGTGGGAGCACAGCATCCTGACCTCTGCCACCGAGGAGCTGCCAGCTTTAGTTTTTCAGGAGCTGCACACTGCTCTGCACAGTGGCTGCACAACTCACATCCCCCCAACAGTGCCGGAGGCCCCTCTTCTCCACACCCTCTCCAGCATTTGTTGTTTGTGGACTTCTGGGGATGGCCATTCTGACCAGCGGGAGTTGACACTTCACTGTAGTTTAATATACAGTCCGTTTCACACCTAGTAATCACTCCATGGCGTCAACAGACTGGAGTTTGTTTTTCCATTCCTGGTGGAAGAGAGGAGGAGGAGGAGCCAGATAGAAAGAAGGAGCATTTCTGAAGAACTGCAGGCCAGAACACAAGACGACCCAGACGCAGTCTGAGAGGCTGTATCAGCTAAGAAAAACTGAATTAAAGCGAGCAGCTGAGAATCTGGAGCCTTACGCGGCGGGTGGGAGACTTCCGAGAGAAGAACCACGAGATGCCGAGATGCCGCCATGTGGCAAAGAGAAGCGTCTGCGGGGACTCTAAGGGGAGTGCCGGGGAGAGCCTGGGTCCCCCGAGACATCCCGCCCTTACTCTCCAGCTTCTCACGAGAGAGGAGCTTCCTGGAGCCTGAGACAGGGCCAGAGCACGCAAGGCCTCTGTGACGTGCCAGAGAGCACAGGCGGCCTGCTCCTCGGTGAGAACCTCGACCTTCGGCCTCACCCCCGGCCTCCCTGAGGGATGTGGCCAAGCTCACGTCCATCAGTGACCAGGACTGAACGCTCACTGCCCCTCGCCCAGGAGAGGGAAAGAGAGAGCCGCATCAGCCGTCTGAGCCATCCATTCCACCGAGGAGGCCCTGCCAAGCTGCTCCTTTAATGAACTTGGTACCTCAGCCTCCTCATCCCTCCAAAAATGACCACGGAAACCCAGCTCAGTCCTTAAATTATATAAAGGACTGAGATCACACAGGCTGAGCACTTAATAGGAGACCGCACACCTTCATCAACTCCACCTGCACAGAGGCAGTGTCCGCTGTAAAAACGTCGTGTTTGGGGAAACTGAGGCCCACGTACTTGCAGCGGCCACTGGCCCGCGAGGCGTCAGGAGCTAAGAAGAGTCAGCAGGGGCCCAGGCACCAGAGCCAAACACAGTCTGCACGTAGAGGATCAGTTTCTGGACACCCGACAAAAGCTCTACAGATGTCAACGAAGGAGAGAAACGTGTTCGGTTACGACACTGCTCACAGAAGACTCTGTTCTGTGCGCGGAACGCCCTTCTTCTGGAAGGTTCCGTGAGACGAGGCCTCTCTCACTTCCGTCATTCCTTCTAAAAGTCAAGGCTCGGAGCAGCTACAGACCTGTTGTCCTTTAACAAAGCCAACACCACACTGTGTGCCAAAGGACTGGCGTGTGACTTTACCAAGGAAGCCTGCCCCTTACGTGGGCATGGCAACAGCATGCGGGCTGTGCCAATTTGCTGCTGCCCTAGACTCAGCCGTAACGAAAACTAAAGCAGAGCCATGCCTATCAGAGGGGACACAGCAGAAAATGCCCAGAAACTGCACATTGAGAAAGGAAAAGCTTTAACGGTGAATGACAGCTGCTGATAAGGATGACACTTAATTATTGAAGTAGTGATGAAGTGTTAATTATTGAAAGCAGATTGAGAAAATATTCTACCCAATCTTTATTTTCTTCTATTCAGAGTTTAATATTTAGGAGTTAAAGATGATTATACTCATTGCAAACGACTCAGTATTGCCATCTAAAGCAACAGGGATAATAGGACCCTGTGAGCTGATTTGGGGGGGATTAAATGAGCAAACAGCGGTAAAGCTCAGCCTGCCTGCTGCTTCCAACTGCCCAGAACTCACTTCCTGGCGGGAACAGAACTTCCAAAATTACTTTTGGTTTTTTGGTGGGATAACGTCCCCTCACCAGTTGGCGCGGCCGTCAGAGGGCCCTGCCCACGCAGGGTGCAGATGTGGGCCTGTGACCGGTCTCAGCCAGTCAGAGCTGTCCTCCACAAGCAGCCTCCAGACAGAGCAAGGGCACAGGCAGAAAACACGGCCCCCGCTGTGGGGCTCCCGGCAGCCAGACCCCCAGCATCAGCTCTGCTGCTTCTCCAGGCCGTCTGGCCTTCTGGTGTTTGACTATCCGCGAGCTCGGCCATGTGTCTGAGCAAGTGATGACGGAGCCTGCCTACGATATTCCAGGAACTCCACCTGGTGGAACACCCTCAAAAAGTGGTCACTACTGCACTCATTCGCTCAATGCACATTTTACTGAGTCTCTGATATAGAAATGCCAAGCCGTGCCCAGGGGATACGGAGACAAGAAAACAGATCCTCTGTCCTCAGAGCTCCTGCGTTCTAGCTAAGAGGAAAGAAAGACGGAGATGCTGGGTGCCAACCGTAATGGGAAAATCTTCACTCTGGTGGTGGCAAGGAGTTACCAAGACCATAAGTGAGCGGATGTGGGTAGGAGAGGCGTGACGCAGAGGGGGAAAGGCAGGACGGGGCCGCCGATGAAGGATCCAGGCTCCAGCCCGCTCCTCCGCGCCCTCCTTTCAACCGGCCCTCGACCTGGGCTCCTATCTCTACGGCTACAGAACTTCCAGAACAATTTTTCTTCCTTTTTGTGGAAGAATGCCCTCCCCTGTGTGGTGAGTCTGTCAGTCAAAGGGCCCTGATCACCCAGGATCAAGCGGGGGCCATGTGACCGACCTAGCCCAGCCTCAGCACAGAATCCTGCCATCCCCTCCAACAGTGACACCTGATAACTCCTGTTATTTGCTTGAATTTATCCTCCACCCTTGACGTCCACGTCCCTGGCCTCAACCCTTGGCGCCTCCCATAATTTTCCATCTGCTCATCCCCCTGCCCTGCTCCAGGGCTGTAAATCCCCACTTGTTCTTGCTGTCCTTGGACGGGAGCCATCTCCCTCCCCCCCGCTGCAATGCTCCAATTGCAATAGTCTTAAATAAAACTGTCCTTACAACCTAAACAAGCATCAGAATGAGTTTTTTTCCTGTAACATCACACGGCCTTGGGCAAGCTGCAGTCTTGTCTTCAGCCTCCTCAGTTATCAGCGTCCTTTTCCTTCCCCCCTTCCTTCCGTCTTTCACGCTTCCTTCCCTCCCTCTCTCTTTTCTTTTGGCTAGAATATCCTAGGCTGGGCTGAACTCATCAGTGTTCTTAATGACTGAGAAGATGGGGTTAATTCCTGTCTGGATCTGGCAGCTAGCTTCCTTTGCAGAAAACCCCAAGTTCTTTCCTCATTGCTCCCAGGGAGAACGTCTCCGTTACTGTTTCCACTGGGGAATGGGATCACCAAAACTACCCTCAAGCAGCTGGGAGGATTAAAAATATAATACATGGAAAACTGCTTTGCACATTGCACAATGTTATATAAAATTTTTCAGACAAAGAAAGGGGGCTTGGTGAAGTGTTGAAATTGTTAAAGTGCTCTGACTAAATCTTTAAAAGAGGAAACTATATGCCTGGACACAGTCGCGGTAGCCTGATTATCCAGGGTCAGCTGCTGCAGCTGTGAGCAATTTACCCACGTGACTCTCCGCTGTCTACCATCCTCCATGTAAGGACAAGATAGCTGGAGAGCAGCTCAAGCAGCTGAGGGAGATATTTATGGGAGTAAGAAATGTGTTCATCGTGTTTGCAAAGGTCACACAAAAATCTCAAGGCACTTGGTCACTGTGTGCAGAAAGGGAATCATGTACTATTTTATGAACTAACAACAATCACAGCTGCATTATCTGACAGCCTCTGTGAGCTGATGCCATGAAAGTTGAGAATTTTTTCCCTCCTCTAGTGAATCTTATAATTAGCACCAATCTTCTTTAGTGATTAACAGCCAGATTGCTTTGATGTGAATCTTGAGTCTACCATTTTCCTAGCTCTTGTCTTCAGCAAGTTACTTAACCTCATTTTAAAAGTGAGAATTATTATGATATCGAACTCATAGAATTATTTAAAGGGGTAGATGAGTAAATGAAGACAGTGACTGGAACAGTGTCTGGCACACAGGAGGGACCCCATACATTTTAACAGTTATTCAGAAATGATCAGATCAAGCATAATAACTTGCATTTGAGGGCCATAACAGGCAGACTCTGCTAAAAGCTTTTAGCCACCACTATCATTTAATTCTCCCAGCAGCTCTGTGCGGGAAAGAGTTACCGTGGCAGCCCTGAGACAGAACAGCCTGCTTGTGGGGCGGGTCCACAGCTGGCTTCTGGGAACTTGACTTTGCAAGGTTCCCTAAGTGGCCATCTGATAAGGCGACTTTGCTTACCTGGGGCACCACATTCTGCTGTACCAGCCTGACCAGACGGTTTGCGCAAACAGTGTGACTGATGGAGAACACATGCTTCCTTGCCAAGAGTCTGGACGGCTGGCAGGCGGCTGCCCAGGCAGGCAAAGTCCACGCCCCTGTGAGCAGCCACTGAGGAAAACCTTGCTCTCTGAGCTCCAAGCGGGCCTCCCTGGGCAGAGACGTCTGCACATGCGCCTGCAGGTCTCTGCTGGAGGAAGGAGTCAGTCCCTGGGAGGCAGAACTGAGGACGCTGCCCCTGGATGTCCCCAGACAGCAACCAGAACCTCTTCTCCCCTTGCCGGTCCTTCTCTGCGTCACTGCACCGTAAAATATGAGCTGGTAGTCCAGTCGTATATTGAGTCTTTCTAGTACATGTGGGTAGTCCTAGGATTTCAAACAACAAAACCAAAAACCCAGCCAAACAACCAACCAACCAAAACTCTCAAAGGTACATAATGTGACCCCAGTCTCATAAACATCACACCCTGAGGAATGGGAAGAGCTGAGATGTGGACAAGGTCACACAGCAAGTGAGGAGCTGGGACATAAATCCTGTCTGTCCATTCCACAGGCAGCCAGTCAGTCACACCCACTTCCATACACCCAGGTTGTTGTTCAGTCGCTCAGTCGTGTCCAACTCGTTGCGACCCCATGGACTGCAGCACGCCAGGCCTCCCTGTCTATCACCAACTCCCGGAGTTTACTCAAACTCATGTCCATTGAGTCAGTGATGCCATCCAGCCATCTCCTCCGTCGTCCCCGTCTCCTCCTGCCTCCAATCCATACGTCCTGGACCGAGGTAAACACCCATCTAAGGTACAAGGATGAGTAGCTATGGTTAGCTATGCAACCTTGGAAAAATATCTTACAGCTTTGAATCCCGGATTTCTTCACTGTAAAACTATAATAATAATAGTAATACCAATGTCATAGAATTGCCGTGAGGGTTTAATGAGATTATATATACAATATATGCCACCTATGTGAAGCGTAAATCTTAAATACACAATGTATTTATACATTAAAATTTGTAACACGTTTAGTCTAGTGCCTGGTACGTGGTAAACCTCAATAAATGAAAAATCTAGATAAATATGTACATACTAACCAACATCCACACAGGTGTATAATCACATACATGTGAACATGTAGGAGGATTTATATATACACACATTCATATATATTTTCATGCAAACTAGTTACTCAGCTAACAAATTCTGTCTTGATTAAAGAGCACCATTCATAAATGAAGCTGGTCAGGATTTCATAAGTGGGCCTGATTTTTACGGCCTACTGGTTTTAAGCTTAGGGAACCACTTTTATCCAGAAATCTTTTGCTCAAAGCCTAAAGGTTGACTTTCTTTAATGTTTAAACAGTGAAACTAATTATTAGCTGAACAACTCAGAGCTTGGCTTAAAACACGCACTGGTATTTATCATTAACTCTAACATACACACATGTGATGTCAAATTTTCACAATTCAAAGTTAGAATCTGTGATCTAGCAATGAATTGCTGGGCTGAGAAATGGGAACTCCCTTGGAAACTCTGACTGCTCTATATAGAGATATTCAATCCTCCTAAAACCATGGAAAACAAATCAATAACACCCTGTTTTATCCTTTATGTCACAACACTGCAGCATTTACGTTTATAGCATTACAGAATTACACTGTAATTGAGGTGTAATTACTTACTCTTTGGAAATCATTTGGAAACAATTTGTGGCATCCTCTGTCTTCTCTCTGAAGTCGAGGTGTATAGCATCAGTCAGCAAATGGTAGTATAAAAAGCTGGTTTTCTCTAGAACTTGCTATCACCAAATTTTCTGTCTAGAGCAAAAATGACAGTACGAACTCCAACCCAAATGGCATTTTCACCAATGGAAAGTCCCAGTCACTCCAGTCAATTCTGAGTTCACACATACTACCAATAATACCCACTTGAATGTTACTGCCTAAGTGGCCTGAGAAAAATAACGTAACCTATTGATGCATTGGCTTCCTTATCTGTTTAAATGGCGATAATAAAAATACCTGCCCTACAGTTAATGATACTAATTTGTTCACTTAAAAATGTGTTAAGAGGGTTGATCTCACGTTAGTTGTTCTTATGATAATAAGATACATTCAGCAACAGCAACATGGCTTCCCAGGCGGCTCAGTGGTAAAGAATCTCAATGCAGGAGATACAGGAGACGTGGGTTTGATCCCTGGGTCAGGAAGATCCCCTGGAGGAGGAAATGACAACCCACCCCAGTACTCTTGCCTGGAGAATCCCACGGACAGAGGAGCCTGGCGGGCCCTGGTCCACGGGGTCGCACAGTGCTGGACACAGCTGAGCACAAGCAAGAACAGCTACTGGGCTGGCCAAGATGTTCCTTTGGGTTTGTCCACACGACGTGACGAGAAAACCCAAGGAACTTCTGGGCCAGCTCTATAGAAAATCTGCCTCAGGGCTTCCCCGGTGGGGAGATCCCCTGGAGAAGGGAAAGGCTGCCCACTCCAGTATTCTGGCCTGGAGAATTCCACGAACTGTATAGTCCATGGGGTCACAAAGAGTCGGACACGACTGAGACTTTTAGGGGGCACATGTTCAATCCCTGGTAGGGGAACTAAGATCCCACATGCCATCTGACACGGAAAAAATATATATACATATATTTTATGTATACATACATACATACATATATATATATATATATATCTGCCTCCAAAAGTTAAAGAGGTTTCAAAAAGTTAATGTGCAAAATCACTAGAAAAATGTCTGGCACACGATATAAATTAAATAAACAAATAAAATATATCATATATCTTCGATTACTCTCTAACTGCTTCTATATCCATTTTATAATCCCTACAAGACTATAAGCTGTTTAAGGCCAAGGGACCACACTGACATTTTACAATTCTATTCACCTTTCAAACCTCAATCAATAGCCCAGTTGTAGACATATTAGACCATCAGTGAACAGTTGTGAGTGTGACTGTGGCAACATCGGAAAGGAGAAAGCACCCCCAAACCACTGAGTGGCTTGAGTGCCTTTCAAACCAGTGCTTCCCGGTCAGCAGTTTCCAAAGTGTCTGAACCAAGTGCACAGTAAGTTTTTCTGTTACCAATCACGGCACACGTGACCATGGCCAAATGTTTATACAGCGTATTTCTAACTGAAATATTTTGCAAAGCAATCCTTGACATTACTATATAAAACGTGCTCTGAGATTTATTCTAGTGAAATCCAATCCACTGCCTCTCAGACTTTTAAAGTGCATTTGAATCACGTAAGGTTATGCTAAGATGTAGATCAGATTCAGTGGGACGTGGGTAGGACCAGAGATTCTGCATTTCTGCCACATTCCGAGGTGACCCTGAGGATCCATGGACCATACCTTGAGCAGTATTATGACAGTCCAATCTAGTCTATTGAAAAAAATTTTTTTTTTCTTTAGTGGTTCCTTTTTAAAAAAATTTTATTCAAGTACGGTTGATTTACAATGTTCTATTAATTTCTGCTAGGCAGTAAAGTGACTTAGTTATACATATATTCTTTTTCATATTCTTTTCCATTATGGTTTATCACAGGATATTAAATAGTTCCCTGTGCTAAAATTTTTCTTAATATTTTAATTTAAATATTTAAACCCACTGAAGTTAAAGTTGCTCAGTCATGTCCAACTGTTTTTGACCCCATGAACTATATAGTTCATGGAATTCTTCAGGCCACAATACTGGGTGGGTAGCCTTTTCCTTCTCCAGGGGCTCCTCCCAACCCAGGGATCAAACCCAGGTCTCCTGAATTGCAGGCAGATTCTTTACTAGCTGAGCTACCAGGGAAGCCCTTTTAAACCCACTAAAGGGTTACAATCTGAAGTCTGTAAAACACTGCTCCAAATAATTCCAAAGTTTCTTTCATCTCTATAATTTCAGTGTTTTTCCCTAACCCTGGGGCAGAAATTCTAGGCCTGTGTAGAAGTGTGGGGAGGGGAGTTTATAGCAAGAATGATTCAGGTATTTCCTTCCCTACTGACTCCTAGGCCAAAATGCTTATCTAGTTCCCGCCGTTTATTCACTGTTCTAAGCCTACGATCGCTGCTGTATTAATTGATTGAGGGACTTCCCTGGTGATCCGGGGTGAAGGATTGCCTTGCAGTGCTGGGGACACAGGTTCGATCCCTGGTAAGGGAACCAAGCTCCCACCGGCTGCAGAGCAATGAACCCACGTGCTCTGGGGCCACAAGTAGAGTCCCTGCACTGCAGCGAAGGATCCCCCAGGCCGCGACTCAGACCCGACAGAGACAAACAGATGAACAAGTGAGTGAAAATGTTTCAGAGGAAATGAATCGGTCGAGCACTTAATAAGAGCAGAGCACTGAACCAAGCACTGTGTATCTGCCTCGTTTACACCCACAAGCACCCTACGCGAGCGCGCCCATTTTACAGATGAGAGAAGGTGAGGAGCTGGTAACCGGTGGTGCTGGGGTTCCAGAGCCTGTGTTCCCATGGGAACCAGCCTCATGGGAACGGAGGGGGCTCAGTGATCCCCGCTTCCGGCAGTCACACCCTCACACGTCCTCTCTCATACTGAACAGGACTGACCTGCCAACCAGTAGAGGTGCAGAAATGACCATGTGTGACCCCAAGGCTCCGCTAAAGCCACCGTGGCTTCTGCTCACATTCTCTTGGATCACGGCCTTTGGAAGAAGCCTGGTCGCCATGTCATGAGAGTTCCCAAGCAGCTTTACGAGGAAGTCTGCAGAGCAATGGGCAGAAGTTTCCTGCCAACAGCCAGCAATGACTCGGCGCACATCCGAGTGAGCGCTGTGAAGGAGACCCTCTGGACTGCCAGGGCTTCGGAAGACTGTCACCCTGGACAACGTCTTGACTCCAACCTCAAAAAAGACCGCCAAGCCAAACCACCCGCGATGCCTCTCCAGACTCCCCACCCACAGAACCTGTACCAGGTAATAAATACTCACTATTATTTTATAGCATTACGTTTTAGAGGAACTCCTCACACTGCAATAGGTAACTAATATGATTCTTCAACAGTATGCTACTAATCTATTGCAGCATTATGATTCAGCCCTTAAAAAAAGTTGGGGGGAAATGTGATGAAGGCCTTTTGGATGCTTCTTCTGCATGGCAGCTTGAACCACAGTTCAGCAAATCTTCATTCTTCCACTGCAACCAGCTGTGTGAGGGCCATCTACTTCCCATCCAGACTTGACCAGATGAGCAGCTGTAGCCAGTCGGATGTGAAGCTGTGACCTTTAATTTCACCCAAGCAGAAATTTTTGGAGACACTGCAAGAATCTGCCTGCCTGCTTGCACTTGGGGCCTCATCCATCAAAACAATATATTCCAAAAGAGAAAAAAGCACAACAACCCACACTATATGCCAGAGAGTGGATGCTCCTTTGGGCTGAGTCCCAGAATGAGAAGGCATGAAACGTGAACTTGGCCCCCAGCTTGAAGGTGAGCTGGGCTGAGCCCAGGCAGCAGCAGGCTGGCTCAGAGAGCCGGGAGAGGGAAGAGCGTGGGCCGCGGGCGCAGGGAAGGCGCGCTCACCGTGTTGGATGATGCCGTGCTCCAGGAGCCGCCGGCAGAGCTGCTCCGCCTCCTCCCGCGCCGTGGCCTCCCCCTCCTGCACCAGCCAGTCCAGGAACTCGGAGGCCATGAAGGTGCGCTCGTACTTGACCCCCTCCTCCTCCCGGGGCTGCAGGAGCGTGTTCTCTGGGCTCATCAACCTGGGGGAGGAGAGGAAAGGAAATAAGGCAGCCTGCGCGTACCAGTGGGGAGCGGGGAGAGACGGGAGGAGGGTTACGGGGCACAAGCGACCACGTGTAAAATGAACAGGCTACAGGGAGATGTGGTCCTGCACGGGGAATATAGACAATATTTTATAACAACTTTAAATACAGTATAAAAGTGAAAGTGTTGGTCGCTCAGGCCTGTCCGACTCTTTGCGACCCCAGGGGCTGTAGCCCGCCAGGCTCCTCCATCCATGGATTCTCCAGGCAGGAACACTGGACTGTGTTGCCCTCTCCCTCTCCAGAGGCTCTTCCCGACCCAGAGACTGAATCTGGGTCTCCGGCATTGCAGGTGGATTCTTTACTGGCTGAGCCACCTAGGAAGCCCCAGCAGAGAATAATCTATGAAAAGTTGGAATCACTATGGTGTACACCTGAAACTAATATAATACTGTCAATCAACTATACTTCAATTTAAAAAAAAGAAAAAGAAACCTACACAGAAGGAAAATCACTCAGTTAAAATCCTACATCCCAGGCCTCCGAGAAGTGTCACAGCAAGGCTCTCAGACAGACAAATGTGGCTGCCGTGTGCTGCCCCAAACGCAACCGTCAAGACAAGGAGCTGCTTCAGAAGTGAACAAGAGGCATCTTTTCCTGGTGATTAGTAAGAACACTGAAAGCGCAATCCAAAACTCTAGCTTTAGCTAACTGTAATCAGTTTGTATGTGTGGGGTCAGCTGCTCAGCCATGTCTGCCTCTGTGACCCCACAGACTATAGCCTGCCTGTCTCCTCTGTCCATGGGATTTTCCAGGCATGAATATTGGAGTGCGTTGCCATTTCTCACTCCAGGGGAACTTCCTGGCCCAGGGATTAAACCCACATCTCTTAGTCTCCAGTATTGGCTGGTGAATTCTTTACCTCTCTGCTACCTGGGAAGCTCAGTATTCAGTTTAGCCTTCTTGAAAGGGAGTTACTCACCAAACTGCACCCTCTCTAAAAAACATCTCATATTTCTTTCGTAAAGGCATGATTCCTTTTCCCAAATCATTGGATTACTTGCTATGGGCTTAATGCTTGTCTCTTCCCAAAATTTACATATGTTAAAACACTAAAAACAAATGTGGTACAATTTAGGGATGGGGACTTTGGGAAGTGAATATTTCATGAGTGGGGAGCTCCGTTAGGGAGGAAGAAAGTTTCCTGTACCCTTGTAGGTTCTTCTGGCTGGTCTATGAATTGAGCGGACATGAGACGGATTAACAGGACAAAGTTATACAAAAGTTAAATAATATGTACAGGGGGAGAGACACGGGAAACTGAGTAACTCACCAAAACGGGCAAAACCCCAGCCTTAAACACTACCGAAGTCAAGAGAGGATGTTGGGGGCTGTGGCTCAGGACTTCAAAGAGGAAGAAAGAGACTCAGACGAAGACAAAAAAGCACGTTTGGTAAACGAATGCTTGCTGTGGTGTGCAAAGCCAACGGGACACAGAGCAGAATCTGGACAGACAGACTTCCTCAGGTGCCTCCCTGTCTGTGCATGCAGCGCGGACGGACTCAAGTCATCTACGTTGAGCGCTCCTTTCCTGGAACAAGTCCTCTATCTACATTTTTTCAGGTCAAAGGTCAAATTTTCCTCTAGAGTCCTTCTGGGCTTTGATTGTTTTTAGCTCTAAGTAATCCACGCGCCAAAGAGATGCCTTCGGGCAGCAAAATGTGTTCCCCCACACGCCCATGCTGAGATCACTGTTTCTACAGGGACGGACCGCCAGTGAGAAGACCTCTGTGCACTGAGGCGTCTTAGCACGCGCCAGGCCAGCCGCACTGACTTGAACTTCTCAGGCTCCAGCAGTGGGGAACGGCGTTTGTTATTTAGGCCATCCAGCCTAGAGCATTTTTGCTGACGCGGCCTGAACTGAGGCAGTGACCTGCGCGAGTCCTTTAGGGCCCCCTCGCCGACAGCGCGGCTCACCGCCTGCCCGAGCTCTCCTCGCTCCCGGATTCCGTCTTTGCTCCACCTGCAGACACCCCCCCGGGGAACAGGCTTCACCCGCACCTGCACAAGGGCACCCCGGGTCCCTGCTCCGGCTGACTCTAACAGCATCAGAGGCTGTGAGCGCTGTCTCCTCAGGGTCTGAGCCTCGGCAGGGAACCAGACTCCACAGGCCGCAAATGATATGTGAGGCAGCCACAGGAGTGAATATTTTTAAAAAGTAAAAAAGTAAAAATTCAAATCCGATAATGTCTGATCCTGCGGAAGATACGATGGCATGGCTTTTCAGTGCTCTTAGACTAGAGACCAAAACCCTTTCTACGGCCTATAATGCATGCATGACCCTGATCTGCCCCTGTGGAACAGTCTCACCTCTGACCCCAGCATCCAGAGAGGCTGGCCTTCTTTCAGTTCAAACATTCTGCTGTTGTTCAGGCACTCGGTTGTGTCCGACTCTTTGCGACCCCATGAATCGCAGCATGCCAGGCCTCTCTGTCCATCACCAACTCCCGGAGCCTATTCAGACTCATGTCCATTGAGTCTGTGATGCCATCCAACCGTCTCATCCTCTGTCTCCCCTTCTCCTCCTGCCTTCAATCTTTCCCAGCATCGGGGTCTTTTCAAATGAATCAGCCCTTCGCGTCTGGTGGCCAAAGTACTGGAGTTTCAGCTTCAGTATCAGTCCTTCCAATGAACACCCAGGACTGATCTCCTTTAGGATGGACTGGTTGGATCTCCTCACAGTCCAAGGGACTCTCGAGTCTTCTCCAACATCACAGTTCAAAAGCATCAATTCTTTGGTGCTCAGCTTTCTTTAGAGTCCAACTCTCAATCCATATATGACTACTGGAAAAACCATAGCTTTGACTAGATGGACTACTTTGTTGGCAAAGTAATATCTCTGCTTTTTAACATGCTATCTAGGTTGGTCATAACTTTTCTTCCAAGGACTAAGTGTCTTTTAATTTCATGGCTGCAGTCACCATCTGCCATGATTCTGGAACCCAAGAAAACAAATTTGTCATTTCCATTATTTCCCCATCTACTTGCCGTGATCTTCGTTTTTTGAATGTTGAGCTTTAAGCCACCTTTTTCACTCTCCTCTTTCACTTTCAAGAAGCTCTTTACTTCCTCTTCTTTTTCTGCTATAAGGGTGGTGTCATCTGCATATCTGAGGTTATTGATATTTCTCCCAGCAATCTCGATTCCAGCTTGTGCTTCATCCAGCCTGGCATTTCACATGATGTGCTCTGCATATACGTTAAGTAAGCAGGTTGACAATTACAGCCTTGATGTACTCCTTTCCCAATTTGGAAACAGTCCATTGTTCCATGTCCAGTTCTAACTGTTGCTTCTTGACCTGCATAGAGGTTTCTCAGGAGGCAGGTAAGGTGGTCTGGTATACCTATCTCTGGAAGAATTCTCCACAGTTTGTTGTGATCCACACAGTCAAAGGTTTTGGCGTAGTCAATAAAGCAGAAATAGATGTTTTTCTGGAACTCTCTTGCTTTTTCAATGATCCAACGGATGTCGGCAATTTGATCTCTGGTTCCTCTGCCTTTTCAAAATCCAGCTTGAACATCTGGAAGTTCACAGTTCACATACTGTTGAAGCCTAGCTTGGAGAATTTTGAGCATTACTTTGCTAGCATGTGAGATGAGTGCAATTGTGTGGTAATTTGAACCTTCTTTGGCATTGCCTTTCTTTGGGATTGGAATGAAAACGGACCCTTTCCAGTCCTGTGGTCACTGCTAAGGTTTCCAGATTTGCTGGCATATTGAATGCAGCACTTTCACAGCATCATCTTTTAGGATGTGAAATAGCTCAACTGGAATTCCATCACCTCCATTAGCTTTGTTGGTAGTGATGCTTCCTAAGGCCCAGCTGACTTCGCATTCCAGAATGTCTGGCTCTAGGTGAGTGATCACACCATCGTGGTTATCTGGATCATGAAGATCTTTTTTGTGTAGTTCTTCTGTGTATTCTTGCCACCTCTTCTTAATATCTTCTGCTTCTGTTAAGTCCATAACATTTCTGGCCTTTATTGTGCCCACTTTTCCATGAAATGTTCCCTTTTTATCTCTGATTTTCTTGAAGAGATCTCTAGTCCTTCTCATTCTATTGTTTTCTTCTATTTCTTTGCATTGATCACTGAGGAAGGCTTTCTTATCTCTTCTTGCTATTCTTTGGAACTCTGCATTCAGATGCTTATATCTTTCCTTTTCTCCTTTGCCTTTAGCTTCTCTTTGTTTCTGAGCTATTTGTAAGGCCTCCTCAGACAGCCATTTTGCTTTTTTTGCATTTTTCTTGGGGATGGTCTTGATCCCTGTCTCATGTACAATATCACGAACCTCTGTCCATAGTTCTTCAGACACTCAATCAGATTTAATCCCTTGAATCTGTTTGTCACCTCCACTGTATAATCTTCTCAAACTAACAATGATATACAACACAAAATGCATCATTTCACTCTAGAGCAGGAGGAAATCTTAGGGATCCCTGTAAGACAATTCCCCTCCATCCATGAGAAAATGCAGTCCTCACCCAAATGGGAACACAGAAGGACGGCGCGTGCGGTTTATTGACTCTCACAAGCCGCGCCATGCGTGGGCACCGACCCCGCACCCGGACGCGCGCTCACGCGGCGCTCACTGGCAACGCTTTCAGACTTGCAGCCCAGTCCTGCTGTGGCCGCAACACAGGACTGGGAGTCTCAAGATTTAAGTTTATCCAGAATGGTCACGTGGTACCTGTGAGATGAAAAGCAAGTCACTGTTTTCTTTTTTTAATCTTCCTTTCTCTCCAGAGTATAATGGTAGCTTCACCCATCTGTTGTGAGAACCACTTGTGAGTCTGAGTAAAACAACTTAATGATACAAAAGACAATGTATATACAGAGTGTCATACTTAACTAGCCATGGTGCCTTCCTCAGGGCAGGATAAATTTGTACCAACAGCTCTGGGTCTCCTCTGAGTCATCTCCTGTCTTCCCAGAACCTTCAGAGTTCCACTGGAAGCCATGAAGGGCCACAGCTTTGGGAAGTAAGAGAACTGGGACTGAGACACAGCTCTGCCACAAGCTAATGACGTGGTCTTCTTTTCTTTTTTATTACTGCACCAGTGTCCTCAAACTCATAATAAATGAGGAAAATAATACATGTGCTATTGTCTTCACTGGATTGCTGTCATTACAAACATCTGTTAAAAAAAGTTCTAAGCACATAGTGTATGCTTTCATATTTAAGAGTTCAGTTCAGTTGCTCAGTTGTGTCCAACTCTTTGTGACCCCATGGACTGCAGCACGCCAGGCCTCCCTGTCCATCGCCAACTCACGGAGTTTACCCAAACTCATGCCCATTGAGTCGGTGATGCCATCCCCCATCTCATCGTCTGTCGTCCCCTTCTCCTCCTGCCCTCAATCTTTCCCAGCATCAGGGTCTTTTTCAATGAGTCAGTTCTTCGCATCAGGTGGCCAAAGTATTGGAGGTTCAGCATCAGTCCTTGCAATGAATATTCAGGACCAATTTCCTTTAGGATGGACTGGTTTAATCTCCTTGCAGTCCAAGGGACTCTCAAGAGTCTTCTCAAACAACACAGTTCAAAAGCTTCAATTGTTCAGTGCTCATCAGTGTTCAGTGGACTTTCTTTATAGTCCAACTCTCACATCCATATACGACTACTGGAAAACCCATAGCCTTGACTAGACGCGCCTCTGTCTGCAAAGCAATGTCTCTGCTTTTTAACATGCTGTAAGAATAGACACCATACTGGATCTTCGCCAAAAGGCCGTGAAGCGATTGGGAGTATTTATAAATCCACGGGCCACCCAGGTGGTCCCAGTGCTAAACAGCCTGCCTGCCAATCCGAGAGACATAAGAGACCTCGTTCAGGCTCTGGAGCGGCAAGACCCCTAGCAGGAGGGCGTGGCAGCGCACTCCAGTGCTCTTGCCTGGACAGTGCCAAGGAAAGAGGAGGCTGGCAGACCACAGTCCGCAGGCTCACAAAGACCTTAACATGACTGAAGCAACTCAGCACTCACGCACACGCGCAATGTATTAGCATACAACTGAACTCATTAAAACCTTATTTATAACTCTTTTAAAAAAGATCTTATTGGCAGAGATTAATCACGATTAATTTAGGATTAATACATACACTACTATATACAAATAAGTAAGCAAGAAGGACCTACTGTGTAGCACAGGGAACCCCACCCAATATCGTGCAATAACCTACACTGGAAAAGAAACTGAGAAAGGATATGTATGCATGCATAACTGAGTCACTTTGTTGTCGACTTGAAACGAACATAACACTGCAAATTATCTTCAAGAAAAGTTACAATACAATACTCATTTGCAGTAACTACAATATAACATTGTAGTTGCACTTCAATAAAAGAACTAAATCTGCAGAAAAGAATATTATTTAGATCTCTTCCCAAGTCAACCCTCTTCTGTACTTCAACCCAGCCTAGAGATAGCTGTGAGGCTCCTTTCAGAGGGCTAGAGCCGCCGAGTACGTGTGAGCGTAAGAATCGTGTCTAACACAATACTGGAATGGGTTTCCATGTCCTTCTCCAGGGGATCTTCCTCACCCAGGGATCCAACCTGGGTCTTCTGCATCGCAGGCAGATTCGTTACCGTCTGAGCCACCAGGGAAGCCCATGATCACGACCAGGCCCCTCTTAGAAGAAGGGACAACCACCACATGCAATCAACGCGAGGGGCAGAATCCTGAAGACACTTCACAAGAGAGGCCACAGCAGCTGCTCGCTGCTTCTCCCATCAGGAGGCTGAGTCTACTGCCCCTCCCCTTGACCCTGGGCCACCTTTGTGAGCGGCACTCGGCGCGGCAGAAGCTGCATCAGTGTCTCCTAAGGCAAGGCTTTCGGAGGCTGTGCAACGGCCTTTCACCCCTCGGAACGCCACGCTGAGGCGGCCGGGTAAGGAAGCCAGTGCGGCCTGCTGGCGGTGGAGGGCCACAAGGCCAGGGCGGTGGCCGGCATCTCTCTCAGACGCGAGGAGGAGGCCGCCTTGGCTATTCCAGCCCCGCTGACCCCCAGCAACAGTACAAATGAGCCCAGCACAGGAATGGCCCTAAAACCCACAGAATCAGAAGAAATAACACATCATCTGTTGTTTTAAACTACTCAGTGTGAAGGTGATTTGTTCTGTAGGGATAGATAACTAGAATATATTCATATCAATGCTGTTTAGTTGTCGCTTAGACGCTAAGTTGTGTCCAAGTTTTTTGCAACCCCAAACTGTAGCCTGCCAGGCTCCTCTGTCCATGGGATTTTCCAGGCAAGCATACGAGAGTGGGTTTCCATTTCCTTCTCCAGGGGATTTTGCCTACCCAGGGATCAAACCCATGTTTTCTGGCATTGCAGGCAGATTCTTTACCATTGAGCCACCTCCTATCAGGGGGTAATGGCAAAAAACATGTGAAACACACAAAGAGAGACCTGTCACATCAGTTGGAAGGTACTGAAGGGGCAGTGAATGAATCCCAGAAGGTCCTGGAAATAACCTGCATAAAGTAGAGCCACATGGAGTTAGACCTGGGAGCCCGCATCAGTAATGGGAATCTAGAAAACAGAATGCCGAGACATGGCGTTATTTCTTCTGTTTCTTTGGCCCTCAAAGAAGGTAGAGTGAAGACAAGGGAAACTAGCTTCCTTGGTCTCCTGGTTTCAGACTTTATTCCTCGAGGAAATCTCCCATCCCACAAAGCTGGACCACGTGATACTTTTAAGGGCTCCCTGCAAGGCCTCCTCAGATCCCTGCGGGCATGACCAGCTCACTTTAATTATGAGCTTTTTGAGACCAGGCTCCTTGTCTCTGGGGTGGACAGCTGTTTCCTAGTACCACAGGTCCTAAGAAGTATTTGCTGGATGAATACATGAAACTCATTTCTCTGCATGCCCCTGCAACAGATCATTTACCTGGGAGTATGTGAAAAATGGCCCTCTTAGACCGCCCTGACAGCTCAGGGAACCAGATTCCATCCTTCCACTGCAGGGGGCGTGGGTTCGATCCCCGATTCGGGAACCAAGATCCCTCACGCCACAGGGCAGCCACAAAAGTGGGGGCGGGGAAAGCCACCCTTAGAATGACCCCGCATGGAGACAAGGTGAGTCAGAAGTTCCTTCCTGACTGACACTCTCCGTTTAAGATACAGACACGGACGCCCAGGCTTCACCTGCTGTCCAATCACACTGCCCCTTCCAGCTCAGCAGCCTTCCTTTTGGGGTGTGGCGAGGACAGCGGGACAGAGGTTTGTCTGGGTCACTTCGTGTAACCAGAGACACAAACGGCCAGCCCTCCAGGGCTCCTGCTGAGGGGCTGGTGGCTGCTGGCAAACGGCTGTTGAGCTGCCGCTGCCGACATGAGTTTCAGCAGAGACCAGTTGGCAAGCCCGCCTGGCTGGGCTCATCTACCATTTACACATGCCCCGCAACCCTGAAGGTCTTCTGACCCCATCTCCCCTTAGAATCAAGTGCTATTCCTGCCCAGATTCTTCTCTTTACCACAAAGCCTTGCCGGGGATTTGATTTTAGTGTCAACATGTAGTCATGGTGTTAAAACAATAATTTGACTCACTACTTGGTCCAATGATCTCTTACTATGCAACAAGCTGCCCCAAAGCTTGGTGACTTAAAACCACCACCACTTATGGGAATGTACATTAGTGCAGCCAATATGGAAAACAGTATGGAAGTTTCTCAAAAAACTAAAAACAGAGGTGCCATGAAAGTGAAAGCCACTCTGTCGTGTCTGATTCTCTGCGACCCCATGGACTATACAGTCCACGGAATTCTCCAGATCAGAATACTGGAGTGGGTAGCCTTTCCCTTCCCCAGGGGATCTTCCCAATCCAGGGATTGAACCCAGGTGTCCCTCGTTGCAGGCGGATTCTTTATCAGTTGAACCACCATTAAGATTCAGCAATCCCACTCCTGGGCATATATCCAGACAAAATTCTAATTCAAAAAGATACCTGCATCCCACGTTCACAGAAGCACTATTTACAATAACCAACACTTGGAAAGAACCTAAATGTCCACTGACAGATGAATGGATACAGAAGATATGGTACATGTATACAGTGGAACACTACTCAGCCATAAAAAAGAATGAAATACCATCTGCAGCACGTGGACGGACTTAGAGATTATCAGACTAAGTGAGGTAAGTCAGAAAGACAAAGACAAATACCATATGATATCCCTTATATGTAGAATCTAAAACATGACACAAATGAACGTATTTGTGAAACAGAAACGGACTCAGAGAGAGAGAAGAGACTCGTGGTTGTCAAGGGGGAAGGTGTGTGGAGGGACCGACTGGGAGTTTGGGATTAGCAGATACAAATACGTAGCACATACACCTATATGTAAACACACACATATATACATGTATACATACATACACACATGGTAATATATATGCATAACCAAATCACTTTGCTGCATGCCAGAAAGTAACACAACACTGCAAATCAACTACACGCCAGTAAAACAGTTTTCTTAGGAAACCAGCACTAATCGTGTCTCAGAGCTCCACGGACTGCCTGGGGCTTAGCAGGGCAGCTCCTCGGCCAGCCTTGCTTGGGGTCCGTCATGCACCGCAGGCGGACGGCGGCTCGGGCTGGACGTCTGGCCTGGGTGCCCCTCCGTCAGCACAGCCTTTCCCGCGAGACACCCTGGACACTGAGACACACAGCTCAAGAGGAAGGAAGCAGATGCTGCCAGAATTTTATTTACACTTTCATTAACACATTAAGACATTAATACTAATGAGAATATTATTAATACATCGGGTTGGCCGAAAAGTTTGCTTAGGTTTTTTTGTAAGATGTTACAGAATATAATCCACTTGCCAGACAACTAACCCATTCAACATGCAAAATGCAATGGTTTTCAGTATATACATAGAGGTGTACATCCATCACTACAATACACTGTAAGATACCTTATCACCCCAAAGGAAACACTGTACTATTAGCGGTCACTCCCCACTTCCCCATCCCCATCCCTCATGTACACATAACGTACAAGTTTTTATGTGGACATGTTTTCTTTTCTCTTGGATATACACCAAGAAGCAGAATCGTTGGGTCATATAGTAACTCTTCTTAATCTTTTGCGAAAATGCCAGACATTTCCCAAAGTGGCTGTGCCGCTCTGCACTCCCACCAGTGAAGTGTGAGAGCTCTAACTTCTCCACGTCCTCTCCAGCATTTGCCGTCTGTTCTTCACCAGGACCCTCCTAGTGGGTGTGAAGAGATGTCTCAGAGTGGTTTCGATCTGCATTCCCCTGGTGATTACTGATACTAAGCATGGTTTTGTATGCTTGTTGTCCATTTATATATCTTCTTTGGAGAAGCATCTACTCTGATGCTTTGTCCACTGGAAAATGAGGTTACTTGAATTTAAGCATCTTTTATATATTCTTTGATGCAAGTTCTTAATCAGATAATGATTTGCAGATATTTTCTCCCGTTTTGATGTTGAAGCTGAAACTCCAATTCTTTGGCCACCTGATGGGAAGAGCTGACTCGTTTGAAAAGACCCTGATGCTGAGAAAGAGTGGGGGCAGGAGGAGGAGGAGCTGACAAGAGGATCAGACGGCTGGATGGCATCACCGACTCAATGGACATGGGTTTGAGTAAACTCCGGGAGTTGGTGATGGACAGGGAAGGCTGGTGTGCTGCGGTCCACAGGATCACAAAGTCGGACGTGACTGAGCAACTGAACTGAACTCTCCCATTTTATGCGTTGTTTTGTCACTTTCTTCAAGGCTCTTTGCAGTCCCAAAGGTTTTAATTTTGAGGTAGTCCAATTGATCTCTTTTTCTCTTTTGTGGCTTGTGCTTTGGGGGTCACATGTCAGAAACACTGCCTGACACCAGCCCATGGAAGTTTACTCCTATGCTGTCTTCTAAGAGTTTTATAGTTTTAGCTCTTAAATTTAGTTCTATAATCCATTTTGAGTTAATTTTTCTAGAAGGCATAAGGTGAGGGTCAAACTGCTTATTTGCATGCAGTTATCCAGTTATCTCAGCACCATTTTGTTAAAAAGACTATTTTATTCTCCATTGAATTACCTTTCTGACTCTTGTTAAAAGCCAAGCAGCCACGCCAGGCCTTCTTAAGCTGCTTGGGCTCAGAAGTCACAGAATGTCAACTGCCTGAGTTACACTGGTTTAAAATCATGAGATTAAAGACAAAGGTAGCTTCAAATCCTAACTGTGCACACCTGTCAGCTACCTGACTGCTTCCCCGAGCATCGCTGGGGATGAAGACAGTGCCCCCCGGGAGCTGCTACGCAGCCTAAGTGTGACAGTACACAAAATGCTTCACTCACGGGGCCCAATTCACCTTAAGCACTGAATGCATTTTAGCCGTAATGATGATGATAACGATTATGATGATAAAGGTCTTCTAGATGGGGCCGTTAAGATTTAACCCCTTTCTTTATGGCAAAATGAATTAATATTCTGTGTATATTTCTACAGACAAGAACAGCAATTCTATTTTAATTAGTGGTGACAAATGGGAACGGTGCTCCGAAAGTCTTATTTTTATGGAACAAATTCATCTTTAGTCAAAATGGTCCTGTGTGCGACTGTCCTCGTGATGTAAAGCCACACGCCTCACAAGGTGCTGCTCAGTCGACCCCATGGACTGCAGCCTGCCAGGCTCCTCTGTTCACGCAATTTCCGAGGCCAGAACGCTGGAGCGAGTTGCCGCTTCCTACTCGGGGACCTTCCCGACCCAGGGAGCAGGGCTGGGTCTCCGGCACCGGCAGGCGGCCTCCTCACCACTGAGCCCCTGGAAGGTGCTGGTGGCGGTGGCTCAGTCGCTAAGTCCCGTCTGATTCTGGGCGACCCCACGGACTGCCGCCCACCTTGAGGTGTCAGGCATTAACAAAACTCGCCTCCTGAAAGTACCCACAGATTTTACTGGGCATGCGACTGCGCTCACCCTTTCCTGGATATATATCTGAGTCATATTTCCCAGGCTCACTTTAGCCCAGGGGAAAGGCAACGTCACAATAGAAGAAACTGCCGCATTTAGGGGCCAGAACAGGAATAGAGGCCAGCTGACAGTAATCTCCTTGTGCCCTGAAAAAATTCAAAAGGCCCGAGAAGGCGCCTGTAACGTGGGAACGTGTGTGAACAGTGCGCCAGGGCACAGCTAGCCAGGGAGCCAAAGTGACCCACAGGCCATGAGGCCCAAAGGACGCCTCAGAGTCTAGGAAGCTCCCCAAAAAGTCGGGTGCTAATATGATGATAAACCACTTTGAAAAGCAAAACATAAAATCACATACATGATAATCACTAGAAATTAAAAATTTATTCATCCAAGTATTGAGTTACTTTACCCTGGGGACAGTTTCTGGATGCTTTTTCCTTTCTTCTTAATAGAATTCTCTATCACTCAAATTATTCCCCAGACAGAATATACTACGCTTATAACTGGGGGGGGGGGGGGGGGGGTGGATTTATCAGTAAAGAAGTTACATTAAGGTTAAGTTTCTTTACTTTTTAATTATTCTTTCATTTATTTGTCTGCTCCAGGACTGAGTTATAGCCCGTGGGGTCTTAGCTGCAATGTGCAGGGTCTTCAGCTGTGGTGTGTGTGTCCAGCTCCCCTGACCAGGAATTGAGCCTGGGCCCCTGAATTGGGAGCCTGGAGTCTTTAAGTGCTGGACCACCAGAGAAGTCCCTAAGGTTGAGTTTATATTTAACCAGATGACTCATCCCTGACAAAATGCTTATAATAATACTCAGTATAACACAGTTGCTCCCCACGTATAAATCACATATTTAGATGTATGCTTCTAAAATACAGTTCGAAAAAATAACACTGACTTGTGTGAGTAGGAAGAAAGTACGAATTATGGGGAAATGTTTATGTAAGCATTGATTATTTTTGAATACTATGCTTTTTTTTTCTATAGAATAGATGTGATATGGATAAACAGACAAAATTTTCATAATCTTTTGGTTTGGAATTAGTAAACCGAAAGCTGTTTGGTTACTACATGTCAGTAAAACACTAGTGTACACTAAAAAAAGGCGAAGGAAAGAAGAAAAATGGCATTGTACACCCTTTGCCAACAAATACTTTCACCTTCCTCCACTTGCTTCACATCATACACTGAACAGAACACACTCTTTCTCACCATTTTTCTTTGCTTGTATTGTTCCCTCACATCCTCCTCCCTCCCTTTCCCTGGAAAAACTTAAACCGTTCTTCAAAAAAAGGAAGCTCACTGCACAGTGGCGCAGGCTGTTCACTGCACAAGGGAGCCTGGCTCCAGTGACAAGTGAGGCACAGACCCAGGGCCCGCTCCCCGGGAGCCGTCCTGGAGGACGAGCAGGATGGTGGGGGCCTAAAGGAATAGGGCAAGAGGGTGTCTGCTTCTCATTTGCACAAGGGGCTCTAAGGGCTAGAGAAACTCCTGCCCTCTCTGAAAATATCCTAACTTAGAAGTAATTCACACAGATCTCTCCTTTTTTGAACTTTAAGTCAATACCATAGTTTCATATAAAGTCTCTCAATTTTTAGCACGCTATTTTTACCCCTTCCGCTCAGACAGAAGCTTCTGAAGGACAGACACCATGCATTCAGAGCTTTTACTTCTTAGAAAACCCAGCCCCCGGAGGCAGTACACACCAGGTACTGGACAAATATTTGTTAATCAGCTGGCTGACGCCATGTGCCACAAGCAGCAGTGACAGAGCGTCATTATCTCCTAAGGGTGAAATCCCTTCCTCTCTGCTCGAACTTTTTCAGTGCCGGTTCTGTGCTCTGACGAGGCTGACAATTCGGAACCGGAGTTGCAATGTTCACGTCCCCCGTGGTTTTTAGTGCTGTTGTGCCAAATATTACCAGCCTTTTAGTGTGGATGCATTAAACATCTCAGATGCTGCTACTGAAGTTGAATCAGCTTCAGGCAGAAGCCGAGTGTGAATTCCAAGGCCACGGCTGTCCTAAAAGGCTGCATTCAGCTACGGTTTCATAACCAAAAAATTACACAGGAAGGAGAGAAACCAAGCACTTCTACACTGAATTCAAGACGATTCAAACCTCTGTGAGGCTTTCAAACCACTTTCAAGGGCAACTGCGTTCTCAAACAGATTATAAAGGCTTCTTTTAAGGGAATGGTTATTATTTATTTTGGATGCTTCCATAATTATTAGAAAATAGAAGGATTTGCTGCCAAAAACAAAGGGGAAAAAAAGGCAAAGAAAGACAGTTAGAAAGGGTAAGAAAAAGTACTTGAGAAAAAAGTAAAGATGATACCAACTAGGGAAAACCAAATGAGTACGCCTTAAAGAGGTAGGGGAATGACAGAAAACTGGACCCATAAACAGGGGCTACTTCCTGCAGGTCAGCAGGCTGCGACAGAGCTGCTCTGTCCTGCCTATTCGCTACAGTAACACGGAAAAGAACGGGAAGCAGTCTCTTCTCTCAACCGAGGTCTTCCATTGTGCCATCATAAACCCCCTCCCAACACATGGATCGCCACTTACCCCGCCCTGCGTCAGTCACTGGAACACAAAGAACAAGTCAAGGTTCCTGCTCTGGAAGGACGATGATGAAGCAAGGCTCCCAGACTTCTGGAAAGCTTGAACCTGCTCTTGTCCACTTTGCTTTCAGCCACCTGCTAGAAACCAGCGGGGACCATCACCAGCAAAGGGCCAGTTGATAACTTCAGTCCAGGAGAAAAGAGACCAGGGAAAACGCCCAGTGAACTGGAGCCGCTGGTGCTCACGGGGATGCTTGTGGAGACTTAGCCAGCTCTTGGCATGGATAGAGGGGAGGCTGCGCTGGGGAGGGCCACGCGCCGGCCAGGAGAGGTTGCCCGGTCCCCCGCGGCTCTGGCCCAGGGCAGGTGGGCAGTCTCTGCAGACAGCAACACCCGGTCCAGCAGGAGCAGCTTCTCTCCACGGGTCCAGGGCGGCAGCGGCGGTGGGGGCCAGCCTCCGGCCTGAGCCTCTGGACCGTGACTTCCGAGCTGGGGCTGGGCTCCGGGACCCCGAGGTCCTTCTTGTGTGCCATGAAGGCAGAACACTCAGCTCCACGGTGCGGTCAGAGTCAGAGCTAATCTCTGTAGCATCAGGCACAGTGCCTGGCGCCAAGCCGCAGTGAACAAGGGATGCACGCGGGCGCACACACACACACACCCCCCAACACCCACCTCCCTGGAGGTTCACCCTCAGCAAGTCCTGTCAGTCCTTCCCAGGAGGGACCACCTCCCGACCAGCCAAAGGGACCCATTCCAAGCACGCTGGGGAGAGGACGTATAAAATGCAGAAAAGCAAATGTTCAGCCATTTCAAAGGAAATTTTATTTCTAGAGAATGCTAACACAGAAGTAAAAGTTAAAATCTTATTTAGGAGACTGGATCATGGTAGAATACGGAGGGCAATTTTATAAAACTATCGTTCAGGTGGTTGTTCGTATGTGTGTTCAATTTGAGAACAGGGAGCTGCACACTCACGTGAAATGTAGACACACTATACTTCAATACATGTAACTTCCTAGTTAAAGTTGGACGGCACTTTTGACTTCAGGAGAGTTAGAAATGCTATGTGGATTTTCTTTTCTTCCGGTCTGAAGGCCTTCTGTTAGGGGCTCTGAAATTAGTAAATGCTTCCCGAGAATTTGGTCTTCCCCCACTTGGTAGAATAAAGCCATGGCTGTCACTCCCCAGCTCTGCATGAAGAAGTGATTAAGCAGGGATGTTTCCATTTAGCAAACAAAGCAAAGCAAACAAAAAAGCATCTACACCCCTGGAGTCATCTTTGCATTTACCCAAGGAGCCTCCACACAAAGCCTCTAATAATGGAAGGATGAGCTCCAACCTCAACCCCACTCCCCCAGAAGCCTCCCACTGCTGCGATCCTGGAGGTCTGCTTTCACTCTGCTGGAGTCAGAGCCTCTTCTCCCAGGAGGCCCTTCCGCCTCTGCTCCGTGGGTGTTCTTCGGCCTCACTGCAGCAGGCCTGGCAGCGCCTCGCCCTGCCCCACTGCCTGGATCACTCACTCCAGACTAACACTTGGAGACAGACCGAAGCTGTTTCCACTAGAAGACTCCGCGTTCTTCATCTCTTCCAGATGGAATCAACTGACACTTGGAGCGAACTAGAGTCCCTGGATTCAGAGCACGCTGGACACAGGATTCCACCTCTGCAGGTTCACTCAAGGAACTGAGGTTTTTAACTTTTAACGCTGTTCGTGGGAAAGGAAAGAGCTGCAGTTTCAGCCAGGGTCCCTCTTTAGCAGCTGGAGGTTTAAAGCAGGTAACTTGGCCCAGCTCAGATTAGCCTTCCTTCCTTCCTTGTAAACTGATGGGGGAAATCTCTCCCTCTTGGAAGTGCAGGAAGAATTAAAATATTTAGCATGGTGTGTTCTAAAGATGGTGAGGTGCTTCTTCTAATGCACAGAGTCCTGAGTGTGGCTGTGGATTCAGCCTCACTATGAGTCCTGATGGCTGTAAGTATGGCTATAATTGATGACTTAAAATGAAGGTGGTAACAATCTTCATCCTTTGAATGTTTGTGATCAGAACCTACAATGAGTCAATACAAATAGTGATTTTAGATGAGCAAGTATGTACCCCTGGCTCAGTCCAATCTGCACATGCCAAGGTTGGCACAGAAAGGGGCCGCCCAGTGACTTCGCTCCTAAGTAAGGCTGGCCGTGCATGTGTTGGCCTGTTCACCTCTTCAGCAAACATCGACCTGGTGCCCGCGCTATGCTGGGCGCCGAGGCTCCGAGTCGCGTGCAACTGCACGGTGCACGACCCCAAACGGCTTCTAGTCAAGCGGGAGAGGCGGAAACATCAGCACAACCACCCTGGAGAAACAGCTAGTGTGGCTGCTGAGCTAGAACTCAGGTTGATATGGGAGCAGAAAGCAAGCCAAAAAAACTTGTTATAACCCAACCATCCTCCATACTCACATAGAGGGAGAATACGCCATGTCAGCTCTGACCATCACATCGTCATGTGGCACATGCTTAGGAAGAAACAGAAAGAGCCAGTGAAATGTTCACCGACAGAGACTCTGCCCGCCTGTCCATGCGAGGAGCAGGAGAGGACTTGTTTCAGACCCTGGGTAGGGTCTCACAGGCTCCGCCAGTCAGGGCCCCAGCAGAAAACTACACAAATGTACATATGGGCTGGACTGCGCTGGTGGTCCAATGGCGAAGACCTCGAGCTTCCAATGCCGGCGGCCCAGGTTCAATCCCTGGTCAGGGAACTAGATCCTGCCTGCCACAAGGAAGATCGTGCACGCTGCAATGAAGACCCTGCAACTAAGGCCTGACGCAGCCAGATAAATAAATGGTATTTTTTTAAAATTACAAATGGGCTAATAGGAGTTTCCTGGGAGCTTCCTTATATGCTCAGGCCTCAGTCGTGTCCAACTCTCTTGTAACCCCGTGGACTGTAGCCCGCCAGGCTCCTGTGTCCACGGGATTCTCCAGGCAAGAATCCTGGAGTGGGTTGCCATCTCCTCCTCCAGGGGACCTTCCCGACCCAGAGACTGGGTCCATGTCTCCTGCACTGCAGGCAGATTCTTCACCATGGAGGCAGTGTATCATAAAAGAACCACTCAAGCTACGGGCAGGGTTACAGGCAACTAGAGGAGACGGTGAAGGCCCCAGCCCATGGGACCGCGACCAGAACAACCCCGGGCCCTGGGATTAAGAGGGAGGGCAGTGTCCAGAGCCCAGGAGGGTCGGGTGTCACAGAAAGGCTGCTGATGGGGGCTGGGCCCCTCACATTCGGAGGGAGCGGAGAGCAGAGCCCTCCCGTCCACCTACTTCCTGCTGGGGCCTCCCTCTTATCCCGCAACGGCAACGCAGCCTGTTGACACGGCCACGAGTCAGCCCCAGGGCCCCCGGCCGCAAGGGAAAGGGTAGAGGAGGGGTCTGGAAGACAAACGGAAGGTCCTGCACACAGGCCGGGCTCCTCCCACGGAGCAGAGTCCAGCTCCCGTGCATGAAAGCACGTGTGTTTTTATGCAGCCTGTGTCACGCAAGGACAACTTGGACGACAAGCATTTTCCCTTATATATCAGAAACTCGACAAAGCCAGCACGAGGCGAGACTCTGCTCAGCGTGACCTCATTTAGTCCTCACGGCAAGCCTGCGAGTTACGCCTGTTCTTCCAATTCTACAGATGAGAGACAGACTCAGGAAGGCTGACTGTCTCGCTAAGTGACAGAGGAAGAACTCTGACGCACGCTTCTCCAACCCCAGAAATCTTAGACGGTTTTTCCACTCCACCAAGTTGAAAAATAACTACAGAGATTGATTGGCAAAATCAATGTTGAAGAGCTTGGTTCGCTGCCGTGTGATTACACAAGATTAGGAAAACTTGGCAGAAAGGACCGGCAATGAATCTCCATCGATGAATCAAGTCTACTGTTGAAGCAGCTAGGTGCATCTACCTCTAAATCAAGTCATTTCTGAATAATCAACCAGGGCTAGAAATCTGTAGATGACGATCTAGGGCTGATGACTCCTGACAAGTGCGGCTGATCTGCTGCCTGTCTGCATGTTAACAAAGCACCAGAACCACTGCCACATATTTAGTACACGAGGGAGAGCGCGGTGTTGCCAAGAAGCAGTCAGGAAGAAACGCGATTTCCAAATCCAGACGCAAGGCCTTGGTAGGAACCAGGTGATGAAAGCTTCTCGCAGGCCCACTGAAAACTCTATCAGGCTGCATTCTGCTCACCATTGTTGAGTGGTGTTCGTTCCTGCCACAGCCTCAGATGGAAGCTGCAGAAATTTGCAAACTCAAAGCTGAAAACTGAAAAATGGCTCCATGTGGGCTCATGGGGTCTGGAGCTGGAAACCAGGGTTGGAAATGCTCCTCCTGACTTTTGGCTCCAGGAAGTTCACTCAGCCCTCTAGCCTCGAGCTCCGTACTTGCTGAAGGGAGAATCACAGTCCTTACCTCCTTGGTGCAGGAGGCTTCACTAAGAAAGCACAAGTAAAGGCCTGGTTTACACTGAGCGTCAGTGATGCCCCGTTAGCCCCTCAGCAGCATCTCCAGCGCCTTCAGACGTCCTCCAGCCTCTCCAACTCCTCTACCATCTTTTCAAGCAGGAGTGCACAGTGAACAGATCTGGAGGATAAAGCTAATGTCTTCTTCTGGGCCGGAAAGCAGCTCTGCTTGAAGACATCACAAGCTTACCTGAGCCTGGGCTCCTCTTCTGTGCCCCCACCCTGGCAGGCATCCGCGGCACCTCACAGAGCTGCCCTTCGAGAGCTGAGGCTTGAAAGAACCGCTGAGAAAGTGACGCCACTCTCGCTATGAGAATGATGACCTGTCCTCTGTCCCTGGGCCCGAAGGTCTCCTGCCCACATCCAGGAAGTGGTCCAGGTGAACCCATTAGCGTGCAAGATAAGATCGCAAGACTCTGACAGTTCTCCATGCGAGTCACACGGCATCAAAACCATGCCTTGTCACCCTGACCAAACAGCGACAGAAGGTAACAATGTTTAATCCATTTACACTGAAATCTTAGGATACCCTTCAAATAATCCAAGAAGGAAACATTTACTCCAAGAACCTGTGAAACCACTAATCAATATGGCACCACCAGTGAGCTGTGAAACGCTGTATATAACACACTAGGAAGTAATTTTGTTACAGTCTGCAAAATCAAGACCTATTTTGAACATAAAACCTGAATCAATTTGCGAACCTCAAGATCCCAGTTTGGAAAGCACTTTTATTCAGCAAATGCAGGAAGAGAGAGAAAAAAACTTGAAGCCTCTTTAAAAAAAAAAAAAACACTCCAAAAAAAAAAAAAACAACACTCCGGCTCCATGTTTTCACATCATATTAGCCATTAAAACTCTTTCAGCTCGCGTGTCCATCTCTGCCATGGGATGAACAGTGCCTACTGGGTATATCTGAGAGAGCTGCACAGGCATCAGGCATGTCAATGGCCAGGATGCTCTGTGAGCTTTAAAGAGGCAAGGCAAGGCACACCTCCGAGTCCCGGCGCTTAGCATGAAAAGCAAGCTCTCTTCAGCTTTTTCGTGGCACCAGCTCAGCAGCTCATAGCAGTCACTGCATGTCGAGTTCTTTGTTCATTCAACATTCACTGTGCCAGCCACTGGGAGGGGACGGGAATCTCGGGGGCACATGGTGGGGAAAGCTCTGATGAGATGAAACACAAGGCTTTCCCCTGTGCGCACAGTTTCCCTTAACGCCTCTCTGCAGTTCTATGGAATAGAGAATATAAAGGAGGCGGCGGGGGCTCGAAGATGTCTAAGGGCATACTGGGACTTTAATTCTTCAACCACTGTGCTCTCTTATGCCGAATAAATGGACTGCTGGTAACTGGAGACAGAAACTGATAATAAGGAAAATCCTGATAATAAGACTAAGACCCTCTGGATGAAAAACTAATGCCTTTATGAACCAGACCTAGAATGGATTAAACTCCATGTTAAGACTAAGTTAAATTAAAATTGAGAAGACTCAGAAATCAGGAGATTGGGATTAACATATATGCAGTACTATATACAAAATATGTATAAAAAATCAACAGGGACACAGTGTTCGGCCCAGGAAACTACACTCAGTATTCTGTAGTCACCTATATTGGAAAAGAATCTGAAAAAGAATGGAATATGTATATGCCTAAGCTGATTCACTTAGCCGCACACTTGAAACTAACACAATGTTGTAAGTCAACTACACCCCAAAATAAAAACTCAGTTAAAAAAATAATAATAAAATTGAGAAGTCTCCTCTACACCTGAAGATGAGATCAAGGTTAGTTTAAAAATGTGCATTTCCACTATTAGTCTTAGTAAGCATGGTCCAAACTGTACCCCAACTCACGTGCTCTGTGTAGCTGACTCTGTTTATTAGTACAGAGAGCGCTCGGTTATCCCAAGCTCACCCTTTTTTTCTTGAACAGATGTACAGTGCCAAGTGCTCCAAGACAATCAAGCTTTGTAGTCTGGAACACGCATTTAAAACACCTACCATCTGAAGGCAACATATAGATTCTGTGCTGTTTCTTTAAGTTACTGACAGTTTCTCCTTTCAAAGGTGTTATTAGAAAACTAAGAACTGCCCTGTTTGGGAACACCTGCGATCCGCCCCCCTGCTGTGCATCTGTGCGTCTGTCTGTGTGTCTGTGCGTCTGTGTGTCTGTCTGTGTGTCTGTCCGTGTGTCTGTGTGTCTGTCTGTGCGTCTGTGCATCTGTGCGTCTGTCTGTGTGTCTGTGCATCTGTCTGTGCATCTGTGTGTCTGTGCACATGTGCGTGCATCTCTGCATCTGTCTGTGTATCTGTGAGTCTGTGACTCTGAATGCGTATGTATGTGCGTCTTTGTGTCTGTGTGTCTGTGAGTCTGTGTGTCTCTGAGTCTGTGAGTGTGTATGTATGTGCATCTGTGAGTCCATGAGTCTATGAGCATGTATTTACATGCGTCTCAGTGTCTATGAGGCTGAGTCCATGAGTCCGTGTGTCCGTGAGTCTGTGTGTCTGAGTCTGTGAGCGTGTATGTATGTGCATCTCAGTGTCTGTGAGTCTATGAGTCTGTGAGTCCGTGAGTCTATGAGTCCATGAGTCTGTGTGTCCGTGTGTCCGTGAGTCTGTGTGTCTGAGTCTGTGAGCGTGTACGTATGTGCGTCTCAGTGTCTGTGAGTCTATGAGTCTGTGAGTCCATGAGTCTGTGTGTCTGTGAGTCTGTGTGTCTATGTGACTGAGTCTATCAGTGTGTGAGTGTGTGAGTCCATGAGTCTATGAGTCCATGAGTCCGTGTGTCCGTGAGTCTGTGCAACTGAGTCTATGAGTGTGTGAGTCCGTGTGTCCGTGAGTCTGTGTGTCTGTGAGTCTGTGTGTCTATGTGACTGAGTCTATGAGTATACGAGTGTGTGAGTCCGTGAGTCTGAGTCCATGAGTCCGTGAGTCTGTGTGACTGAGTCTATGGGTGTGTGAGTCTGTGTCTGTGAGTCTGTGTGTCTATGTGACTGAGTCTATGGGTGTGTGAGTGTGTGAGTCTGTGAGTCTATGAATCCATGAGTCCGTGTGTCCGTGAGTCTGTGTGTCTGTGACTGAGTCTATGAGTGTGTGAGTGTGAATCTGTGTGTCCATGTGTCCATGTGTCTGTGGGTGTGTATCTGTGAATCTTTGTGTCCGTGTGTCTGTGTAGAGGTAAGTGCGGAACCGAAAGGCCCCACAGGGAGACCTGCGCCCCATCTCTGCATCCTCAGCCCACGGCTGCGAGGAAGGCGGGGGGACGCCTGCTGAAGCGCAGGGGCCTGCGGGGCTGAGACGAGTCCTCCCGATGGCCCGTCCGGCCCAGACCCAGGGCACAGCTCTCCGTCTCAGACCCCCAGGAGCTGGCAGCAGGGCTGGCTGCTACCTCGGGTAGCCCTGCGCCCACACTGAAACCAACCCGTCCACGTGCACCCACAAGTCCATGAGGTGGACAGCACCAGGGCTTAGAAAGGCAGAGGGCCCCCAAGCAGCACCTTTCAGCAAAACCAGCCAGAAACCCCCAAGTTACACAAAGGCCTATTAATAACAGGGAACAAACAGGCCAGAGGAGAGCGCACAGGAAATCCTGACAAGGGGCCAGGCCCTCGGGGCTGGGGCAGGCGGGGAGGCTGCCCGAGCAGTGGGAGCAACTCGGAGCCGCCGCGGCTCCGGGTCCAGACGCCCTCCTCCTGGGACAGCGAGGTGAGGCCCCACCCTTCCGCGTTACTGTTCACTATGCATGTAAAGCCCCGGAGGGGAATGGCACCCCGCCAGTGTTCTTGCCTGGAGAATCCCACGGACAGAGGGGCCTGGCGGGCTACAGCCCACGGGGTCCCAGAGTCGGACACGGCTGAGCACACAGCACACACACACATAATACAGAGAGCTGAGTGCTAAAGAATTGATGCTTTTGAGCTGTGGTTTGGAGAAGACTCCTGAGAGTCCCTTGGAATGCAAGGAGATCCAACCAGTCCATCCTGAAGGAGATCAGTCCTGAATACTCATTGGAAGGACTGATGGTGAAGCTGAAGTTCCAGAACTTTGGCCACCTGATGGGAAGCGCTGACTCACTGGAAAAGACCCTGATAATGAGAGGGATTGGGGGCAGGAGGAGAAGGGGACGACAGAGGATGAGATGGCTGGATACCATCATCGACACAACGGATGTAAGTTAGCAAACCCCTGGAGACGGTGAAGGACAGGGAAGCCTGGCGTGCTGCAGTCCATGGGGTTGCAGAGCCGGACACGACGGAGCGACTGAACAACAGCAACGCTATCATCACCACGGTCACTATTGTGATTTATTATTCTATGATCACTCTATGCGGGAGGTTCAGATGAGACAACCTAACGCAGTGCTTTGAGAAGCTCAATGTACAAATAAAAGTCATTGTTTTTATTATATTTACAGAACATCACAGAGATTTACCATGAACGAGAATCTTTTACTCCTCCTTTCCCATGTCTACTTTAAAATCCTGGAATATTTTCAGTAATTTTTTATAGAAAATGCTATATTCAGATACTCACAAACTCCATTTTATATTTTTGAAGTAAATACTGACTCCATTTAATCTCCACTGAAGGAAACAGAAGAGATTCACTAATAGTGCAGTAACAGTAAGTCTGGACTCTGGACCCTGGGTTCATACTCAGCTGCTTTTGCTTTTCACTAATGAAGTGATCTTGGATAAGAGATTTAACCTCTCCCTGTGACATTTTTTTTTCATCTATAAAATGGGAACAATGAAAGAATTTAAGTAGGGGGTTGTTATGATGATTAAATAAAATGGATTAGTCAAGATGTTTGATATACATCTATCAATCAACAAGTATTATCTATTATTATCTTAAAAGGGAAACAACTAAAAGAACATATATTTTGCAAGACCTTCTTTCCCAAGTATCACAAATATCCTAAACACAGGATCTGGTGAAATAATTCAGAGGGGAAAAGTGAATTTTTTGGCTGCTGTTGGTTGTGCCATGCGTGTGGGATGTCAGTCCACAGCACACAGCCTTAACCGCTGCACCACCAGAGAAGTCCCAGAGTCAATTTGCAAATAATAAAAATTCTTGAAAATGAGAATCATAATAACAACCGACATTTCTTAATGTTATCTTTTTAAGTATCCAAAACTTAGAAAATAATAATCCATGCTGAGATTCATGAAAAAGATGGCCAGAGAAACAAAGAAAATGCATTAAAAACAGCTAAACTAAACTGATCAAATGGGTAAACTGAACTATCAATTCCAAAGGGCTGAGAGTTTGCTCCATACGCATTCTGGCAACTGAAAACAGCAGGAGCTAAGATTTGCGAGGGGACAGTTAGGTCGTGCCAGGTTAAGGGCTGATGAAATGACCACTCCTAGTGCTAACTTTACGAGCAGTTTGAGGAAGGAAATTTACTTGGAACTGAGACATTCAACACTAGTGGATAAAAAGCCAACTGCACACACACAAAGTCCAGCAACTGGTCAGTTCGTCCAGATACCAAACGTCTAGTTACCCTTTCTAGCAAGTTATTTACCATCTATGCCTGGTGAGACACAGGTGAACTTGCAGGCAATAGAAAGAAGGATAAAGCAGCTCCTCTGCCTAAACCGCTTAGTCAAATGCTGCAGACGCACCAAGGTGAACGCCTCACACAGCCCTCTCACGGGGTAAACACACAGGCACATCACCCACGTCCATCCTAAGGGGACACGGACGGATGCTCAGGAAAGGTCATACTGAACACAAAGCCCGGAAGTCAGAGAGAGTGAGGGAGAGGGCTGAGCCTGGCACAGAGTCTGCTGGACAAGGGGACATCACACGCAAAAGCACATCGGGTCACCACCGGGGCCACCCCACCCTCCAACGGGCTCCCGTCCCACGTGAACACTTCAGTCCCGTGGCGGCCTGGCCCGGTCCCTGTCCCCCGCTCACCCACCCCCTCTCCCAGACGCTCTGGCCTCCTCGCTGTCCCGAAACACGCTGAGCGCATCCCCACCCACGCCTTCCCCGGCTGCGCCGTCCAGCCGTCCACCCGGGAAGCTGTCCCAGCACATCCACACGTCGTTCAAACGCCGCCTCCTAGGGACGTCAGGCCCCAGCACACCTCACCCGCCCCGGGAAGGCTGCCTCTCTCTCTATCACTGTGAACCCCGTACTAAGCCACACTCATCTTCACACGCTGTCCCTTCAGCATCTGCCTCTTCAACTAGCCTGCGAGCTCCGCGGGGCAGAGGCTTCGTCCGCCTCTGATCCAGGCGCATCTCCAGGGGCTGCGAGGGTGCCTGCCAAGTGGGGAGGGCTCACTAGGTGCGTGCGGAACAATCCGTGGATGGTAAGTGCCCAGAGGCAGCAGAGAGGCGTGGATGGCCAGAGACACACAGTTCAGGCTGAATGTGCTGGGTGAGCGTTTTCTGGACGCCACGAGCAGCTTCCTCCAACTTCTCTCTTAGCACACCCGTCCCGCCAGTGCCGAAAGTTCTCTGTCAGACGTCTCAATTGTCGCTAACCCCGGCTCCCATAAGGTGACTACCCAGGTCCCAGGAGACAATCTACAGCTAGAAAAGAGGGTTACAGAATCCCCTGGCGTCCTTCCATGGAAATGATATGTTTCTTTTTTTTTTTTTCCAGGATCTCAGTCCACCGGCCAGGGACTGAATCTGGCCACAGCAGGGTGGCCCAGCATCCTAACCACTGGGCCGAAAGGGAACACCCACCATGCATGCTTTTGACAACATAAAATCTTAACAGTTTAAATGGACAGGGGCGGGACAGACAGGACCGGGGTGGGCGCGACGTCAGGTCCGCTTCCGAGACGGCTGCCCCCCACGGGATCCAACGGCACACGAGAGGGACCGAGCCAAGTCCTGAAGCGCTCGACACGAGTGGTCCCCGGAGTTCCCACAGCAGCAGTGCACAGCGCCATCACCACCTCCACGTCGCAAAGGAGGACGCCGAGGCTCAGAGGGTGAGGCCCCATGGTTAGAACTCAGGCCGGGCCTGGCTCCTGACCACCGTGGTACTTAACCAGGCGCCTCTGCCCCACGCACCCACCCACAGAGGAGGCGCTTTCATGTCATGAATGCGTGCTGAGAAGGCAGTCCGAGTCAAGGAAACGGTGCCACTGCCCCTTCGCTGCTTTCACTAGAGGCTGCCCTGGGAAAAAAACAAGGAAGGTAGGATGGGAACAGAACCACAGAAAGGGCAGCTCAGCTCAGAGACGAAGCACTGGGAGGGTCCAGGTCCACCAACCAAACACTCGGGGCCTCTTCCAGAGAGCTGTGGGATCGTTCCTCTTCACCCACTCTGCTTTCTCAAGGTCTCTCACTGCTCATCTCTTGACCTGAACCTGGACGTCCCCCGTACTTGACAATGCTGCTCTAGCCGTTTACAAGTCCACGCTTCCAAGTCACACGCTAACCCTTAAAAGAGAGCAGGCAACTGCACTGCTGGATGGCAAACGCCAAGGGCCAGGATGGCAAACGCCAAGGGCCAGGATGGCAAACGCCAAGGGCCAGGCTTCTGTTTCCACTTTCGGATTTTGTTACATCGACCTAAATACAGAAAATGCTATTGAAATAAATTCCTTATGAAGAATCTTATGAAATCGACTTCATTTTTGGCAAAGAGAAAAGCAACTGAGTGGTAGTTTTCTCATATTAAAAGGAACGGTTATGCCACCATCCGTCATGGAAGAGCCGGGCTGAAGTCAGAATGATGAAAGAGGAAAGACCCCACAAGGCCCGAGCGGAGGGCTCCGTGCACAACCTACTTCTCATAAAGCCTCTGTCCCCTCACGAAGGCCTTCACTTCACTGTCCAGCGGGAAGGTGCCGTCGTCCTTTCTAAAGCGGTAGAAGAGTTTGACGTCCTTGAATTCCTTATGCTCATCACACACTGAAAGACAAGATACACAGAGACGCAAATAAGGGGAAGAAACCTCTTATCAATTACTCAGATGAAGGAAGATGCTAATCGAGATTGTTTCATCACCTAATTTCTCAAGCATACTACTTTCAATCTAATACATGTATTTGGCACAGTCCCTGGCACAGAAAAGTGCTCAGTTTTATGAGCCATCATCATCATCATTTAAGACAGTCACAAAACTCAACGCATCCTTCTTTCCACAAACTCTTCTTGAGCATGATAACAGGGTAGGCATCAGCCTTAAAGAATGTGAAAGCTAGCGAGACAGAGACAGGTCGATACGTAATTAAAACATGACGTGATTCGGCTACGAAAGAGCTGAGGAGGCCTGAAAGGAGTGCCTAGACCCCACCGCGGGGAAGAAGGCCTCTCGTCTGAATGCACGTGGAGACCTGAAGGAGGAGAGGACAGCGAGCCAAAGGGGAGACGGCAGCGTCTCAGCCCAAGAGAGCAGCGGCGCGTGAAAGGTCGCGGCCAGGGTTAGACGCTTCGGGGAGACACGGTCCGGAATGGCCACTGGAACACAGTGACAGCAGAACTTGGACACAGCCCAAACGTCCGCCCGTGGAATGGACGGCGGTGTGGCGGCCAAACGGCGCGTGGTACGCACTGCCGTGAAAAGGAGCGAACGAGACACACTGCCGGCGTGAGCAGATCCCACAGACGGGATGCGCAGCAGAAACGTGCGTCCCCGCAGTGACCTAAAACAGCATGTCTCACTGCTAAGAGACGCACGCTCAGAAATGAAAACGCATAAAGCGGTCCAGAGAAATAGACCCAGATGCCTCCTGGAAGAAGGAAGGGAATGTAACTGGGCAGAGGTACACAAGAGACCAAGTAAATGCTCTGTTTCTTAAATGGGTGGGCTCACATCTGAAACAGAAGATTCAGGGCTTCCCTGGGGGTCCCGCGGGTAAGACGCTGCACTCCCAGTCACAGGTACGGGTTCAATGCCTGGCTGGGGAACCAAGATCCCACCCACTAAAGTGTGTGGCCAAAAAAAGCTTTTCCCTTTTTAAAATCCCTTTTTAAATAAAATGAAATAGAAAGTATAGCCCCTCGTTTTGTCTCATTACTCTGCGGCCACCTCGCTCACCGTGGTGGATGATGCCCCGGTCTGCCAGCTTCTGCATGAGCTTAATAGCCGTCTCTCTGTCAGACGCCTCCTTGTGTTCAATCAGCCAGTCGATCAGTTCTTTTGCGACAAAACAGTTTGGGTAGGTTTTAAGATGATGTCGCCTGTCTTTAATCACCTTTTCTTCATGCAGCCTGAGCCTGGAAAGAAAAGTTGGCAATCAGTTTAGGAATTCTGATGACAACACGCATCACTGAATCAGTCCCAGAGAGAAGTAACGAAATTCAAGCCCAAGACACATCAGAGCGCCAACCTAACCCCTTTTTGTCAGTGGGTGATTTCCATCGGGTCAGAGCCGGAGGCCCCAGAAAGTGACCCCACCCGCAGATCCAGACACGGGAGGGAGGCAGACCCAAGCTCTGGCACACGAGCTCCGCGTCACTGCGGACAGCGTTCTCAGCCCACCCCGCCTCCCTCCCTCGCTCGCTCTCCACCAGCGGGCTTACGGTTGCAACCGACCAACTAGTAAACTTCTAGAAACCTGCGGAAACCAGGTACTTCCTCTTCATCACAGACCGCTGCGAACGCACGCCCTCTGAACTCACTCCGTGACACAGCAAACACAAACGAGCGTCTACCCTACCGGCCCGTCAGGGACGTCCAGGCAGCAGAGACCGAAGTCGGAAAACGCCCGAGGATGCCTGCCCTTGCTGCTCTCGCCTTCCTAGGGCCAAGAGCTAAGCGCCTCGTGAGGCTCTTTACAGGCCAGGGCTTCCCAGTTGGGGCAAGTGGTGCGAACGCAGGAGCCACAGGAGGCCCGGGTTCCATCCCTGGGTCGGGAAGAGCCCCGGGAGAAGGACAGGGCAAGGCACTCCAGTACTCTCGCCTGGAGAGTCCCATGGACGGGGGAGCCTGGCAGGCTACATCCCCGGCTTCACCCACGCGACTCCCCTGCGTCTTACTTCATTATCTCAATGCTGTAGAGAAATGGGGGTGACTGAGTAACCACACAGAAACTGGGTCGGGCTCTTTCTTCCTCCGTCAGACGGCGGCAGCTGCACCGCCCTGTCCTCGGTGATGCTGAGACTGGGGCCCCATGTCTGCTAAGCGCCAGCAACTCAGCACAGCACCCGACACAGGGCAGGCCCCACCCCCCGTTCCCGCAGGAAGGAACCAGGCCCGCTCCTGCCTGAGGCTCCCAATGTGCGTGCGCGCTCGGTCGCGTCAGTCGTGTCAGGCTCTTTGTGACCCCACAGACTGTACAGCCCACCAGGCTCCTCTCTCCATGAGGATCCTCCAGGCCAGAACCCCGGGCTGGGTTGCCGTGACCTCCTGCAGGGGATCTTCCCAACCCAGGGACTGAACCCAGGTCTCCTGTGTCTCCTGCACTGCAGGCAGATTCTTTACCCACTGACCCTGCTGGAGTGCACTAAAGGGAATGTAACGGGTTTTGACATCCCAGGGGTTGTGACTCCGTGCTGGGAACATTCTGGGCCGGACCTCTGAGACCAAGATGCTCTTCCTTGCTTCACCACTGTCACAGGCTGAGCTGGGTTCCCCTAAAATTCATTCGTTGAGGCTGCAATTCCTGGTACTTCAGAATGTGACCGCATTTGGAGACAGGCTCCTTTAAAAGGTAACTACAAGCAAATGAGGTCAGCAGGGCAGGCCCTGGACTTACAGGGGTAGTGTCCTTACAAGAAGCGGGGGTCAGGATACAGACAGGCCAAGGGGAGGACCAGCGAGGACACAGGGAGAAGGCGGCCATCTACACACCAAGGAGAGAGGCCGCAGGAGGACAGCCCCAGGAGCACCGTGATCTCAGACCGATCGCCCCGAGAACTGTAAGACGGGAACTGCTGATGTTTAAGCTGCCCAGTCGGTGAATCTTGACTGTGGCAGCCTGAGTGAAGACAGTCACCCACTGCTGAAGATGGAGGCTCCTGAGAAGTCTGGGGATGAAGTGCTCAGCTGGGGTGTCGACAGGGGGGCAGGCAGAGAAGAGAGATGAGAGTCCTAACAGGTACAAACTGCATGGAGAGGAAAGAACCATTTATTCTACTTAGTATTTACCTGTCTGTCTGGCTACATGGGGATTTGGCTGCAGAATGCACCGTCTTCGCCAGGACACGCAGGCTGAGCTGCTCAGCGCCTCGCGGGAGCCCCGCCCCCTGACCAGGGATCAAACCCACATCCCCTGCATTGCGAGGCAGACTCAGCCACCGGACCACCAGCAAGTTCCCGAAAAGAACCCTTTTAACGGAGTTCCTACGATATGCTCAGCACTGCATTAAGCATTTTCACATGAGTGACATAACTGCTGTGGCCTGAATGCTTTCATCCTCCACAAATTCACATGCTGAAATACTAAACCCCAAAATGTTACTTATGAGGACAGTCAGGAACACAGGACTTGGCTCTCATCCTGATGGCCAGTAATTCCAGAGGACCAGACTTCTGAGCATCAGCATCCTTACTGGCAAAACCAGGATAACGGCATCCACCCTGATTACCTCCTCACACTGTCAAAAAGCTGGTTAGTAAGGATAAAGACAGCATTTGAGCCCTTACTAAAAGCCATGAGGCTCTGACTGCTTTACTGGCATTAACCCTCATGACAGCTCCCTGAGGCTGCTAATGTTAAGTCACAAATGATGTAAAAGTAGAGCTGTAAGTATTAATAAGAAGTAAATGAGCCTTAATTTAAAAGAAAAAAAAGCATGTTCACATTGGTGTGCTAAAGTCATCACATGAATCATTCTAATTAATTCAGTGACAATGACACTGAGTAATTTGTTTAACATGCTCAAAGTGGCAGAATGCAAAACATTAATTCTTAGACAAGACGCCTGTCAAGAATCTAAGAATAATGAGGACCAATTTATTTAGAAATTGAAATGTGGAATAAGCTGCTATATAATTTGGTGGAGGAGGAATATGTTATGAGCTGAGAGACAAGTTTCGGCTCCTGTAAACTTTCCAACTTAAAAAAAGAATGTATTAGGTAATGTTTATCTTTAAACACCACAGAACAGAGCCTTTCGGTTACTATCCCTTCGGCACTGAGCTTGGTGCTAATTCTGGAGCAGGTCTGCCTCCCTCTGAACCTCACGCCGTACAGTAAAAGGCAGCTCTGGTCACTCCCCTCACAGCCCACCAGGACTTGGTGTGTTTCCATGTCGAGGAAAGCGGGCAGCAATAGCGAGGAGAAAGAGCTTCGGATCTGGGAGGCAGCCTAGAACTTGATATTTTCTGACGTGTTACCAGGGGTTAAAAATGCTCAATAACTGTTACCACCTGTTTCTCTGTAATAGAAACACAGAATGCTAAAGATGAGCATGAAAAATTCCAGAAAAACTATCCCAATAAAGAGATAAGAATTTTTATACACTAAATAACCAAGTGTTTTGCCTGGCACTGTGCGTACTTAATAAATATTTGGTGAACAAATAAGGATACAGGGACACCAACAGAAATGACACCCTTTCTAAAAAGTAGGGAAACTTCTCACAAAAAAGTGGGGGTTCTCACCCCACAACTTAGTGAACATCTAATACTAAGGAATTTATCTTAAAAAAAAACACGTATATGCTTTCACTTCCGGGGCAATCCACTTCCCAAGTTTAATCCCTGTTGTGTGGGTGTATATGTGAGTTTTGTTTCTTGGTCATTCTGTGTGGCTTGTGGGAGCTTAGCTCCCTGACCAGGGACTCGGCAGTGAAAGCGCGGACTTCAACCACTGGCCACCAGGGGATTCCCCTGCATGTGTGTCTCTTTTCTTTTCTTTTTTTTTTAAAGCATTTCCATTTCTTTGAACTCAATTTACTGCTTACAAATTTCCACAGTGTTTAATACAGTAATATGCATGCTCCCCAAGAAGAAGGTAGAGGAGGCAATATTTCAAAGTCTTGTGGAAAAAGAGAAATTCTGCACACTCGAGCCTCTCTGGGATGGCATTCTCCAGGAAGACCTGGTGAGATGCTGAGCGGCACTGAGCCGCCCTCGCCAACACGCCCATCACCTCATCTGCCAGGCGCACACCCCCTGCAGCTGCAGACCGCCTCCCACACCTCGGCCACCGGGCAGTCTGCAGACCCCCGCGCTGGTTCTCCCCGCCCGGGGCGGAGCCTGGCTGAGAGCCCCTGCCTCACCGGGTCCCGCGCGCCCACCGGCCGCTGGGCTAGGGGACCAGAGCCAGAGGGCCCTCCGCACTCCAGGGACGGCCGTCGGCCAAGCCCAGCAGGGCGGCTCCGTCCAACACGGGGACAGGGCCGTTGGTTTCCAGCCCCGTCTGTGTGGGGGGCCTTCCTTCGAGGCGGAGCCCACCCGGGAGCCAGTGAGGAGCCCAGAGCAGTGAGCCGGTTCAGAGCAGGGGCGGGGTGGGGGCTCGCGGCCGGCGGTTCCCCCACGCAGACCCCCGCGTCCAGGACTGTCCACCAGGCTACCCCAAACGTTCGTGCGGACTCCTCCATAGGAGGCTACAGAAAAACCCAAGTGAACTTTCTGGCCAAGCCAACACATGAGGTGTTTAGAACACAGGTTAAACATCCTCGGGATCATAGGAAACCCGGCAACCAGGGAAGAGGGGGGCGCGCAGGCCAGCTCCGGGACGGCAGAGGGGAAGAGCCGGCCAGAGGCCCCCGATGCGGCCCGGGTCGGGTTCCTTCGAGCCTTCCAGTTCTTCCTTCAGGCTGCCGCGCTCCGAGAATACCGGGAACAGGGTCAGCCCCTTCCGGCGGCTGCGGGAGTCTCGGCTCCGGTTCCCCGAGGCCTGCACCTGCCCCAGCCCAGGAGGCCTGCAGTGAGCACGGCCCCTCCAGCGTCCTCACCGTCTCTGCCCCACGTGCACCGGCGTGCCCATCTCACCGCCTGGACATCCTGCACTCTACCCTCAAGACAGACACCCCTTGGCTTCAAACACCCCCTCCTCCTGCCTGTAATAGCTTAAAAAACTCTACCTGCTCTTCGGCTTAAAAGCACCTCCCCTGAGAACATTTCCCCAGCCACCCCAGATCAGAAAACGAGCTTCCCTCCTCTGCTCGCCCGCTAGTCAAGCACTCGCCCCACTGTGTTACTGTCAGACGGGGTGAGGGATGCTAGGGGAGAGGTGCCGATTTGTAATTCCAGTGCCTAGTACACAGCAGGGCACAGAGCCTGACTGATGGGAAAAATCAGCTGATGCATCTGACACCCTGGGCCTTGAGATGCATGGGGCAGAAGAGTCTTTTGAAGAGTGTCCAAATCAATCCACACTGAACCCCTGGGAAGAAGAATCATCTCTGTTTTAACTGCATTTTCTATGCCACTGGCTGGAGAATTTAAATACAAAAGCCACCTTCCCGTCATTCATTTCAGACAGCTGGTTCACAGGCTTTAGAGTCAAGGTGATTCTGTAATATTCTATCCGTGGCCAGAGAACCAGCTGCTGAAAGTGTCATCTGACAATTTCCTCTTCCAGCTCCAGGAGAACAAACACTCCGGAGCACAGGGTGCTAATAATCCCGACGAAATTACCGTCCATCAGATAAGAAAGGCAGAAATTGTTTTTCCAAAAAAACAGCTTGTGGAAAACTGCAGCGGGTTGCAGGACTCAGAGAACAAAAGAGGGCTAGAAACCACATAGTCTCATTTAAAAACGGCGTCATAAATCTCAGCCGAAGTAAACAGTTTAATTAAAACACACAGCCAGCAGAACAGTGTGGCTGACAGCGCGAGCCTTGTGATCTGGGCAACAGCACTGACATCGATGTGCTCTCAGCCCAAGCTACTGTCCCTTCCAGATGTCCAGGAATGGCCATTATCTGTCCTTGGGGACCAGAGAATTCAGAGGAAGTCACTCTTACTCACCCACCCTTGAAAGGTCCCAAGTCTAAAAGGATAAGAAAATAAGAGAGGAACCAGTGAAAGCTAACACACTGCATTTTCTTTTCGTGTCTGGATTTATTTTATAATTAAAAATTCAAATGATCAAACAAATTCACGCCCTTGGTAGATTAAAAAATTTCAAAAGTGCATAACCTCAAGCTGGTGATGAACTGATACTTGTTGAAGACAGGAGACGTGTGTGTGGGCATGTGCTAGACTATTGTTTTTACTTTGGGAAGGGTTTGAAATTCCTTGACCCCCATTTTCTTTTAAGATAAATATTTTTTGATGTGGACCATTTTTCAACTCTTTAGTGAATCTGTTACACTACTGCCTCTGTTTTATGACTTGGCTCTTAATTTTTTTGGTCACGAGGCATGTGGGATCACAGTGACCAGACCAGGGACGCAACCCTCACCCGCTGCGTTGAGAGACGAAGTCAACCACTGGACCGCCAGCGAAGTTCCAACCCCCACTTCCCAAAGGAACACGGTATGAATAGTTGTTTAAGTATTCTTGCAAAAAATCTATGACATCCACATGTGCAGCTGTATACGTATACTCTTATGGGAAATAGGGTCATAATAGACATTTCATGTAGTTTTGCTTCAAGAAGATGTTTGAATCCTCTCAACCTGATGAGAACAAGGGAATAATACAGATGGTGATAGAAAGAATAGAGAACTGGTTAGTGTAGTGGACTTCACACTACTGAACTGCACATTTTTAAATGGTTAACATGGAAAATTGTATGTCATGTATATTTTACTGCAACAGAAAAAGACTATACTTAAAAAAGAACCGGTTAATGTAAAGAGAACATGTGTGATCTGGGGAGCCAGAGGGAATTGCTCTGAGACCACACACGTGCACGCATGTGCATGCATGTGTGCACATGCACACAAACAGAAAGCTGCGGTGGCCATCTTCTCTAGTGGCAATGTCAAACGTTCCATCAGCCAGACCCCTTTTCAGGAGGGTAGTGAGCAAGGGCTCTGTGAATCAGGAACAGAGCCCTTTCACAGCCTGTGCCAAGTCAGCCCAGAGCAAAGTCCCACGTACGCTGCGTGTCCTGTCACCTCAGTGAACTGAGAAAGTAAATGCCTGGGAAGGAAGCATGCCTGAATCGAGCCCCATGTCTCAGGGGCAGTACTTAAAATCATCATGGAGTGTTGGCAGAAATAATAATACTAACACTTTAGTTCTGATCAGAACCGAGCACCATCAGAAAGAGCCCAGCGAGACCCCTGTGAACCAGGCAGGCATTGTCATACTCAAGAGACAGATAAGGAAGCAAGCTGGCAAGGTGACAGTGATGCGCTCACAGTGAGCGTGAAAGTCATGTCCGACTCTGTGACCCTGTGGACTGCACAGTCTGTGGGATTTTCCAGGCCAGAATACTGGAGTGGGCAGCCTTTCCCTTCTCCAGGGATCTTCCCAACCCAGGGATCGAACTGGGGTCTCCTGCCTTGCAGGTGGATTCTTGACCAGCTGACTGGCCAGGGAGGCCCTAATGTGCTCAAGCTAGATTTCTAACAAAGAGCAGGACTTCCCTAGTGATTCAGTAGTTAAGAATCCGCCTGTCAACGCAGAGGACACGGGTTCAATCCCTGGTCTAGGAAGATCCCACACGCTGCAGGGTGACCGAGCCCGCGCTCCGCGATGAGAATCTGTGCAGTGAGCGGGCAGCCCTGCTCAGCACGGCTGGAGAACGCCTCAGCTTGGCAAGGAGACCCAGCGCAGCCCATAAATAAAAGGCTAAAAAAAAATCACACAGCAAAGCAATGATGATGGTTTAAAAATAACGCAGATCTAATTTCTACATTTAGAGAGCTTTTCATGCCATCAAACTTTAAACAGAAGCACCTGGCTTCTGCCTACTTTATGCTCATATAGGCTAAGAAAGAGAAAACATTCCAGTCATGCTAAAATGCCAGGGACAGTGAAAATTCATGCGATTTACACACCACACAAACACTACCTTATAACTACAGATGGGGATCACTGCTACAAAAGCAGTCATCACGTTGTCTTCATGACTGCCTTGAGCCAGTGCTGTATAATTAACATGATATTACCCAAGGGCCAGAAGTGGACACAGTGAGTTATGCTACCCAGAGAGTCGGCATCAGCTCATTCAGGATACATAACAAAACCTGCTATTGTTTCTGGCTGTTCCAAGCACACAGCACGCGGGATCTTAGTTCCCAGACCAGGGATCAAACCCATGTCCCCAGCTCCCTGCAGTGGAAGCCCAGAGTCTTAACCCCTGAATTGTCAGGGAATTCCCCTAAGACACACTTTGCTTTTTTAATTCTTTATTGAAGTATAGCTGAATCACAAGGTTGTGGTAGTTACAGCAAAATGACTCAGTTGTGTGCAGAATGGATAAACAAGGTCCTATTAAACACTTTTAATGATGTGTGCGTAACTGCTCACGAGGCCTTTTGAAACCCCTCATCTCATCCTTGAGATTAGATGTAAACACTAGGTCAGGGCAGGAAGGTCCCTAAGTCAGCCTCCCTCATCTCGTTAGATCTGAGATTTCTCACTGAATTCTTCCTCCATGTGAGCATTTTTCTAGGAGGTCTCCAGTTCCGAGGAATAAGAAACAATATCAGCCTCTCAAGTTCTGATCTCTTCCTCTGATGAGTCACAAGAAAGGTACTCTTCTGGCTTGCAAAGTGCCTTTCCAGAAGCTCCAAGAAATTTTTCCAAACATGTCATTATTTGTTTATATTCCGTACCCAGCAGAATCAGCCCTCTAAGTGCCATTTTACAGGTGAAGAAACAAGCCCAGAATGGTTCGTGGAACTCGCCAAGGACACAGAGGGACTCCCAGGACCGGCGCTGGGCCCTGAGTCCTCGGGTTCAGCTCTCTTTAGAGGGCCAGGCAGCTCTCGGACTGCTCAGCGGCGGCTCTGACCTGGCCCGTGGCACCCCTGTCATGAGAGGGCACTGCATCCCGGCACTTTCCTCCTGAAACTCAGAGCTCTGCTCGTTACTCAGAACAGCAGTTTGCAACCTGGGCAAACATCACATCCCGTCCTTCATCCTGGTCCCCAAGACTTGGCACATCCCCAAGAGCACCGTTTGGTGCTCTTCAGGTGGCAGCGAGTGGGACTTGCCTGGTGGTCCAGCGGCTAAGACGCCACATTTCCACTGCAGGGAGCATGGGTTCGGTCCCTGGTCAGAGAACTAAGGTCTTGTATGCTGCATGGTATGGCCAAAGAACAGGAAAAAGAGAGAAAGAAAATATACCTTTCAGGCAGGAATAGGGACTCAGTTGCATTAGTCCCCAAATTCCACTCCTGCCTTCCTGATGATGAGTGTTCATCATCACTCAGCGGGGCTGTGGAACCAGACAGACCAGGGCTCAAGTCCAAGTCACTGTCATTACCTGCTGTGTAACGATGGGCAGAGCACTCAACTTCTCAGTGCCTCAACTTTCTCATCTATAAAATGGGAATAATAATGTATGTGTCATATTGTGAGGATGAGATGAGAGATTCTATGGTAAGTGCTGAGCACACAGTAAGCTCTCAATAAATGTCAACTCTTCCTGCTGCTGTTATTATCATGTAATACATTTTGCCAGATTGTGCCAGAAGCTCCATCAAAACACCACTAAACATGCTCCTCAGTTGGTTTTTAGAACAAATGCAATCCTCAGTTGACGACCACTGTTTTCTAGCATGGATGCAGGACTTTGAACTGAAGTTGGCTCACGTCTCTGGGACTGATCTCAGAACGATCAGGCTAGGTTAGCAACGGCTGCTCTTTGTTAAGCCCGTTCTTGGTTAAAAGTGTATTCACTCAGTCGGGTCCAGCTCTTTGTGACCCCCATGGACTATAGCCCGCCAGGGTCCTCTGTCCATGGGATTATCCAGGCAAGGATGCTGGAGGGCATTAGCCCTTTCTCCAGGGGATCTCCCTGACCCAGAGACCCGACCCAGGTCTCCTGCACGGCAGGTGGGTTCTTCACCAGCTGGGCCACCCAGGAGGAGCAGAGATAACCGAAGGTGAGGTGGTATTCAGTCACTCTCTGCACACACACCACGGCCGTGCTTTCTGTGGGGCTTGTGAGAATCCATCCCGCCTCTTCTAAGGTCTCAGCCAAACTTGTCAGTTTAGTTCAAGCCGGCCCCAGCATCGCTGTTTCAGAGACAGGAAGACAGTCGGAGAAATGAGGCGCCCCGCCTGTGTGTTCCCTGCTGCAAGTTCAGCCTAGGAGGTCTGCCTCTGCCCAGGCCACCTGCTGGCCTCGGCCGGGCAGCCGCAAACGGGCTGCCGCTCACCCAGCAGCGCGTCAAGAAGTGCTTTTCTGTTTTAACCTAACTTCCTACTCATTTTTTAAACTAATTTATTTGTCCACTTTTGGCTGTGCTGGGTCCTCACTGCTGTTCCGCTTTCTCTCGCTGCGGCGGGCAGGGCTGCTCTCCGGCTGCGCACGCAGGCTTCTCACTGCCAGCTTCGCTGGCTGTGGGGCCCGCTCTAGGGCTCAAGGCTCAGGGCTCGGGGTGCGTGGGCTCTAGGGTTTGGGGCTCAGCAGTCGGGGCGCCTGGGCTCGGGGCTCAGGGGTTGGGTCCTGGGCTCTAAGGCTCGGGGCGCATGGACTCAGGGTCTCAGGGGTCAGGGCGCGCGGAATCCTCCCAGACCAGAGATCGAACCCCTGCCTCCTGTATGGGCGGGCAGACTCTCCACTGGGCCACCAGGGAAGCCCAGGGAGCACTTCCGTCACTGAGGAGAGCGCCGGCCTGGGCCCTCTCTGCAAGAGCCTGAGAGTCATCTCTGCCAACACCCAGACCACTGCATCCCAACAAGATATTTAACGTTGCAAACCGAAACATCTTCCCTGAGGAAAATCAATGCACATAAAAATTAAGTACAAAAGATCATGACATAATAACTAAAACATTGTTCAAAATACGATTCCTGGGTTTCCCAGGCAGCACAGTGGGAAACAATCCACCTGCTAATGGAGGAGATGCAAGAGACGCAGGTTCGATCCCTGTGTCAGGAAGATCCCCTGGCGTAGGAAATGGAAACACGCTCCAGAATTCTCGCTGGGAAATCCCATGGATCGAGAAGCTGGCGGGCTATTTCCACAGGGTTGCAGAGAGTCAGACACGGCTGAGTGCACAGGTGGGCGCGCAGACACCCGCAAACCCGCGCTCCTCACTGGAATATAAAAAATACAAGCCGGGCGGCGTGCAGCCGGAGGCAGAGATCCACGTGAGAGCAGGTGCGCGCAGAGGGGCGGGGACACCCTCCGTGAAGGTCACCGGAGGCCTCGAGGGGCCCCGGGAGGCCGGAGGTCCGGGGTCAGCGCGGGGCGGCCTCTCTGCCAAAGGCCCGCTGGCGCGGATGCGGCTTTAGGGGCACCTCGGTGAACCGCTGGGTTGTCGGGAACAGAACCAACGCGGGGAAAGGGTGATGGGGCGGGGCGGCGCGCGGCCAGAGGGGACCTGCTTTCGGGGGTCTCCAGGCCCGGTGCCTTCCCCGGGGAGTCGCACCTGTCAACACCCGAACGCTGAGCTCACTCGGGCGGCCCCCCTAAACGCCTCCCCACCCGCTGGCCGAGGCCCGCTCCTGTGTGTGGAGCAGGGTCTTCCACCCAGTAAGAGGGTGTGCGGGTTCCTTTTTCTCTTTGAAGATTGGTCTTTGGCTGAGAAACAGGCAACAAGCTCAGGTTACACGTAACGAGCTGAGCAGCGAGTGAGGTGAGAGCTGTGAGCCCGGCCCGATGCGAGGGCGTCTGAGAAGGAAGGCGCCGAGGCTCTCCTTCGGTCTCGCTGCCCGCCTCTGGGATCGCAGGTCTCCCCCCAGGCATCAGACCCGGCCCACGGCGCAGAAAGGGCCGAGTCCTACCCACCGCGCCGCCAGGGCCCCGCAGACAGGCGACTGCGGGGAGAGGAGGGCGGGCTGGTCCGCTGGGCAGAAGGGCGCTCGGGGCACACGCGGGGCTCAGAGCCGGCTTCCCCTTCGTGCCGCGGTGCATCCGCGGAAGTCGGACGCGCGTGCGCCGGGGGCGCGCGGTTCCCGCCCAGCAGCCTGACCTAGACAGAGGGGGACCACAGAGGAGACGGCTGGACGGCATCACCGACGCGAGGGACTCGAGTCTCAGGAAACTCCCCGAGGCCGTGATGGGCAGGGAGGCCTGGCCTGCTGCAGTCCATGGGGACGCAGAGAATCGGACCCGCTGAGCCACTGGACCGACCTGAACGGGACCGAGGGAAGCTCTAACAACTTAGGACCTCGGTTTCCTAATCCGGAAAAGGAGGAAGCCGACCAGATTTATCTCTAAACTTCCTCTTGACTCTTAACTTCTCTTGGTTTTTTTTTAATGGACATTCTGAAGAGCCTCCAGGGTAAATCCCCACTCACCAGATCAAAATAGAACAGGCCGTTTGGGGCACATTGTGTACTGAAAAGATCCGCCACAAACCACAAGGCTGAAGAGCACAAAACAGCAAATTTCATTTCCTTCCGGCTTCCAAGTGAGGATGAACGTATCAGAGCGAATCCTGTGCTAAGCAGGCTACCCAAACCCCGACTAGGGTTACTGGTGTCTATTTTCAGCTCCCAGGACGGACACGAAGCTGCCCAAGGGTTACAGATTTTGTGTGGGGGTCTACAACAGGGAACAAACAAAGCAGAGGATTCCTCAGAAATATTCCAAGAGCCCTCCCAAGTGTCAGGTACATCTGCGGTTATGGTGGAGGCAGCTTTCAGTGGAGGGGCTTGTGAAAGATTCCTCAATCAATGTACATTTATGGAGCTCCAACTGCATACCAGGCATAGCTTAAACAACCGCTTGGCGTGGACTAGTTTCTGTAACTGAAACAGATGTTGCTTCTTCAAATGAAAACGTTGTATCCTATGTGCTTAGGACACACCAGTCACAGTCTCCATAATTTTCCCAATCCAGTTAAAACTGAATCTATCCAGCAGGGTTTTCCTTTTCATCTGTTTCCTCTGTTTTAGCAAATGCGTCACCTTCCTTTCTGCCTCTGTCTCTACATTTATGGTCTTCCTTCTTAAGGGTCTGTTAAAGTCCAGCTCAACTCAGTCTTTTCCTGTAATGTCTTCTCTCCACCACTAGAATGACCTGCTTTCCTTGACGCCTCTGACATATTTTCCAGGATGCTCAGGTCTGCCCATACACTGTTTTCTATTACTTTGCTCTTACTTGCATGACTTCTGTCTCTCCAACTACAGCACAAATTGAATGAGGAGAAAACTGTCTCCTTCCGTCACATTTCCCAAAGTGTCTAGGACAAGGCTAACGCTAAGTGATGCTCAGAACACGAGCCGGGGTTTCATCTTTGCTTGTCATGCGGAAAAGGTGACAACGCACAGACACGAAGAAGGGGGAAACGGCCATAAACAAATAAGTAATACAGCCCTCCTTTAAAACATGTATATTATATATAGAGAGAACACTGATAATTCCACGTGCAGTGATGTAAACACACACACACACACATGCTTCCTTGGTAGTTCAGTTGGTAAGGAATCCGCCCACAATGAGGAGACCTGGGTTCAATCCCTGGGTTGGGAAGATCCCCTGGAGAAGGGAAAAGCCACCCACTCCACTATTCTGGCCTGGAGAATTCCATGACTGCATGTAGTCCGTGGGGTCGCAAAGAGTCGGACACAATGACTTTCACTTTCACACACACAATTAGACAAAAAAAGGTCAGAAGAAAGCCACTGAGAAACATTCAATGGGAGGGAGTTAACTGTTCCTGGGCTTCCCAAGAGGCTCAGTGGTAGAGAAGCTGCCTGCCAGTGCAGGAGATGCAGGAGACTTGGGCTTGATCCCCAGGCCAGGAAGATCCCCTGGAGGAGGAAGTGGCTTCCCACTCCAGTGCTTTTGCCCGGGACTGCCTTTCTTGACACAGGGACCCTTGCAGGTACTTCGACACCTACAGCTAAATTTTCAGGCTACTTGTGTACCACTCTGGCTGCAGAACACACTGGTGTATGTTACCTCTGGTGCATACAACCTCATGTACCTAGACCCACACTTACCTGGGTCTCAGCTCGCTAAGGCTGTTTGCAGGTCAGAGAGAAGCAGGCGGAAGCGCAGCAGACCATCGTCAGTGGTCGAGAAGGGACCACGCTGCCCCGAGACACACTCTTGGCGCCGACTTGTGCATATGTGGTTTTCCCCGTGTCTGAGTCCCAACATGGTTCTCCATAATAATAATACCATATGCCGAGCACATCATGGCTTATCAGTGATTTCCATACTCTTCATCTTACTTGATTTTGCAAATAGCCATGGGAGGTGGCTGGGGGAGAGGTGATGAATCCCTCCCTATGTGTAGACGAGAAGAAGGCTCACTCTGGTGGCTGGAACTGGCCACTAATAAGAGTTTCCAAGTGGCAAAGCCACATATCACATCTAGACCTACAATAACTCACCTACCAAGACACCACACTTGTAGAGTGTATCTAACCTCATTTGTTAGTAAGAATATTCCTGCACAACTGTAGCTGGTTATATCTGTGGTTGTATCTGTAGTGTAATTGCATACTTATGTTCTTATTTTCTTTTTTTAAATGACAAACTCAGGAGTAATGTATTAGAAATGCCAATAAATACATAAGTCATGAACTAAAACAAAACTGAGAAAACAAAGCTACACACATTACAAAAGAGATAAAACATGAAAACAAGACACCTCACACATTATAATAAGTGAGAAGAGCTGGTCTAAACATCCAGACTTTTAGGAAAACACAAATTATGAAACTTGTCATAGGGAGAAGAGAAGGAAGTTATAACAATCCTCTACTTTTGTCCTCTAATTTCTTACATATATATAGTTAAATCAAACTTTATTGGTATCCAAATTAGTTCTTGCTTTAAACTATTCTATACTGGAGTACAGCCAACTAACAATCCTGTGACAGTTTCAGGTGGGCAGCAAACACATCCGTGTATCCCCTCTCCCCAAACCCCCTCCCGTCCCGTCCCCACCCAGCACTCAGCAGAGGTCCCCGCCTCTTCAGGGGGACCTGTTGGTTCCCCACCCGAAACACAGGGTCGATCCCAAACCCCTCACTAGCCCTTCTCCCACCCTCCCGCACACACACATTCATGCTTTTCAAGGGTCCTCCATTACTTTGTAAGTACCCCCAAAGACTCCGTCTTCTCTCCAACTCCTTGTTTTGCTCTGGTGGATGAGCAGGTACTTAAACTCCGTTGATGACTATATAAAGAAGCTGAAACCTTACCGAACTCTATTTAGAGCCCCAAACACTAACTCGGTTCCAAACACCTGTGGCTGCTTGTGAACTACAGCACCCATCACACAGAGTGTCTTCTAAAGATAGCCGGGTGCCTAAAGATCTCGCCAGCTCTCAGCCACATTCTCCTGACACCTGTCACTTGACAGCTAAAAAGTCACACTACTGATTAGGCGACCAGAGGCAAGGGAACGGAGCTCAGAGTGGACTCTGAACATCATTAAGATTCCAGAAGGTCTTTGAAAGGCCTTTCCTAGTTTCAACTCACTCTGCTACTGCACCTGTGTCTAGCGTCTTTCCATCCCAACGTTTGTTTACTGTGTGCGTGAGGCTAGGAAGTGAAGCCAACAGAACAAACTCTCCTTCTAGGTCCAGTTCAGTTCAGTCGCTCAGTCGTGTCTGACTCTTTGCAACCCCGTGAACCGCAGCACGCCAGGCCTCCCTGTCCATCACCAACTCCCTGAGTTCACCCAAACTCATGTCCATCAAATTGGTGATGCCATCCAACCATCTCATCCTCTGTCGTCCCCTTCTCCTTCTGCCCTCAATCCCTCCCAGCATCAGGGTCTTTTCAAATGAGTCATTTCTTCACATCAGGTGGCCAAAGTATTGGAGTTTCAGCTTCGGTGTCAGTCCTTCCAACGAACACCCAGGACTGATCTCTTTTAGGATGGACTGGTTGGATCTCCTTGCAGTCCAAGGGACTCTCAAGAGTCTTCTCCAACACCACAGTTCAAAAGCATCAATTCTTTGGTGCTCAGCTTTCCTTACAGTCCAACTCTCACATCCATACACGACCACTGGCAAAGCCACAGCCTTGACGAGACGGACCTTTGTTGACAAAGTGATGTCTCTGCTCTTTTTTTTTGTCTCTGCTTTTTAACACGCTGTCTAGGTTGGTCATAACTTCCCTCCCAAGGAGTAAGCATCTTTTAATTTCGTTCTAGGTACCAAGAAGCAAATGATACCTGCACTCTGTGAATTAGTGGGTTTTCTGTTTGTTTATTTTGGCCAGGGGGAAGGTGGGATCTCAGTTCCCCGAGTCAAGGATCACAGCCGAGCCTCTCTGCGTTGGAAGCGCAGGGTCTTAACCACTGGACCACCAGCGAGTCCCAACCGAAGGCGTGTGTTTAAGCCCAGAGTCTGTTCTGAGGGGCTCATTTACATCACAGTGTCTGTCCTGTGAGTGTCTGAGACATTGAATTATTTCATTTGGTCCTTGAAAAAACACACAACGTCCTGCAAACCAGGCCCCATTCATCAGACTTGTAACTTTCTCACTGATTACATAATGATGGGATAAATAAGCAATTTGATTAGACAGCTATTTGATTCAACAGCCACTCAGGTTTTCAGATTCCTTGCTTTCAGGGAGGAGTTGCAGGCAGAAAGTGGAACCAGCCCAGAATAAGAGGGGTTCTGACTAAACAATTAAGTATGCATTTTGTTTTGTTTTTATGATTTATTTTGGCTGTGCTGGGTCTTCATCGGGCTCACAAGCTTCTCTGGTGGTGGTGAGTGTGCTCAGAAGCAGTATCTAGGATCTGAATTCCCCCCCAGAGATGGAAGCTGGGCCCCTTACATTGGGAGCACACAGTCTTACCCATGACTCACCAGGGAAATCCCTAAATATGCATTTTAATAAAGAGGTCTAATATAAACCAAGTAATATGGGTTTGTGTTAGTTTAATAATAGAAAAAGAATCGTCTGGATATAATTAATACAATAGTTGGTGAACATAAGCTATTGAATAAAATTAAACAACACATCTGAGTTCAGAGCCACACAATACTTCACAGTCTTTCTTGGACTATCATGATTGTGTCCAAAACTCTTCTCCACAACAAAGAATCCTGTTTCCTCTAGTCTTTTTCCTATTTTTTATTTTTTAATTTGCTGCAATGACCATGCTACCTAGTTTCATAAATCTTCTCTGAGCTTTTAATACAAAGAAAGGATAAGCCCCTACCCAAACCAAACTCAACCAGTGAAACCTTCCACAGGAATCATGTTGTTTAGTCGCTAAGTCGTGTCCAACTCTTTTGCAGCCCTGTGGACTGAAGCCCACGAGGCTCCTCTGTCCATGAGATTTTCCAGGCAAGAATGCTAGAACGGGTTGCCTCTCCCTTTCCCAGGGGATCTTCCCGGCCCAGGGATCAAACCCGAGTCTCCCGTGTTGGCAGAGCGACACCTTGCCACTGAGCCACCTGGAAAACCCTAATGACTCATGTCCCAGCGACAAAAGTCCAGGCCTCACACCGGCAGCATGGCTACAGGACCGAGGATGAACTCCACTTGTCTTTGTAACATACCGCTACACTTGAGCCTTACCGTAGATCATCAAACTTTTATTTAATATGATGCTTATTCTGCCATTTGCTGAAAACATGAGTTGAAGGTCAGGAGGTGACCAAAAGAACATCCCGGGTTAAAAGTAAGGAGTGAAAATTCAAAGCCAGATAACAAAGCGCTATTTGCACTGAGGATGTGCATGTTTTGTGCATATTCTATAGTCTTACTTTATATCCCATGGTACTTCCAAACTTCATAGTTGATTCCAGAATCAGCATCGATCCCTCCAATCCCTGACTCTAGTTCAGGGGGCCCTGTGAGGACAGGGGTGTCCATCCACTGCATTCCCAGCTGCACTGTCAGAGCCTAGCACCCCCGCTGGGTCTCCATCCAACCCAGCATACACAGAACACGCCGGACACAAGCCACTTCACGGCTCCCCCCTTTCTCTCTCCCACCCTGCACACACCTACCCCTCAGCACACACGCTCTCATCACCTTCCCTGCCAAACCAGCTCCTCCTCCCGAACACACAACCTCTAGGAATGACTCCCTGCCTATTCCAGCCACCCAGGCAGTGTCTTCAGCCATCCTGGACTAAGAGTCCCGTTTCTTTAACCATGGTTTCCCACTGCCTAGAATCCGTCTTCCGCCCTCCCACTTCCACAAAATCTGCTTATCTCCCCTCAGCCCACGAAGCCACTGCCTCCTTTTCTAGTCATGGGGAGCTCTTCTTTTTAAAACTGTTGCTTTAATTTCCCAGGGTTCTTCACAATATTTTGTTCAATTATCCTCCATTTATTCATGGAGTCCATTAAATTGAGGCATCCTCCATTTAAATTGAGGCATGCTTGATTTAACAGTGCTGCATTAGTTTCTGGTATATTACAAAGTGATTCACTTATGCATATATATACCCGTTCTTTTTCACATTCTTTTCCATTATGGTTTATTACAAAACATTGATATAGTTCCCTGTGCTATAGAGCTGGACCTTGTTTAATTTACACATAGTAGTCTCTGCTAATCCAAAACTCCTAACTTATCCCTCCCCATCCTGTAACTTTGACTAACCCACACTAACCGTTAACTGCGCTTTTAAAAGCTCATGCGTTGCTGTCAGTCTTGCTCAAGGCCGTCTATTAGCTGCATGGGCTGTGACAGGCCTTCTGTTCTGTGCGCTGCCATCTGAGAAAAAGACAGTTCTGGGGCTAGAAGTCAAAACAGAAAACTGCGCTTTTGATGTTGCTGTCATTACCCACAAGAGCCCTGGCGGGAGAAGAGCGGCCCTCCCTCTGCCCGCCGGCTCCGACGAGGGCTGCGTACCCCTCTGACAGGCCCTTCCTGGGTGCCACGCGCTTCCAGTGCCACTCTGATGAGCCACTCATGGCCAGCGCCACGGGCCAGGCGGACAGCGTCACCCCTGTTGAACAGTGCAGATGCCCTCGGGAGGCAGAGAGAAATTCTGAGGGGCTCTCCCCCTAAGAGAACAGCGGGAGTCAGAGCTTGAACCCGAAGCTCTGGTGCTCTGCTTCGGGTCCTGGGAAAATCCACCAAGGTCATCCTTAAAGAAAGCCGGGGGCATCTGTCACCAGCTCACGGCCTTAGGCTTACCCTCCAGTGAATGTGGAGGCCCCTCAGTCGTGTCCGACTCCTTGTGACCTCATGGACTATACAGCCCATGGAGTTCTCCAGGCCAGAACACTGGAGTGGGCAGCCTGTCATTTCTCCAGTGCATCTTCCCAACCCAGGAATCGAACCGGGGTCTCCAGCACTGCAGGCAGACTCTTTACCAGCTGAGCCACAAAAGAATCTATCAGGGAGGCTTACTCTCCAATGACACTGAAAAATCAACAACCCAATAAGTGCCTAGTAACACAAGAAACAGCGCCAGGCGGGGGAGAAACAGCCGTGAGAAGGACTAAAGCCCGACTTCCCTCGTGGGGCTGAGAGTCTAGACAGCGGCTTCCACAGGAGGAACCTGAGGCCATCCTTCGGAGTGTGGCTGGACAATAGCAGAACATCTGTATTCATCCCACTTTGCAAGGATTCTTTTACTTTTCTATTTTGTAGGTATGTTTATGGTATGCATAATGCATCCATACAGCAGTCCATGGGTATCACAGGCAACATGCTGATTTGGGGGGAATCTGTGCTCAAAATACCTGCACAGAAATGGACGGGCAAGCGGGAAATTTGAAAACCGATGGACTGTGCTCGCTTCAGCAGCACATATACTAAAATTGGAACGATACAGAGAAGATCAGCATGGCCCCTGCGCAAGGATAACATGCAAATTCGTGAAGCGTTCCGTATTTTTAAAAACCATATGATTATCTCAATAGATGCAGAAAAAGCCTGTGACAAAATTCAACATCCATTTATGATAAAAACTCTCCAGAAAGCAGGAATAGAAGGAACATACCTCAACATAATAAAAGCTATGTATGACAAACCCACAGCAAACATTATCCTCAATGGTGAAAAATTGAAAGTATTTCCCCTAAAATCAGGAACAAGACAAGGGTGCCCACTCTCACCACTCCTATTCAACATAGTTTTGGAAGTGCTGGCCACAGCAATCAGGGCAGAAAAAGAAGTAAAAGAATCCAGATAGGAAAAGAAGTGAAAACTGATGGACTGCAGGACAACTCGGGCTTTCCTGAACACACTATTGCCAGGGAATGTCTGACGGGAGGATTCCTGCGTGCTGCCTCTCATGAGGCCTCTGTCCCTCTTCAAGCGGAACAGCACGCTGCTCCCAGGGACTGAGCTCAACGTGTGAGGCAGGCTTGGGTCTCCTTTAGTAAACATTCTCTTTAGGACAAAACTGCTTAGTCTCGTTCCCCTTTCTTGAGATATGGATTGTGTCCTGACCTTGTGACTAACATTACCCCCTTGTTCCCTTGGTAACGGTTGCTGTGCATTTGGTTTTCTGATCTCTATCATTCCTGAAAGAAGTTTCTTGTACGGCAGCCTATATATACTCAGAGGAAAATCATTAAAGCACCTTTGCTCCATCAGAGCTTAGGTCCCCGGGTCGTTTTTGTCTCTCTGTCTGTCTGTCTGTCTGTCTGTCTGTCTCTCTCTCTCTCTCTTTCTGGCTGACTCTCTTTGCTTCATCAGAGCTTAGGTTCCCGGGTCTTTTTTGTCTCTCTCTCTCTCCCGGGTCTTTTTTGTCTGTCTGTCTGTCTGTCTGTCTCTCTCTCTCTCTCTCTCTTTCTGGCTGACTCTCTTTGCTTCATCAGAGCTTAGGTCCCCGGGTCTTTTTTGTCTCTCTGTCTGTCTGTCTGTCTGTCTCTCTCTCTCTCTTTCTGGCTGACTCTCTGGAGCGTGGAGCCCCATCGTGCTCACTTCTCTGCCCGGGCTTCTAAGACCCCCTCGAGAGGGCGCCTGGTGCCTTCATGAGCGACGCAAGTCCTGTGTCAAGGACTTTATTGGTCCTCTGCGTAAACCGAGGGACATCAGCCTCTTTCTCTCTCACTTTCTTATCGTCGACTCCGTACCACAAGGTTCCGGTCCATTAAAGGACCCCAACAACTATGACATGCCCCACCTTCAGGTCTTTCTACCTGCTCTGTTCTCTAAAAGGCATCTCCTCCCTTCACAGTCCTGCTTCCTGAGTAAACGTCTTCCAAGCCCAGCTCAGAGGGCCCTCAGAGGCAGAGTCTGTCACGTCTCTCTGAGGCCCCCACGGTCCCAGAGGGACCCCAGACACCCCTCTGTCCCAGACCCCGTCCTGCTCTGCTGTAACCACCTACATTCCCACCGCTGGCACCAGCTGGCTGGACTCTCTGGGCTGTGAGCTCCTTGAAGACAGGAGTTCTCTGGTTTACCGTTTGTTCTCAGGGGCAGGATCATCACTGAGGCCTGGCACGTAAGGGCCTCTCACAATGCACAGGAGAAGTTTATTCACAGCTTTTTTCTCTTTGATTGCAGTCACCTTGAAGACAGAAGCTTCAGGTGGGCAATCAAACAAAACCTTTTCCTTCCTCTTCCGTCCACTTGCAGAGAGGCGGCAGGGCGGGAGAGCGCCCACACCCAGCTCTCAGACGCATGCCCTGAGCCCAGGGCAGGAGGAAGCTTACAGACAGGCTGTGAGAGAGCGGTGCTTCCAGAATGCTTTTAAATGTTCTTTTTATTGGACTACAGATGCTTTACCTCGCTATGTTAGTTTCTTCTGTACAGCAAAGTGAATCAGTCATATGCACACATATGTCCCCTCTTTTCTGAGTTTCCTCCCCACTGAGGTCACCACAGAAGGCTGAGGAACGTTCCCCGTACTGCATAGCAGGTTCTCACTCGTCATCAGGTGGTACCAACAGTGAGTAAACGTCAGTCTGAGCTCTCTGTCATCCCACCCACCACGCTCCCCCGGCATCCGTGTGTTTGTTCTCTGTGTCTGGATCGCCAGTTCTGCTTTGCCAATAAGGTCATCTACACCACTTTTCTAGATTCCATGTACTGGCATTAGTACACGCTATCTGTTTTGATCTTTCTGACTTACTGCACTCTGTATGATAGTCACTAGGCCCATTCAGACACATTCAAAACTTGCCAGTGAGGGCTGGCCAGTCTCAATCTTGACTTCAAGATGCAGACCCAGCACTGCAAAACCTGGGAAGAGCAAATCAGAAACGCAGAGACACGCTGAGCTCAGACAGTTCAGATACCAGTCCCGCGGGGATGCCTGCAGGGCTGAGAAGAGACGAACTCAGGACGGGTCACAGGCTCAGATTCTATCTTAGCCCTGCACACACTAACTAAGCGGGGGTGTGTAGCCCCACACACACTAACTGGGGTGCACAGTCCTGTACACACTAATGGGGTACACGGCCCCACACACACTAACTGTGATACATGGCCCTGCACACACTAATGGGGTACACAGCCCTGCACACACTAACCAGGGTGCACGGCCCTGTACACACTAACAGGGTACACAGCCCTGCACACACTACTGTGGTACAGGGCCCTGCACACACTACTGTGGTACAGGGCCCTGCACACACCACTGGGGTACACGGCCCTGCACACGCTAACTGGGGTGCATGGCCCTGCACACACTAACTACATGTGGGCCACCACGTTGGGGTACATGACAACCTTGGGGCCACTTGGTCTCCAATAGAGGGAATCATCATGACTCCTTTTAAAAACTTTAGGGATGACATGAGGAACGTGGGGGCAGACAGGAACCGAGGTCAGTCCATCCTCACTCTGACACCAGGTCAGACGGCCAAGCAGCCATCATTTAAAAGGCTTGACTAGACAGGTTATCACTAAGGTCCCACCAGCCTGAAATTCAACCCGTTGATCATGCTGATGACATGGACATGTCGTGTCAGTCAACCATGTTACGAGCAATCCTTTGGGAAGACCTTCACTAAACTGTGACTGAGAGCAACTGTGTTAGTTTGCTGGACCTTGTCCAGTCAACAAGCGTTAACTGAACATCCATCAGGCACTGTACGTAACAAGAAACAAGGTGTATGCGGACTCCACCTTCACGGAGCACGCGCTTCTGCAAACTTCACTTTCCTTGTCCCCACTATGTAAGTGAGTGAGTGAGTGAGAGAGGGAAAGTCTCTCAGTTGTGTCCGACTTTTTGTGACCCCATGGACTATACAGTCCATGGAATTCTCCAGGCCAGAATACCAGAGTGGGCAGCCTTTCTTTACTCCAGGGGATCTTCCCAACCCAGGAGTCTAACCCAGGTCTCCCACATTGCAGGCAAATTCTTTACCAGCTGAGCCACAAGGGACACCCACCACGTAATGGTACTTTTATGTCTAAAGACCCTGAAATGTGATGATTTGGTGTGAACACCAAAGTGACATGGTCCTCAAGAGCACCTCTCCAACTGACTTTTTAAAATTTCATCTAAATGCATCAGAACTTAGTATTAGCTGTAAAATAATCCCTCATTCAACTTAAGAGAGATGCATTCTAAGCTTTCAAACGTATTTCTTCACCTTACCTCTTACCACTGAACACAACTTCAGGTGCCCTTGTTGGGGCATCCGCATTAGAAAGCTGCACGTGGGATTTGGAATCAAGAACTTTAAATCTGAGTTCTGCCTCCATCACTGAATAACTGTGTGTCCTTGGCCCAAGTCACTTAATATCCCTGAGCTGCATTTATTTTATCACTTAGCAAATTTTTTCCCATCAACCCATCTTTCTGGGGACATAACAATGAACAAGAACTTCAGTAAAGCTTCTAAATTTCTTCTAAATCAGAATGATCACTCAGATTTCTCCTAACTCACAGGTTAAGGATCAAGAAAATGTTAAGAAAAAATACAATGACACATATAAAATCTCTTTCTAAAATTAAAAAAAAAATGCTGTTTACATGTTAGCTGTGATTTGTATCACAAATACTTATCACATAAACTCAGATAAAGGAAAGAAGTGTTATCATGGAACTTTTTTATATATCCATCTCACCCAGCAAGTGCCCTGAATTTACAGACCAAACGCTCAGTGTGACATCCTCCCATTTTTTCTGAAGGCGTCTGAACCATCAGCGAATAGGCGCTGTGGATCCACAAGGCTGTAATTTATCACATGTAACAGCATCCGTGAAAGCTAAAAATACTAATATGCTTGTGTGTCATCTTACATGCAGTTGCAGGACTCTAAAGTGGGATTTTATGTTTGTACCCAAATATCTAGCAATTTAAACAACACATTGAAGTGAGAGGCTAAAAATATAAACAGACTAAAAATGTTAACTGGTTCACGATAGAACTGCATAAGTGTCCTTGTCCATAAAGAGATTTAAAACTGCACACGACCAAATTAATTAAATAAGACAAGTGAAATCTAAAGAGAGAGAAGTCCAATTCCTAAAATCTCAGTTTCCCTATTTTTTAGGAAGGAAAGAAAAAAATGAAATTTCATGACTTCAAAACAAAAAGCAATTTCACTTTCCATAAGGGATCAGTCAACAAGCATTTATTTATATTCTGCCCTATTCCTAAACAGTGGAGATGCCACGAGTTTCAAAAATAGAATCGCATACAGCCTTCTACATAACAAATGTGGTTACAAGTCAAACACTTTTTGTATGAGTAAAGCTCAAACAAATCGAAGGGATTGTAAGATGATTATTCTATTCCAAGTAGAGTTAGTCTTTGTTGACACTTTGTAACCAACAATACTTTATATAAATATCCTTGACTCTGCTTTCAGCACAGAAAAAAGAAAAAAGGAAAATTAAAAAAATACATTCATGTAGTATGTATCTGTGATTTCTGTTAGATGCCTCATTCCTGGTACTAATTTCTGTGTCAATGATGGTTATGAGAGCCTAAAACTAATTCTGGCTAATTTAAGCAAAAAGGGATTTTACTGAAAGGATATACAGCCTCTTAACAAATCTGGCAGAAGGCTGCAGAAGGAAGCTTAGAAAACAGGAACTGTATACAGTACTCTGAGAATATGCCTAAGACTCTCACTAAGGGAGCAGGGCCAACTGCTGGAAGGATTTCCAATCAGATAGGTAAGAAATTCCAGGTGACGTTTAGGACCTTCGAGATGGACAGACACCGTGAGGTATTTACTTATTTATTTGGCGGCGCGGGTCTCAGTTGCACCATGCAGGATCTTCCATCTTCACTGTGGCACGCAGGATCTTTAGTCGCTTCATGCAAACTCTGAGTTGTAGCACGTAGGATCTGGTTCCCTGACCAGGGACCAAACCTGGGTCCCCTGCATTGGGAGCCCAGAGCCTCAGCCTCTGGACCAGCAGGCAAGTCCCTGCTAGATCCTGACACAGGCTAGCAAGTTTCTTTGAGCTGTACAGAGATTCAGAATATAGACAATGGTTGTCTCATAACAGATTTGTTAGGTTTTTTTAAAAAAAGGTTTTATAAAGCAAAAGCTATTCCAATTGCTGATGACAAAAGACTCGTCCCTGAAAATACTTTATCAAATTGAGGTTCTTGACTAATAATTTAAATGTGTACAGATTTCTGCATAGATGTTGAGCATTAACTTCGTTAAGCTTATGTAAGTGTCTAAATGAATGGATATGCCTTCTTTCCTGTCTGACACACAACTCTTCCCACTAACAGGATACATGGAGATGAATGGAGTTTTAAGCAGGTAATTCCTTCTTTATCCAGTTCCTAGATTAGGTCCTGAGACCAAGAGTAAGAATTAACAGGGGTGAGAAGAGTTGTCAGTGGTTAAAGTGCAAACCAGCTAAGTAATAGCCAATTTCTAGTGTAATTTCCTATTTAGTGCTATGAAGAATCCTGAAAACATATGTATACGCTCAAGCAACTGTTCAATGAAGGACAAAAATGAAGCAAGTGTTGTATCACAGGAAAAGGCGACATTAAAGAATAATACGACCTTATAACTATAACACTATTTTGTATCTAAAGCGGCTGACAGAGGGCTGGGTGAAGGGAAAAAAAAAATATGTGAGAAAATAAAGTAAGCATTTCACATTTGGTTAAAACAGTAACATATACAGTCTTGACATGGTTTTTGCCAAAAGGAATACGGGCTTTTGGGCAAAAGCGCATGGAGAACATAACTCTGTAGTCACACATTATTCGTGTCATCTTCTGTAACAATGCCACAGGTCTGAGGCGCACATGATGGGGAAGATAATTAGAAAACAAATAGTTTAGGATTCTATATGGCTAATTAAGTAAAGTCTTTACTTTTTTTCTCTCAGGATACTTGAAAATTCTAGCATTATGCCCAAACTTCCCAAGAGCTTAGAAAATCTTTATACTTATTCCGTCTTGAATCCAAAATTCCCCAGCCCTGAAAGTTTTGCATTCTTCTAATCCTAAAATCAACACCTAAACCACAGGACCTATTTACCTACAAATCTAAAGCCTTGGTGTGAAAATTCAGTTATAATCATTAATGCCTTATGCATCCCTGCAAAGAAAGCCAGAGGATCCTGAACAAAATGCCCAGTGCTCGTTTCAATGTATGCTCTTTGAGGACGAGTCAAAATCTCTGTATCAGTCCATTTAAAGGCTCTACAGTTAACTAAGTAAAAATTCATTCCAGCTCTAAACAGAAGTTGAGCAACCCCTTTGAAAAGCTTCAGAATAATATTTGGAACATCTTTTAACGTTTCTCGCATGAGATCCTACTATTAATCTCGTTCTCACGTGCAAAACACAAATCTGGGGATATGCGACTTTTACGTCTCTGAGAGGTAATAAATAAGTATCCTTCCAGGGCCCAAAGTACGACCTGCTCGACTCACGTTCCAGAATTAACTTCTAACATTTTTAGTTAATTCACAGGTGAGGTGCATTTACTACTATCTGCATGTAAAACACACGCGCTAACGTGACGCAGGGCACGTACGTTCACCATCAGATGCTTCAGGGTAGTGAGCCTCACGCAGCAGTGCAGACAGCCACGCAGTCACACGACCAACCCAAGCTTTTATAGCTCTTAAATGTTCTTTAAAAAAAAAAAATTTATTTTGGCCACACTGGGTCTTAGTTACAGCTCACAGGATCCTCGCTGGGGCCTGCGAACTCTTGGTTGAAGCCTGAGGGATGGTTTCCCAACGGGCACGGAACCCAGGTCCCTTCACTGGAGCGCCGAGCCTTACCCACTGGACCACCAGGGAAGTCCCTTCAGCTTTCAACTATTTCCTAATAAAATTTTCAGTGCATTAATGTTGCTCCTCATCTTTTTCATGTGTGTAGACATAAGTATTAATATGTATCTAAGTTTAATTTCTGCCCAACACACAATATTCAGAGGCAAGTCAAACTTCAAAGGTCCCAGCAAAAGGAAGCTGGGTATCAAGCAATTAAAAACAGGGCCAGAGGTTAAAAGACCTAACCGAGTTTGACTTTTTAACTAAATACCCTCATTTATAAAATAAGGTAAAGTTTAAAGTCCTCGTTTCAAAACTTCAGAGTAAGTCAAAATGCACTTGGCGCACTGAAACGCCTCTTGCTGCACTTTAGGCAGAGACGTTCTGATCTCAGGAATAAGAAGGTGCCGCGTGTGACTCAGAGAGTCCCCGGAAGGGCCCAGCAGCGCGCGGACGGCCCCCGGGAGGCCCACCTCACCCTGCCGGCGGGGCGCTGCCCTGGACCGAGCCTGGTCCTCCCCCGCAGGAGCGGCTGCAGCGCCAGAGCAGCCCCGCAGGCCTCGGGGCAGGGCATCCGGCCCTCCGCAGCTCTGGCTCTCGGGCGCCCTGCAGCCCAGCGATAAGGCCGCGCTGTTGCCGCGTCACGGGAGGCTGGGAGGCGGGGGTCAGGGCCTTCCCGCGGAGCAGACCCACGCGGTGGTCAGGCCGCTTCACGCTCACGCCCAACTCCGGGACCATCGGGGGTGGAGGGCCACGTGTCACCCCAGGAAGGGTTCTCTAATCCACAGCAGAAACCACGGGGCTCACCCTCTCCCCGCTCACTACACAGGACAAACAGCGCAAGGGCCGCAGACAGCCTGACGCGACACCCCTTCTCCGGAGTCACGAGAACAGGCTGGCAGCGAGAGCTTTCGCTCCCTTCCCGAAGCTGGTGGACTTTTCCGGCGGCCCAGCGGTGAAATCTCGGTGCTTCCAGTGCAGGGCGTCTCATCCCTGATCGGGGACCTAATACCCCACACGCCCTGTGGTATGACCAAAAAAAAGAGGTGTCGCCCTTTGCCGACACCTTCCACTCCTAAGTCTAAGGGGAAGGGGAGGCGGGGAGGCAATCCCCGTGACCCTCTTCCAGGAGGCCCATCAAACTGGACGCAGGGCTCCTGGAGAACACGTCTGCCCCGTGAGAAGCACACTGGCCTCGACCAGCCCTGCCGCTACAAGAGGCGGTCCCGGCCCACAGAGAGACGCCGTTCTCAAGGCCTCGCGGGGAAACACTGACTCTGCCTTCCAGTCCGTGCGGCTTTAGGCAACACACTGAATATCTCAGATTTAACCTCTGAACACATCTCTGCATAGACTACCAAATAGCTCTAAACAAGTGTGTTTTCTTTTTTACATATTGTACTATAATCTCCATAAAGGCCTATCTGCCAGAAAGCCCCAGGCTACATAATTTAAAATCTACTGCTCTGCTCTTACCAAGAGAAGCATTTTTGACTAAAGAGTAAAACAAAACAAAAAAAAATTGGGGGGTGTTCTTTTAAGGAAGGCTAGGCTAAATTTCATTTTAAAATCTTTTTTTTTTTTTTTTCGCATAAGCCACCACTAAGGACTGCAATGATTTCCCCAAATGTATCAGATTTCATAAGTATGATTGCAACGCTAATGGGGTCCACCCCACCCGTTTGTGAGGCACACGCTGAGTCCTGGCCAGAGCAGCCTTCTCTGGCAGAGGGCAGGAGGTCAGCTAAGGAGCTTTTGCTGGGTAGGCATGACATCAAAGGACTGAAAAGGTTCCGATAATCCCCGAATTCTCACAGTGCTCAAACTCCGCCCTGAATAAACATTCTTCCAGAACTGCTGACAAAGAGCCAGACCAACTTCCTCTCCTTCCCTAAATCAAGTTATCTAGCAGCAAAATAATCACCCAAAGTGGCTGCAGAAAGGCAACCTGAAGCAAGCCCTCTGGCGCATTAAGCTTGGAAACAATCAGAAGGTTTTGACCGCCGGTGCGCTGGGATCGTGGTTTCTAAGGAATTCCTGGCCCTAACCACTACACCTCCATTTGAGAGGCATAATTGTAAATTATGATAAAGACCTGAGTAATCACGTTTTGCTCTTCTTGGCTTAAAGCCCTAATTCCTGCCAAGTCAGCAAACGGTGAACAAACGCACTGGCTCTGAGCCCAGCTCCCTAGATTCCAAGGACGCTTCTTGATGGGTTTCTCTGGAGCATCTCTCTTTTGCAGCCAACACAGGCGTAAGAAAAGTCCCAATTTAGATCACAGTTCCTTGTCAGGACTCGAGGATGAAAGGTTTACTGCAACGCTGCACACGCCACCCATTCTGAAGACTAAAAAGCTAAACTCATGCAGTTATTGTCTAAGAATAAAACCAGAAGAATAAATTTGGATTTATTTTTGTTAGTTATCTTTATGGTAAGATGTGGTACAAAATGGACGCCAAAGTCACTATTGTGAAGTCAATGCAATCGTGCAATGAGATATAAACTCTTAAATCTTCCTAACAGTGGCAAAAAGCCTGCCTTCTTGATCAGTGAACGTACCTCCTATTTCCAATTCCTGGAGAAGGCAGGGAAAACACTAACAATACATACTGAAATGCAAGAACTGAAAGACCTTTCTTAGTTATGTAAGTAAAGAACATTTCTGCAGCTCCCCCAGAAAGCCTGCAACTTAATTATTCCTAAAGCAGCCGTGCTTAAACAAAGAGACGACTTTTCTACAGCTTTGGCTGGGAGTCCTTCTGGGTGGAGGTGTTACTTGGAAAGACATCAAAACCCAAGTGAGGCAACAATCATTCTCTGCAGTTTGAACCTGAGCCATCTCCAATTTAGTCATCTGTTGAGAGTTCTATTTTACCTCTATTACTGAGCAAAACCCAAACACCAGAGGCATCTCTTCCAATTCAGACAGTGGCGAGGGGTGGGAGGTGAGGGAGGGAGCATATGGTGGTGAGCAGGTGACCATCACGACCAGGAGGTTTAGAGGGAAAAGGACTTTGGAAGCACTGTTGTCCAGGATATATGCCAACATCTCCTGCCTGTGTGCATGCTCAGTCATGTCCAACTCTTCGCAACCCCGTGGACTGCAGCCCACCAGGCTCTTGTGTCCATGGAATTCTCCAGGCAAGAACACTAGAGCAGGTTGCCACTTCCTTCTCCAGGAGGTCTTCCTGGCCCAGGGATCGAACATCCGTCTCCTGCATTGGCAGGCGGATTCTCTACCACTGAGCCACCAGGGAAGCCTCACCAATGTCTCCTAACCTTTCCCAAATTGTATCTTCCTGTGGCTTTTCTCTGAGCAATTTTTCTTCTCTATAAGCTCCCTACCTCCCAACTTTATTTCCCCTAAAATTTGGCCTTAATGACATCATATGCTGTACAATTTTTTCCAGTGTTTCCTCATCACTGAGCCTAAATAATCTTTTATGAAGGACACTGGGCTTATCCCCCGAACACTCAACGAGTCCTCACCATGGTATGGCAGCTGTGACCCCACCTGTAACCCCAAGGTGGGGGGCAGGTGTCCTGCTCAACTTAAGGCAGTCAGTGTAACACCATCCTTCTTGCTGCAGGATTGCAGATGGGTAAGCCAGCGAAGGACGTTGCTCTGTCTTAAATCTTGTGAGTCAAGACGATCCGAGAAACGAGAGCTCCTCGAGACTTCTGTAGATGGTTGATGGCAGGCGACCCGCACTTTAGTCTTCTTTCTTTCTTTCTGGCCATTCCTTGTGGCATGCAGAATTTCCCTGGCCAGGGAGCAGACCTGAACCCCTACAGAGGAAGCACAGAGCCTCCCCCAGGCCCTCAGGAAGGCCTCTCTCCTCGATCTGGACTGGCGCCGGCAGCCCCCAGAGGCTACAGAAGCAGCCTTCACGAAGGCAAAGTAAAGGCACCGAGAAAGGCAGAATCAAGAGAGGTCAAGAGAAACAGGCCTGGGGTTCTCACGGGAAGTTGCCTCACCTCTGAAATTCAACATCACATAAGCCAAGAAATTCCCGCCACTGTTTAAACCACTCCATTACTCCTCTTACACTGCCCCCACATATTATTTAAATGCCTGTATCTTTGTCCCCCATCCACCTGGCTTAGTCTGTGACTTGAAGGCAGAACGACGGGCCTCACTTCTTGATAGTTTACAGAGTTATTTCCATACTTGTCTGCCTCTAACAGCAACCCCGAGGGGCCTGGATTCAACACCAAGCTCCTGTATCTACTACCTACGTGATTTGGGTCAAAGTGCTCATGCCTTAGTTTCTTGCATTTAAAAATAGGGATAACAGAATTATCATCAGGATTCAATGACACAGTGTAAGGACATGCAAATGCACAGAACAAGGCCTGATATTGTGCCGTTGTTATTGTTTAGTGAACACCTGAACTGTCCCACTCTCCCTCTCTTCACTATAAAAACACACACTGTGATCACCCTGCTCAATAGTATGACTGTCGTCATCTCTAACTCTTTTGTATCAAACTTCTCTACACGCTATGAGAAGATGTCTGTACTGAACCAATCTTCTACCCCAGCCTGTTAGGGAAGAGGAGCCCATTCAGTTCAGTCGCTCAGTCGTGTCTGATTCTTTGTGACCCCATGAACCTCAGCACACCAGGCCTCCCTGTCCATCACCAACTCCCTGAGTTACCCAAACTCATGCCCATTGAGTCAGGGATGCCATCCAACCATCTCATCCTCTGTCGTCCCCTTTTCCTCCTGCCCTCAATCTTTCCCAGCATCAGGGTCTTTTCAAATGAGTCAGCTCTTCGCATCAGGTGGCCAAAGTACTGGAGTTTCAGCCTCAGCATCAGTCCTTCCAATGAACACCCAGGACCGATTTCCTTTAGGATGGACTGGCTGGATCTCCCTGCAGTCCAGGGGACTCTCAAGAGTCTCCTCTGACACCACAGTTAGAAGCACCAAGTCTTCAGCACTCAGCCTTCGCTATGGCCCAGCTCTCACCTCCATCCGTGACCATCGGGAAACTGCGGCCTGGACAACCAGGCTTCCTGTCGCTTGGTGTCATCACCTCTCACGCACCTGGCATCCCAGGCCCCCCGGCCTCCGTCTCTCTTCGGTCGCTGCCCCCTCTTGCCCTGCAGGAGGGACAGTGTTCGTCCCTTACACTACAAGCGTGGCTTCCGCTTCTGAGTGTCCTTCTCGGCCAAAATGCCTGACAGCATCTTCAAGACTCCCCATCCTTTGATTTTCAATAATTTATTTTCACTGTCTCTCGATTTTTACATTTATTGTAAATATACGAATTTATTAAATTATAGTGTGTTCAGGTTTTAAAATAAGTTTACTATCGAAAGACACCTGAGACATTAGATTCATGTAATATATGCTACTGTGCTCCCCCCCCCCCCCGGCACTGGCATCCTTGCAGATTCCACTCCCTTGGGGTATCCACCCCTTCCTGAAATTAATTCTGCTGCAGGACAAATACAAATGAACAAAGGACCCTTGCTTGAAGCAAGTCCAGAAATGCTATCTTAAGAGTCATGTTTTTATTATTTTGCACTTGGTGTATTTCACAAATTGAAAACCATAAACCATAAAAGTGAAAAATAAAGTTGCTGATCCATAGGAGGCCAAAAGTGTGCTTGAAACGCTGAGAGATGCAAATGATCACAGAAGGAGGCCTGAGAAAGGAAGGTCCTCCTCCCGTCCCCAGCACCTAACCCAGTGTCTGACATCCAGATGGGGTTTGGGAATTATTTACGGAATTAGTGATAAGATACTGAGAGGGATCCTGCATGGATATGGCAGGATAACACAGCCTGTCACGCCGCTGCTGAAACAGCTTTTGGCTTCAAAAAGTAAAATTTAACCTTTCCTTCAGCTTCGCACTTCTGCTGAACGTCTCTGGAAAGGGAAGGGAGGTAAGGACCCATAGATGACCAGTCTAGAGCAGAGCAGCTTAATTCGAAGTCCACGGTCTTGCTTCAGAAGGCACACAGTTACATACGCACGTGGCATCAGCTGGTTACTCGCGGCTCCTGGACTCCCAGTTATGGGGCCAACATACTGTCTAAGTTGATTTGCTGTTTCTTGCCGCCAAAAGCATTCAAAGATATCAGGATAGGGGTTTGGGTTTCACAGATGTCTGTCTTAGTCAACACTCATCAAAGGGTGCATTTCATCGCATAAGTTTTATCTCAAAAAAAAAAAAAATCTTGCAGCAGAATGGATGTTACTAGAGAGTATTAGAGTTAAGTGAAGTAAGTCAGACAGAGAAAGATAAATATCATAGGATACCACCTACATGCTCAGCTGGTAAAAAATCTGTCTGTAATGCAGGAGACTCGGTTTGACTCCTGGGTCAGGAAGATCTCCTGGAGAAGGGAAAGGCTACAAACTCCAGTATTCCTGCCTGGAGAATTCCACAGACTGTATAGTCCATGGGATCTCAAAGAGTCAGACATGACTGAGCGACTCTCCCTTTCACTTCATATGCGGGATCTAAGAAAATGGACACATGTAAGTGAAAAGTGAAAGCGTCAGTCACTCAGTCCTGTCTGACTCTTTGCCACCCATGGACTGTAACCCTTCAGACACAAATAAACTCATGGCTACCAAAGGTGAAGGTGGGGGAGAGGAATAAAGTAGGAGCTTTGGAATTGACAGATGCACACTGCTATATATAAAACAGATAAACAAGGACGTACTGTATAGCACAGGGAACTATATTCAGTATCTTATAATAACCTATGATGGAAAAGAATCTGAAAACAGTATATATACATAAATACAACTGAACCACTTGCTGTACACCTAAAACTAACACAACACTGCAAATCAACTTCAATAAAGAATGAATCGATAAAGTCCTACTCTTTTTCAAATTAAAAAAAGAGAATCATAAACAAATACTGCAAGCTAGTAAATTCCATGTTGAAGGTTTAGAAAAAGTGTATTATTGTCTGTAACTTATTCTGAAATGCTAAAAAAAATAAGATGAGCTGATGACTAGACAGAAGGATGGATATAAAGACAGTCATGTGATAAAGCAAACATGGAAGAATGTTAATTGTGAAATCTGAGCAGAGGAGACAAGGATATTCACTGTGGAATTCTCTACACTTATACGTCTGAAAGTTTTCACAATAAAGCGTTGGAGGAAAAGGCTGTGATTCACTCATGTTCCTCATATTTGAATGTCCTTAAATACTCGCCCTTGTAGCTCAGTCGGTAAAGAATCTGCCTGCAGTGCAGGAGACCTGGGTTCGATCCCTGGGTCGGGAAGATCCCCTGGAGAAGAAAATGGCAACCCACTCCAGTATCCTTGCCTGGAAAATCACATGGACTGAGGAGCCCGGTGGGCTGCAGTCCAAGGGGTCGCAAAGAGTCGGACACGACTGAGTGACTTCACAAATACTCTGATGACGTTTGACTCTCACAAGCATAGTAGCCGGGTAAGTGTCTTTTATCGTGGCAACCAAGGTTTATTCATCCTCTTTCACAGAGACAGGTCTTACCCACTGTTAGGTGTGACTATCACAGTCTACAATACAGTCATTAACAAAGTAAATTCTAACTAATGTGAAGGAAAATGAATCATGTTTATGCATCAGATAACTGCCTTAAAACTTTACCTCTAAATTGAGTCTTGTTGTGTTTTTAAGAAGAAAATAGTACAAGTAGGAGCTTTGGTCAAGTCTTATTTTATCAAGCTTATTATAGCTTAACTTAAGATGATATAAGAGGCACTTGGCATCTCAACATAAAACAGTTTATGTCACCACACGGAATAAACCTCTGGGTTTGCAGTGAACACATTTGGTAAAAGTCATTTTCATTTATGGAAATGTTAAAAGAGCAAAGGTAAGAATTTCTATAAAAACACTCAATGAAAATAGGATGCAAGTTTACCCCATTCGCCTTTCCTCCTGGAGAAGAGGAAAGAAAAGTGAAAGTGAAAGTGAAACTCGCTCAATCGTGTCCTACTCTTTGCAACCCCATGGACTGTACAGTCCACAGAATTCTCCAGGTCAGAATACTGGAGTGGGTAGCCTTTCCCTCCTTCAGCAGATCTTCCCAACCCAGGGATCAAACCCAGGTCTCCTGCACTGCAGGTGGTTCTTTACTAGCTGGGCTATGAGAGGAAAGGAATCAAGAAGGAAAACAGGATTTCTACAATTCAAAACACTCACACTTTATTGGACTCTGTATATGTACCTGAAAACAGTGTCAGTTCAGTTCATTTGGTCAGTCATGTCTGACTCTTTGCAACCCCATGGACTGCAGGACACCAGGCCTCCCTGTTCATCACCAACTCCTGGAGTTCACCCAAACTCAAGTCCATTGAGTCGGTGAAGCCATCATCCCCTCCTCCTCCTGCCCTCAATCTTTCCCAGCATCAGGGTCTTTTCAAATGAGTCAGCTGTTCGCATCAGGTGGCCAAAGTACTGGAGTTTCAGCTTCAGCATCAGTCTTTCCAATGAACATTCAGGACTGATTTTGTTTAGGATGGACTGGCTGGATCTCCCTGCAGTCCAAGGGACTCTCAAGAATCTTCTTGAACACCACAGTTCAAAAGCATCAATTCTTCAGCACTCAGCTTTCTTTATAAACAGTGTACTAACCTTATAAATAGAACTGCTTTTTGATAGAAAACCCAGGATTCTCAACTGAAAATGTGCTAAATCTTCTTTTTTAAGATGGAAAAAACAGTCCTTTCTTAATATATTGTCTTTGCAAATTTGCACATTTATACCCTGGTGGTTTAGTCGATAAGTCATGTCCGACTCTTGTGACCCCATAGACTGTAGCCCGCCAGGCTCCTTTGTCCATGGGGTTCTCCAGGCAAGATACTGGAGTGAGCTGCCATTTCCTTCTCCATGGGGTCTTCCTGATGCAGGGATCGAACCCAAGTTTCCTGCATTGCAGGCGGATTCTTTACCAACTGAGTCGGAAGCCCCCATTTATACCCTTGTTGTTCTTAAACCAGCACCTCATGATACATCTCCGCACTACCCCCTTCCTGTTCCTCTTTTTTAATTATTATTATTTTGGGGGCCACACCATTCATAGTGTATTCCTCCAGAATTTTACAGCTTGTTAGAAAACAGCAAAACTTTGCATATAATAAAAGTATAGGCAGTAAGCCAACCGTAATGAAGACAGCACAGCGTGAGACATGGCTTTACCTTAGTGAGAGGATGTTCACGCTGACGTTTCGTTTCTCACACCTTAAGTCGTGACCGGAGAAGCTTCTGAGCATTTTGGAAGAGCATCCTTCAGAAGCCTCCTTGCTCTGCCACGGAGCCCCAGGCTCGGCTCGGCGGAGCTGGAGCAGCTTCAGCACCCAAGGGAGAGCTCACACAGCGGGGCGGTCAGAGGCGGGCCCAGGACCTGAGCGGGCGCTGGGCCACCGTCTGCCTCCACGGAAGGAACCTCGGGGTAAAGCCCAGAATCAGGAATCTGAGCACGAGCATGGCAGGGAGGCAGTGTCATCAGGGCTAGGGCGAATAGCGCGCGCACCGCCACCCACAAAGCCACGAGCGAATAGCGCGCGCGCCGCCACCCACAAAGCCACGAGCAAATAGCGCGTGCACCGCCACCCACAAAGCCACGAGCGACAGCTAAAGGTTCCAGGCTCTGCCGACGCTGGCTGCCCGCGCCGCTGAGCCGCCGCCGTGGGCTTCCTCCGGCTGCGGGCCTCGGCGTCCGTCCGCTCGCCCTACCTAACAGCCACAGCCGTTACCCGAACACCGCACGCGTGAAAGGCCGTCTTGTCCCCCACGCCCCGGCGTGTGTTCGTTCTCCACCTCGCCTCTGCTCGTCACCCTTAAAAACGCCTGAAAAGCTACAGCCCGGGGACTCTCCGAGCAGCCCCGGTAAGTCCGCACGTCCAGCGTGGACCATCTCAGCCCGGAAGAGCGCCGCCCCGCCGCCCTCGCGGGCGGCGCCTGGGGCACGGCCGTTTGCCAGCCCAGCCCCACCGGGGCCCCGGTATCTCACAATCCATGAGTCACAGACCCAAGCCTCCAGGTGTGGCTGAAGCTGGAAACACGGGGACAGGGATCCCAGGCCTGGAACCCGCCTCCGTCCTCAGTACGTAATGAGGAGCAGAGCGAACGGCGGTGACGCACGAGGCAGACGGGGGGTGACACTGTTCCCCGTGTCTTCTCCTCGTCACTAAACTCAGAGACACCAACCATTTAAGAGCCACTGTCTAATAAAGGGCTGTGAGTCCCTGATCCAAACACTAGAAATTACGGGAGAGAAGAATCATCCACCACCTCTTATTCTCTTCTTTCGAGGGTAGGCATTTGACTTATGTTCGGGTTTATCCATTCCAAAGTTGTCAGAAGGCACGATCTAAATACCAACCCTGGCCTTTTAGAAAAGTCATCACAAACATATTATTCATAAGCAACACTGCCGTCATTCCAGAAACAGGCTTACATAAGTGCGGAAAAGTGTGAAATAATTCCACATTCATTTACTGAGCACACACTGCCTTCCATTTGCACACGGGTTCCTGCAAATGACAAAGCACCTTCCCAGGCGCCCTCTCTGGGAAAGAAAGGGGCCTTCGGCTGAGCCTGCTGTGTGCCGGGTCTGTGCCAGCTGCCCCTGCATCCACGGGGCGAAGCGGAAAAGATGCTCGTGGAACAGGGTCTGTAAACGGGAGAAGCCTCCGGTTCAAAGGCGGCTCAGCTCTACACACAGCCCCTCCGCTCGACCCCAAATAGAGCGACTCTCCATTTTCTGAAGGCCCCCCACCTTTATTTTAATCTGAACAGGTGGTGATTTCCCAGACGCCGGGACATCCTCTGTGCTGTTTAGGAAAATAGAGGTATATTCCTTCCGATTGGATCTCTACATCTCAGTAGGTGCATCCAGGCAGCAGCTCTCCTGCTGTTCCCTTGGTTACCACGTCTAGGAGAGCTAAGTGTCCATACTGATGGACGCCGAGAGGGGCCACTCTCAAAGACGGACATCCTCTAAGCCAGCACACCCCACCCTTTCTGGCACCAGAGATCGGCTCGTGGAGGGTAAGTTTCCCTGGAGCCTGGGGAGGGTGGTGCCGGAGGGTGGCTGGTTTGGGGATGATTCAAGCGCCTTCCAATCCTTGCGCTCCTTTGAGAACCTAGCGCCGCTGCTGATCCACAGGAGGGAGAGCTCGGTGGCTGAGTGACGGGTGTGATGGGGTGTGCATCGTGGGTGACGGCTGTGTGTTCAGTCGCTCAGCCGTGTCCGACTCTTGGCAACCACATGGACTGTAGCCCACCAGGCTCCTCTGTCCAAGGGAGTCTCCAGGCAGGAACACTGGGGTGGGCTGCCGTGTCCTCCCCCGGGGGAGCTTCCCGCCTCCTGTGCTGCAGGCAGGGCCCAGCGCCGTGAGGGGCGGGCTGGCTGTAAACCCAGGTGAAGCCATGCTCCCCGGCTACTGCCCACCTCCAGCTGGGCACCCCGTCCCTAACAGGCCACAGGCGGTCCTGGTCTGCGGCCGGGCTGGGGACCGTGCTCTAAGCCAATCTTCAAGTTCCGTACGTTCAAAGGGCAAAAAAAGGAACTACCGTTGACCCCTTTTGAGCGGCTCAGGTCCAGTTTTATTGTTTTCAGTATAAATACTTCAGTACCACACAAGTCATGGTGAGTTGAATCTATGGATGGGGAACCAGGGATACAGAGAAACTCTGGCTGTAAAGTCACACTCGGATTTTCAACTGCGCAGAGGGTGGGTGCTCTAAGCCCCACATTGTTCAAGGGTCAACTGTATTTCTCCTTATTCTATTCTGCATTTCTAAATTTCCTATCTCATATTTACTTCATTGTAGATTGGTCTTTGGTTCCACCAGCTGACTTTTTACCTTTAGTTTGCATACTGCATTAACATTGGCAAAGCAAATTCAGAAAAGCTACTCAATATTGATTTAATATGTTTTTTTGACCAAGGCAACAGCAAGCCTGTAGGAGTCTGCAAAGGCAGTGTGTTGTAGATAAAAGGCAAATATATCAAACAATTTGAAAGAACTGCAATTTCCTACAACTTAGCTAAAGCTCACTGCCTAGGAAACTGCTTTTAGGGATCCAGCTTTTAATGATTGGATGAGATTTTTGTAATTAGCATACTTAGTCTAGGTAGATGAGTATAACTGAAAAGCTTAAAGCGCTTTCCTTCTTAATTAAGCATTCCTCATCACATTCTGAATTCTCCTTCCCACCCGCCCATCCTCACAGCTGGCAAAACAGTGCACTGTAATTTATCTTCGCATTAAAATGATTACAAATTCAGAATGAGTGGAGTTCAAATTAAGTTTTCACATGGCAAAGAACACCCGGTTTAAAAGTTAATGAAGAAAGTGACCATTCTATCTTGTCAAAACATAAACACTTCTAGAAATTAATTAGCTTTTTCCCAGCAGAAGGGAGAAATCATCTGTCTTCCTTGCTTGTCTACAAAAGTTATCACACCAGAATATGATAGTCTTATAAACATGATTCTGTTTTGCATTGGTCTCATCCTGACACTTCCTAACCCTCTAAATTACTCATTGGAGATACCGTTTGAGTTCTAGCATTTTGCTTAAGAGCAAGAACTCTCAGCTCCAGCACTTTCTTGCTGAATAATCTATGGCCAGTCAGCTTACACGCTCTGCTCCTCAGTTCTCCCATCTGTAAAATGAGGATAACAAGCATATCTTCTACACAGAGTAGCTATAAAGTTAAAGGCATATATATATATAATCCATGTTAATATACATTCCTAATACGTATAAGCACTTGGAAGAGTCTTTGGCAGACAATAAATGCCAAATAAATAGGTGGTACCAGTGGTGAGGAACCCACCTGCCAATGCAGGATATATTAGAGATGTGGGTTCGATCCCTTGGTTGGGAAGATCCCCTGGAGGAGGGCATGTATCCACTCCAGTATCCTTGCCTGGAGAATCCCACGGACAGAGGAGCCCAGCAGGCTACAGTCCATGGGGTCTCAAAGAGTTGGACAAAACTGAAGCAACTTAGCACGCACACACAAGTATTATTGTAATTACTATCACACCTACCATCACCTCAGAAGGAACAGGGATAGTCTACGGGATTCTTTAAATGCTCCTCTGCAAACCACTTTCTTGCTAAGTATATTTTGAATTAACCTATAGAAGAAACAAGGTGGATTTTGGATGTTGTCATTAGAATGTCATAATTACGGCTGCATGGCAAATGTCAAGATAAGAGATTTATACATGAACATATAAAAACAAGTAATGATTTTAAAAGTTATAGTATGAAGCCTTACTATCATGAGTGATTTACATATAGTTAATTATCTTCAAATTAAGAATGTGCTGAGACAATTTATGGCATGTTTTCTCTGTGCTGTATCAAGAATAATAGTGATAGAGTAAAAAAAAAGAAGAATACTGTAAAAAGATACATGCAGGAACTTCCCTGGCAGTCCAGTGGCTATGATGCTGCATATCCAATGCAGGGGCACAAGTCTGATTCCTGGTCAGGCAACTATGACCCCATGTGCCATGTGGCCAAAAAATAAATTTAATAAAAAAAGATATATGTAAAATATCAGTCCCATCTCATCTGGTGCGACAGTCACGCTGTTATCAATAATAAATATCACTGCATTCTTTGGACAATCCAAAACGAGAGCAAAAAGCTTATTTGAACAGTCTTCATGTTTTGTCATTCGTCACCCTGATGTGTCATCCAAACGCATCTGTCTAACAGTTTTACTGAGATATAATTCACACGTCACACACCTCACCCACTGAGTGACCACAGTTCAGTGGTTTTCAGGCACACACACAGTTATGTTACCATCACCACAGTCAAGCTGAAAACGTCTCATCACCCCCCAGAGAAGCTCTGCACCCATCAGCAACCACCCTCCCCTCCCCTCCCCGCCGCTGGGGCCACGTTCTGCCTCCACGGATCTGCCGGCTTGGGACGCAGCACGTCAGAGGCGTCAGAGACATGTGTCGTCCTGCGTGTCCCTCTACTTAGCATGAGTCAAAATCCATCCATGCAACAGCTTTTATCAGTGCTCTGCTCCTTACTGCCGAATAACACTTCTTGCACAGATATATCACACATAATTAACCCATTTGTCAGCTCTCAGACATTTGAGTTGTTCCTGGTTCTGGCTACTAGGAAAAATGCCACTCTGAAAATCTGTGTAAAATTTTTATACAGACATGTGTTTTCACTTCTTTTGAATATATATCTAGGAGTAAAATTGCTGGGTCACATGGTAATTCTATGTTGAGTCTTTAAGGAAATGCCAGAATGATTTCCAAAGTGGCTGCATCATTTTCTCTTTCTACCAGCAGTGTCTAAGCGTGCCAATTTCCCCAAAACCTTGCCAACACTTGTTATTATCTGTCTTTCTGATTGTAGCCATCCTGGGGATATGAAGTGGTATCCAAATACATTTTTAAGATACAAAAATACGGCTCTTCCCTGGTGGTTCAGTGGTAAAGAATCCTCCTGCCAATACAGGAGATGCAGGTTTGACCCCTGGTGGGGGAAGAGCCCACGTGCAGCAGAGCAACTAAGCCCACGCACTGTAATGAGAGAAGCCCCCATGGCGAGAAGCCTGTCACCACAGCTAGGGAAAAGCCCACACAGCAACCAGGACTTAGCAAAGCCAAAAATACATACATATGTCTAAAAAAATTTTTATTAATAAAAAAAAATCTGCTCTTGTTAAGGTCATCACTCCAAAAAAATATTAAAACATGCAAATACACTGGGCAAGGAAGTAAATCTTTTAGGACAAGGGAAAGCACAGAGAGATTAGGAAAATGATTCCACAGTCAGGTTAGAAAATAAAGCAGGATATGTCTTTAAATGTTACTCAATTTCATACCCTTATGCAACCAGCTGCCCTTACCAAAGTGTCAGGACTGTGGAGCCAGCCCCCAGTTTCACATCTGGAGCTTATAATAATCATAGCAACCACTACTCTTGATTTATTGATTTATTTTACAAAGTTCCCACGTTATGCCCAATTTGATCCAAAACCACAAATCTTACTTGGAAGAATATTCCCATTCTGCAGGCACAGTCACTGAGGCCCAAAGAGAGTAACTGACTTGAAAAAACATATTTAAAAATAAATGCATCATCCATACATGAAACATCCATATATACATTCATAAACAAATGTTAAATAGCATTCACAGAGCTGAACCTGGAAGCCAAATTCTGCATTTACAATACCAATCATAGTGCCTCCTTTCCTCATCACTTTTATTTGCCTCATCTTTCATGACCCAGAAAGCAATGGAAAGGAAAGAGAAGGAAGAGAGCAATTCTGTGTGTGTCTGTAAAGCAACCAGAGGCAGGAAGCCTGGACATCACAAAGTCCCCACAATCAGTCTGTGAGACAGCAGTATGTGAAAACACGTTGTGATCATGACAGCAAGGAGGTTCGCATCCCTACTCCTCTGTGGGAGGTTCCTCTGGTAACCAAGAAACCACTGGCGTGCACGGCCAACTCAAATCCCTCAATTCTGAATATTACGGTAGTATATTTAATTACATACACTAGTCATTCAGACATCTTAGGAATAGATGTGTACTTGGTACTCAGCACAGTGCTAAGATGGTAGAGATTTTTAAAAAGCAACGATGACAAGGCTCCAAAGCAAAATTCAACAACTAACATTTACTAAGCCTTTTACAGGTAGCATCTCCTCACTCAATCCTCACAAAATCCCTGCAAGAGAAGGGAAACCGAGGCACCAAGAAGTTAAGCAAACCGTCCCCAAGTCACAGGACTAGTAAATGGAGGAGCCGTAATCAGAAGCCCCAGCAAGCTGGCTCTAAACCGGTGTTCTCAGCCAGCAAGCAGGCCTTCTGGCTAGATCCGGCTCAGCTGGAAGGCACGTGCGGTGACGCAAGGCGACCAATAACCTCCTTAACTACGACAAACCCCAGCTGAATGCTCTTTAATACCTGAAGCCCAGAGGAAAGTCATCATGTGGGGTGCTTATCTTGCCTTTTTACAGGTGAGCAGACAAGCCCAGACGAGTGAGTGCACTTGTCCAAAGTCACAGAACCGTCACATTAAGGCTGGCATGGTGCTGACTGCAGGCCAGGTACTGCTCCAAGCACCAACTCAGCTACTGAACCGTCATCACAACACCAGGAGGGAGGTTCCATTATCAGCCCTCCTTCCTAGTTAAGTAACTTGTCCAAGACCTCGGGCACCAGTAAAAGTAGCAAACCTGATACACAGGGCTTTAAAGCTTTCCTCAAAACAACTTAATGGTGACTCTTGGCAACAAAGTAGCTGCGCAGAAGTTCAAACCCAGGTCTACTAACCTGAGTGAGAGGGAGCCCTCTGTCTTCCTACACTAAACCTGCCTCGGCGCAGAGGGGTTCAGGGGGAAAGAGTGTTCCGGGGACTCCCCTAAGGATGGGGCAATCACGCCTGTGATTGAAGGAGAAAGTGCTTTCTGGAGAGAGGCACCATGCAATATTTTACTTTTTCTTATTATTACTTTTTTTTATTATTGAGATGATAGTTTGAGTATCCTTTGGAAAACAATCTTTCATAATGTGATGTATTTTTAAAATGTCTCTTTTTATTGTAGTAAAAGTCACATAATCTAGAACATACCATTTTAACTATTTCTTAAAAGGAAGTGAAACATACTCAATTGAGCTGATAAATTAAAATGTTAGTGTTTCAAATTCAATCAGAAAAGTTTTACTTTTTTTTTTTTTCAATTAGAAAACCTCTTGATGGAAAAGAAGCTTTTATTCTCTTGAATTTTGGCTATATATTAAAAACCACCAAGGAATAGAAAGTGCAGTTTGCCTTTCGTAACGTTATACTCAATTAATTCTGACCTCCAATATTTGCTTCCTCAATCTAGCAGTGGTTCCCAAACCTTTAGGGATCTCTGCAAGGGTCTCTCTCCTCCGGGCTCTGAAACCAGCGTTTTAGACACCAAAACGAACCTGGAGACTCAGGCCAATAAGGAGAAGGCAGGGGCGCGCATGCCGTCTGACGGGACTAGAGGCCCAAAAGCAAGTGGCTCTGACGCTAAAGCCAAGGAGTTCTGTTTTCCCTGGCAAACCGATCGGAGACCACAAGCCCAGCAGCTGCGGAACCGGTCAGACCGTCAGCACAACCCTCAGAGACGCATCCAAGGACCGCGACGGGATACGAGTGATGGGGTCTGAGCCGGAGGCCCCGCCGGTGTCCGGCGCGGGGACGCAGTCAGGGCGCAGCGGCCCGGACCAGTGCGCTCCGCCCGAGGCGTGCGCGGGGAGCGGGCCCGGGGACGAGGCGGGACCCGGGCCTCCACACCCCTTGCAGACCCGGGCGCCGACCCACGGGCGCGTGCGGACGCCGGCTCAGGCGTGGGGTTTCCAGCCTTCCGTTCGGGTCCATAAGGACCTTTCGGGGGGAGCCGTGATCAGCCCCGCTTCACGGATGATGACACCAGGGCTCAGGGCAGCGACGCGAAATCTGCACCTTAAATGACGGCGTCGCGGGCTGGCGGCTTCCCCGCGGAGGACCGGGGCCGGCTGCGGGCTGCCACGCGCCCCTCGCGCCCGGCGGGGCGAGACCCCGGCGCCCTGGCAGGGGCGCGCGCGCCCACCTCCCGAGGCCCCCGCGGCCCCCGCTCCCGCCGCCCGAGCTCCCCAACGTCCCGCGGGCGTCCGAGCGGCGGAGGGCTGCAGGAACCGGGCGGCGGTGAGGCCGGCTGCGGGCTGCCGGCTGCCCATGCGACCCTCGGCCCGGCCCAGGGGCCAGGCTGGCAAGACCCCGGAGCCTCCCGCGCGCCCCCCTCCCGAGCCCTGCGCGCCCCGCGAGCCCGCGCCTGCCCGGCCGCAGCGAAGCCGGGGCCGGTGGAGCCGCGGGAGCGCGGGCTGGCGGCGCCCCGCCTCACCGCAGCTGCTCGCCGGTGACCAGGACCTCCGCCATGCGTTCGAGCTCGCGCTGCCGCGCCCCGCCGTCGACGCCGCCGCCCCCCTCCATGGCCCGCGCCGCGCCCTCCGTCTCCGCGGTCCGCCGTGGGCTCGGTTCCGAGCCCCAGCCTGCCCGCACTGACGCCGCCCCCGCCATGTTTGCTGGGGGCGGTGCGGAGCTCACACGCCATTGGCTGCCGCGGGGAGGCGGTGGGCGGTGCCCGGCGAGCCCGCCCACCTGGGGCGTGGCCGATCCCCGCGTGGCCGGGGGCGGGGCCGAGAGGGAAACATCAACACGCGGCGGGGCGACTCTGAGCGCCGGCTGAGCCTGTGGGTCTGGTCCGCAGGCTCCTCCTTGACGCGCACAGCTGGTCTGCGAGGTCCTGGGCACGGGCGGGGAGGCTACTACGCAAGGGTGCCGGCATTTTTGTTATGTCGTCCACGTCCCCGACTGCCAGGATAGAAATCATCATTTCCCTAAGCAGTGAACTGGGAAGGGTGTACACGTCATTGAAGGGCTTCAAGAAATTAACCATGCTTCTCGCCCAACCTTCTCACCAGAGACGGCTTACCTACCTTTGCTGTTGCTGTTCAGTCGTTCAGGCGTGTCCGATTCTTCGCGGCCCCCTGGACTGCAGCACGCCAGGCCTCCCTGTCCATCACCAACTACCAGAGTTTGCTCAAACTCACGTCCATCGAGTCGGTGATGTCATCCAACCATCTCATCCTCTGTCGCCCCCTTCCCCTCCCGCCTTCAATCTTAGCATCAGGGTCTTTTCCGGTGAGTCAGTTCTTCGCATCAGGTGGCCAAACAATCGGAGTTTCAGCTTCAGCACCAATCCTTCCAATGAATATTCAGGACTGATTTCCTTTAGGATGGACTGGTTGGATCGCCTTGCAGTCCAAGGGACTCTCAAGAATCTTGTTCAGCACCATGGGGGTAATCAATGAAGAATGCTGGATTGGAATCAGACGGACTTGGGATCCAGTGGCATTCCTATAATTTTCTAACTAAATATGCTTAATTCCTAGTTTCTTCCTGTACAAAATAAAAATAATCGTGGTTTCCACGTTGTTGACATCTGCTGCATTAAAGATGCTTCAGGTAGTTGTTACCTCCTTTAATTGCAACAAATGGTAAAATGAGTATTGCCCTCATTTTACTCAGGAAGCAGGCCCAGAAACATCAGGCAACTTGAGCCTCATTGTCCAAAACTATGAGAATCATATAACATATAACTTGCAACCTTATTCTAGTTATTTAACTTCTCTCAGACTCAGTTTTCTATCAATATAGCAGGAGTAATTCCTACTTTATAGGGATGTATAACTTAAGTGAAACAACATTATGTAAAGTTCCCAGGTATATGCTATGTGTTCAATAACATCATTATTTTTTGAAGTACTTTTATTTATTCTTTATTGTTGGCTGTGCTGGATCTTCGTTGCTGCTTGGACTCTTCTCTGGCTGTGGAGAGTGAGGGCTACTCTATTGCATGGCCTGGACCTCCTGCTGCGGGGCTGCTCTCACTGTGGAGCCCCAGCTTCAGGGTCCGGGGGCTTCAGCTGAGGCTTAGTTGCTCTGCAGCACAAAGAATCTTCTGGAGCAGAGATGGAACCTGTGTCTCCTGCATTGGCAGGTGGTTTCTTAACCACTGGACCACCAGGGAGATCCCTCATTATTGCTTTTAATATGAAAAAGAAGAAGATAAAGAAGGAGAAAAAGGTGAAGAAATTCTTGCCAGATACTTTCCATTGTGTTTTTGTTTCCAGACAAATCCATTTTTCTCAAGTTATCTCTAATTAATATTTGATTATTAATAGGTCTTCAATATAAAGAAAAGAGAAGGCAGACCTGGCCCCACTAAATCTCTCTTTGATTAATAGTTTTAAGCTTTTTGAAAGTGTAAAAGGAAAAAAAAATGTACCTATTCCTAATTATTTGTTGTTCAAACAATATTTTATTTTATCCAAAAGCTCTAACTACATATTTTAAATCATATCACTATTATGATTGTCTTCCGGCTTTTCTCCCTTTAAATCTAGTCATGTTTTCATTTGAATTCAGACAGTTTTCTTCATCTGAAAAATGAAAATGAAAAAAAATTATGTAAAATATTTTCCTGTTTAATAGTTTGTGATTAAAACTTCATGATAAAAACTTTTATTATAAAAGTTTATGATTAAAAAAACTATTTAAAAAGCACCTTAACATAAGGGGGGGCGGGCAATCAAGTCAATAGTATACCTGATACCACTACTCCAGTGAGAGGTAGTGTAGAATTTACTTTTCATGCTCAATGAGAAGGTTCTGTGTGTGTTTGTGTGTGTAGATGTGATCAGGAGTTGGGATGCCGGTGGGCTATTATTGTTTTCATCTTTCTTTTCATGTAGGAAACACACCATGTTCCACTTGGCTAGAAAACAGACCCTTTCTCCTAACTAAGGGGAAGGTTCGTGATCTGACTCCAGAGGACCTGTGAGCACAGCTGGCCCAGAGCAGCGTGTGAAGAGCAGGTGCCCTTGAATGAGAAGAGGGCATGGACACGGCGATCCATCCCAGATCTCCAGAGGACGGAAAATTCCTGTAGATCGTGGTTTGATTCCTGGCTCCACTGAGACAAGTTCATTATCTTTTCTAAAATTCATCTCCCTTTGCAAAACCAGGATAATACCACCGATCCCACAGGGTTGTTGGAAGGGTTAAATAAAGCTGAATGAGCCCGCCTGTCACAGACAGAGGCTATTAAGCCTGCGCCTCCACTCCTGCTCTCCCTACTCACGTGCGTCATGCCTCGTGGCTTTCACGTTCTCGGACCAGTGCCCCTCAGACTTGTGGTCGATATGGATCACCTGTGTGCATGCACAGGCATATGAGTGTGTGCGTTTTTAATCCATTGAAGACTGGCACTTTGGCAAAATACAATAAAAATGAATTTTAAAACCCATGCAAAGCAGAAGCCCCCATTTTTTACTGTTTGGCAAACAGACAGAAAATTTTCAAATTGCTATAAACATTTCTAAACGATTTCTCTCAATATCTGTGAGTCTCAGTGTCTCTCCATACAGGTAAGGGTTATCAGCTGGCAGATCACGCTTTGAATAGTTCTGGAAAAGGGGTGAACAGCAGTGTGAGAAGATGAATAAAGTCTGTGAAAAAATACTGTTGACTACAAACTTAATAACATGTTAGCTGTCATTACTGTTTGGAGAAGGAAATGGCAACCCACTGCACTATTCTTGCCTGGAGAATTCCAAGGAGAGAGGAGCCTGGCGGGCTACAGTCCATGGGGTTGAGAAAGAGTCGGACACGACTGAGCAACTCACACACGCGTGTCACTGTCACTGCCTCTCCATATACACCTGTATTATTGCCACTTGACCTTAAAGATGAACTGGAATCTCACCTTCTCTGTGCCATTTGCTTGCACTGCCCCAAGTGGCTTGTGGCTTCTGTCTACACATTCTCATGGTATTCAAAGATGTACGTTATTCTTAACCATTAATACAAGTCTAGAGTCTCCAGCTGCCACAATTTTTATTCTCTTTCTGGGAATAGAAGTAGATTGATGGCTTAACAATATCCTGTCCAGATCTTTCTGTTGCTCCTTTAAGGAAGGGAAGTTGTCTTTAAAAGTTAAATGTAAAAATAGAAGAAAATTAAATTCTGATGTGTTCATCATTCATACTAGCTTCAATATTTTTGCCACCATTTTGTACCGATAGAAATAAAACATTACCAATAAATTTGAGGTCCTCCTGTCAAGCTCATTCCCAAATTCTTGACCTTGTGTGTCAGAAATGCTTAACTTTGGTATATGCTGCCACCACGTGATTTTCTTTTGCAATGACACTAAATGATACAAGGCCATTCGGGTATGACCTAAATCAAATACCTTATGATTATATAGTGGAAGTGACAGCTAGATTCAAGGAATTAGATCTGATAGACAGAGTGCCTGAAGAACTATGGACAGAGGTTCGTGACATTGTACAGGAGGCAGTGATCAAGACCATCACCAAGAAAAAGAAATGCAAAAAAGGCAAAATGGTTGTCTGAGGAGGCCTTACAAATAGCTGAGAAAAGAGGAGAAGTGAAAGGCAAAGGAGAAAAGGAAAGATATTCCCATTTGAATGCAGAGTTCCAAAGAATAGCAAGCAGAGATAAGAAAGCCTTCCTGAGTGATCAATGCAAAGAAATAGAGGAAAACAATAGAACAGGAAAGACTAGAGATCTCTTCAGGAGAATTAGAGATACCATGGGAACATTTCATGCAAAGACGGGCTCAATAAGGGACAGAAATGGTATGAACCTAACAGAAGCAGAAGATATTAAGAAGAGGTGGCAAGAATACACAAAAAAACTACACAAAAAAGATCTTCATGACACAGATAATCACGATGGTGTGATCACTCACCTAGAGCCAGATATCCTGGAATGCAAACTCAAGTGGGCCTTGGGAGGCATCATTATCAACAAAGCTAGTGGAGGTAATGGAATTCCAATGAGCTATTTCAAATCCTAAAAGATAATGCTGTGAAAGTGCTGCACTCAATATGCCAGCAAATATGGAAAACTCAGCAGTGGCTACAGGGCTGGAAAAGGTCCAATGCCAAAGAATGTTCAAACTACCGCACAATTGTGCTCATCTCACACAGTAGTAAAGTAATGCTCAAAATTCTCAAAGCCAGGCTTCAACAGTACATGAACCATGAACTTCCAAATGGTCAAGCTGGATTCAGAGGAACCAGAGATCAAATTGCCAACATCCACCAGATCATCAAAAGAGCAAGAGTTCAGAAAAACATCTACCTCTGCTTTATTGACTATACCAAAGTCTTTGACTGTGTGGATCACAACAAACTGGAAAATTCTGAAAGAGATAGGAATTCCAGACCACCTGACCTGCTTCTTGAGAAACCTGTATGCAGGTCAAGAAGCAACAGTTAGAACTGGACATGGAACAACACACTGGTTCCAAATAGGAAAAGGAATACGTCAAGGCTGTATATTGTCACCCTGCTTATTTAACTTCTATGCAGAGTACATCATGAAAAACGCTGGGCTGGATGAAGCACAAGCTGGAATCAAGATTGCAAGGAGAAATATCAATAACCTCAGATATGCAGATGATACCACCCTTACGGCAGAAAGTGAAGAGGAACTAAAGAGCCTCTTGATGAAAGTGAAAGAGGAGAATGAAAAAGTTGGTTTAAAGCTCAACATTCAGAAAACTAAGCTCATGGTATCCAGTCCCATCATTTCCTGGCAAATAGATGGGTAAACAGTGAAAACAGTGTCAGACTTTATTTTTTTGGGCTCCAGAGTCACTGCAGATGGTGATTGCAGCCATGAAATTAAAAGACGCTTACTCTTTGGAAGAAAAGCTATGACCAACCCAGACAGCATATTAAAAAGCAGAGACATTACTTTGCCAACAAACGCCCATCTAATCAAAACTATGGTTTTTCCAGTGGTCATGTATGGATGTGAGAGTTGGACTGTAAAGAAAGCTGAGCACTGAAGAATTGATGCTTTTGAACTGTGGTGTTGGAGAAGACTCTTGAAGACTGCAAGGAGATCCAACCAGTCCACCCTAAAGGAAATCAGTTCTGCGCATTCACTGGAAGTAAAGAGGAAAAGTTACAATTTTACCTCCTTCTGCTTCTGTAACTCACCTTCCCCCTGCAAAGTCTGGATCACGTAGGTCACGTAGTCGCAGAAGGTGCGGACTTGCAGTGCTAGGAACTGGAGTTTCTCTCACTCAGGCTTGTCCTGCTCTTTGCAATCATCCCGGCCCCTGCAAAGCTGCTTAATCGTGCCTATCCAGGCCAGGCATCCCCCTCCCCATCTCTACCACTGTTCCCTGGCGAGCCAAAGCCCTCAGTTTAAACCAGCCTATTAACAGCTAGAGTTGCTCACTCCAGTCTGTCTGTAACTCTGTAATCCCTTTGTTCAGGGGTCAGAGCTTGGAGCATTAACTCCTCTGGGCCCGCAGGCGTAAAAACCCTGAGTTCTCCAACTCTGAGTGTGGTGCTTGGTTCTGCAACAGAAGGACTGGTGCCGAAGCTGAAACTCCAATACTTTGGCCAGCTGATGCAAAGAACTGATTCATCAGAAAAGACGCTGATGATGGGAAAGATCGAAATTAGGAGGAGAAGGGGACAACAGAGGATGAGATGGTTGGATGGCATCACTGACTCGATGGACATGAGTTTGAGCAAGCTCCGGGAGTTGGTGATGGACAGGGAGGCCTGGCGTGCTGCAGACCATGGGGTCACAGAGTCAGACTTGACTAGGTGACTGAACTGAAGTGAACTGAAATGACACTGGGTCTCTGGAGGAAAAGGGCCACTCAAGAAGGCCTTTGGGAAGCGGGTGGAGGTGGGGAGGGGGTGATTTCTCTCCTTATTGGGAGTGTTCCTGGCTTTTAGTGAACATGGACTAGGGAAGCTAAATATTCCCATTTTCTTGAGACAACAGCTCACCATTAGGGAAATTCTACTTTTAATTTTTTAAGGAACCTGCATATTGTTTTCCATAGGGGCCGCACCAAGTTACATTCCCACCAACAGCAGGTTTCCTTTTCAAGGATGCATACTTTAATCCCTATGACAATTACTTTAAAAATTCAAAGAGAAATGGCTAAAAGATCAGTAGGTAAATTATAATGAGATTCTTTCTTAAAGATTTCAAGAAATCCACAGGAGGACAGAAAAGGAAGAAAAGAATTAAAAGAGGTGGAAAATAGTAGTCACAGCTGGATCATAAAATAAGTGATAAAATTAAAACGACTGAAATCACATGGAGTATATTCTCCATGTATAAGCCATACCATACAACATTAAACTAAAAATGAATAAATACCTAGAAAAATCACAAATACAATCTGGAATACAGTGCACTCCTAAATAATTCATAGGTCAAAGAAGTAATCACAAAGAAAATTAGAAAATATTTTGAACTGTGTGATAACGAAAGTTAACCTTTCAAAATGTCTACAGTACTAAAGCTAAAGCAGAGCTTTGAGAAAAATCTATAGTTTTAAGCATGTGTATTAGTAGAGGAGCCTAAAATCAATTAAATAAATTATAAGAAGATAGAAAAAGAAGAGCAAAGCAAACCCGATGTAATCAGAAGTTAATACTAAATAAACATTTATTTTCCTTTTTCCAATGGGCATAAGGAGACTTCTGGGGGTACTGAGAATGTTCTGTGCATTTTGATTGTAGTGGTGGTTTCACCAGTGTGTAAATTTGTCAAATCCTTAATTTATACACTTTAAATGGATGCAATTTATTTTACCTAAATTATATCTCAATATAGTCAATTTCCCTGGAGAAGGAAGTGGCAAACCACTCCAGTATCCTTGCCTGGAAAATCCCATGGGCCGAGGAGCCTGGTGGGCTGCAGTCCATGGCGATGCTAAGAGTCGGGCATGACTGAGAGATTAACAGAAAGTTGATTTAAAAACAAAAAAGTCTTGAGGCAGCAGTGCTTCCTGTAAATTTAGGAAACATCAGGGCACCTGGGGGAGGGGTGGGGTGGAGACTGTATAGGGTGTTATGAGCCTTGATAAGGACTTTGATGCTGTGGACACAGGATCTCAAAGACAAACAGCTTTGCTGACCACCCTGTTCTATATGGGTTAAATCTTAACCCCCTGTGGTTGACCATGGCCAGGGCGACCTGAAAGGAATTCAGGATAAAAACTCGAGGAGGCGATCCACGCTTTGGATGAGCAGGCCCTTAGATAGTTAGATGTGCACTCGGAAGAATGTCGGTGACCCCAGACTCGTGCATCTTCCCAGACATAGAAAAGCCCTGAGATCATCTACTTGATACACCTGTTCTTTGTGATCAGCAGGAATCTTTTAACAAGATGTATTCGAGACTGTAGGCTTCCCTGGGAGCTCAGAATCTGGCTGACACTGCAGGAGACACGGGTTTGATTCCTGGGTTGGGAAGACTCCCTGGAGAAGAGAATGGCTACCCACTCCACCATTCTTGCCTGGAGAATTCCATGACAGAGGAGCCTGGCAGCTATGGTCCACGGGGTCACAAAGAGTCGGACACGACTGAGCGACTCACGCTAATGTTAACTGTGCTTGACTGCACATGTCTCCTAAAATCACATATAAACTGGCTTCTCCCCTACCTCCTTTATGTTGAGTGGTTACCTCCCAGCTCTAGTCTTCATAAAGACCCTGATAAAACTAAAATTCACAACTCTCACACTGTGTATTTTTAAGATATTTACTTTACTTTTATTTAGATAGCTTCATCGACTCAGTGGACATGAATTTGAGCAAACTGCTGGAGACAGTGAAGGGCAGGGGAGCCTGGTGTGCTGATGACCGCTGGGAAAACCACAGCCTGGATGGGATGGGCCTTGTGGACAAAGTCATGTCTCTTCTTTTTAATATGCTCTCCAGGTTGGTCATAGCTTTCCTTCCAAGGAGTAAGCATCTTTTAATTTCATGGCTGCAATCACCATCTGCAGTGATTTTGGAGCCACAAAATAAAGTCTGTCACTGTTTTCACTGTTTCCCCATCTATTTGCCATGAAGTGATGGGACCAGATGCCATGATCTTAGTTTTCTGAATGTTGAGCTTTAAGCCAACTGCTTCATTCTCCTCTTTCACTTTCATCAAGTGGCTCTTTAGTTTTTCTTCACTTTCTGCCATAAGGGTGGTGTCATCTGCATATCTGAGGTTATTGATATTTCTCCTGGCAATCTTGATTCCAGCTTGTGCTTCCTCCAGCCCAGTGTTTCTCATGATGTACTCTGCATATAAGTTAAATAAGCAGGGTGACAATATACAGCCTTGACGTATTCCTTTTCCTATTTGGAACCAGTGTGTTGTTCCAGGTCCAGTTCTAACTGTTGCTTCCTGATCTGCATACAGGCTTCTCAAGAGGCAGGTCATGTGGTCTGGTATTCCCATCTCCTTCAGAATTTTCCAGTTTATTGTGATCCACACAGTCAAACGCTTTGGCATATAACTTAGCACTGAACAATAATGACAACACATTCTGAAAGTGATCAGAATCCACTGGCGGATTTTGAACAGCAGAATGCCATGATCCGACTTAGATTATTGCAAGGATGAAGTTGGTGAAGTGAAAGTTGCTCAGTTGTGTCCAACTCTTTGCGACCCCACGGGCTTTACAGCCCATGGAATTCTACAGGCCAGAATGCTGGAGCACGTAGCCTTTCCCTCCTCCAGGACAGTAGAAGGGAATGTGTATGGGACACACAGCGGAGTGCTTGACTCAGTAAATATTTAATAGATGTTTTTTCTCTTTTCTAAAGCAAAGGAGAACAAAATGGCAAATCAGGCTACTCTGTGTAACATGAAACACTACCTCCCCAGTGGGGAAAATCTGAACTGTTCTGCAAGCAAAGCCTAAAAAGTTTAATTAATAAAAGATGTGACGTTAAACATCTAAGCTACTATGGCTCCCATAGAATGAAATAAATCTTGCTATGAATAAGAACTTCCTTTTCCGAAGTGATTTTTAAGCAAACACAAGGTAATGTGCTTTGCAAGACATTGCTTTATTCTGTTTCTCCTACCATGTGCAATTGTTTCCTCCAGGGAGGCATATCTTGAAAGGCTTCCCCCACAAATATTTCGTGAGGTTTCATCTTCAGTCGGGAGAAGGAAACGGCACCCCACTCCAGTGTTCTTGCCTGGAGAATCCCAGGGACGGAGGAGCCTGGTGGGCTGCCGTCTATGGGGTCGCAGAGTCCGACACGACTGACGCGACTTAGCAGCAGCAGCAGCAGCACCTTCAGTTGCACATCCCACTGTCGCCGGGTGATCTCGTTACCAAACCGAACTGCTCGCCTGACGTGCAGAAGGGCCAATCCACTGGCGCCAGGCCGTGGTGAAGGAGAGGAAACGGAGCAGGCTCCGTGGAGCTCCTGGGCAGGGAGGCCTTTCCAGCAGGTGCTGACTGGGGGTGGGAGCGCGAAGAGACAAGAGGACAGCCAAGAAGCAAAAGCGCGGCCCTGGGGCAGAGCCCAGGCTCCCCCGCAAGGGAGCGCCGAATCTCTGGGCTCTTTTCAGAACGGACACCCCCAAGCGACGGAAGATGTTCGCATTCTTCATCTCGGAGAAGGTCACGTCTGCTGTCCTCAAGGAGCGCATCGGGAGCCCACCACGGCAGTGTGGGCAGAGGGGCCTGGGGCCCGGCCACCGGTCACTCAGAGTCCGGCCCGGCTGGGCGGCAGCGCGCACGCGGGGAAGCTTAGGTCGGCGAGAGTCGCTGGGCCGTGTCCGACTGCACAGTCCACGGGATCCTCCAGGCCAGGATACTGGAGTGGGCAGCCTTTCCCTTCTCCACGGGATCTTTCCAAGCCAGGGATCGAACCCACATCTCTCGCAACGCACGCGGATTCTTTACCAGCTGAGCCGCCAGGTAACCCCTTCACGTGATGAAAGATTCATGCAAAGCGTATGTCAAGGCCCGCCCGCCGCTGTGCCGACGGCCAGGAGAGCGGGGTCCCGGCGGAAACCCGGCGCGGGGCGCAGCGGAGGGGCCGGACAGCAGTCTCGCCCCGCCCCGGGGTCTCGGCCCCGCCCGGGCACGCCCGGCCGCCGGGCGCGCCTGAGCCGCCGCCCCGCCCCGTCCCTGGCCCGCCCATCGAGGCCGCGCTCCCCCCGGCGGCGCGCTTTTCCCGCGCGGTTTCCCGAATCGGGGGCCCGGCTCGGTCGCCCCCCGGCCCCCGGCGGCGATGGAGAGGACCCGCGCCGAGGTGGACGCGACGCTGCAGACCGCCAAGCTGGACGCGGCCGAGCTGCTGCCCGCCGCGCACTGTCTGCGCTTCGGGCCCGCGGCCACCGGCGACGTGTGCCTGCTGGAGCTGGAACCCGCGCTGTGCGCGCAGCTGCGCGCCGGGCGCAGGTGGGGGACGCGGGGGCGCAGAGGGGCCGGGGGCCAGGGCCGGGGGGACACAGCGGGTAGGGGGCCGGAGGAGAGACCCGGGGGCGGGGGTGCAGAGAAGAGCCCGCGTCGCGCCAGCGGCTGCTGGCGGGCGCGAGTCCGGAAGCGGCGTCCGCGGAAGGCGGGGGCTGTTCCAGAACTGCGCTCCCGGGCTGTGCGCCGAGCGCCTGCGCTTTACCGTGACCCCCGGTGATGGTATCAGCATTGTAAATTACAGAGTTCCTCTCGCCTTCTCCTTAGGTACCCAGGGTGTACCCAGGACTTTGCGGGGAGAGGTTTAAAACTTTTTTTAAAGCAGATTTGGTAATTGTGGAAGGCCCTCAAAAAAAAAAAAAAAAAAACAACTTGCTTGGGTCACTACTGATAATCTAAAGCTGTTTTCTAATTCTAGGTCCCCTACACATTTGCTGCAAGACCATGGGTTAAAAAACATGCAGAAGTCCATTCTCTGTCTCAACTTTGTGCAGCCCCTGAACATGAGGAGTTAGGGTTCTTGTTCAACTTTCTTCTGCACTGCTGTCCCTCTCACACCTGTGTTTTATTACGTAGTTGTGGCTCAGGTGGTGAAGAGTCTGCCTGCCATGCAGGAGACCCGGGTTGGGAAGATCTCCTGAAGGCGGGCTCAGCAACCCACTCCAGTGCTCTTGCCTGGAGAATCCCATGTGCAGAGGAGCCTGGTGGGCTACAGACCACGGACTCTAAAAGGGTCGGACACAACTAGAATGACTCACCTTTGTTATCTTATAGGCTTTTAAAAATTGGGGGACTGCCCTGGTGGTCCAGTGGCTAAGACTGCGCTCCCAAGGCAGGGGGCCGAGGTTCAATCCCTGATCAGGGATCTAGATCCCACAAGCTGCAGCTAAGACCTGGTGCAGTTAAATAAATTTGTTTTCTTTTAAAATTATGCCGCCTTTAGGTTGTCTTTCACTTTTCTTACTTTACTCATCGAACATTATTATAAGCTAGTCTTCAGATGCTAGCAGTGAAGGATCTCAGGGAACTGAGGGAGAGGCATCACTGTGGGTTTTCATCCCAGCTGAGTTGGCAGGACTTTGAGAAAAGACTTCAGGTGTGAGCACCAGCTTTGTCCAGTTATAGTTAATCTAGCTGGCAAAAACCAGAATGAAAAGGAATGTTAAAAAAAAATTTTTTTTTGATGAGGGAAGGGGTTGTTGTTTTAAACAAAATATTTGAAAGAGATGGTGCAATGTGGACATATATGTTAAGAGTAGGTACTTGGGACTCTTAAATGTTGTTGTTAGCACCAGGAAGCTTTAAAAAAAAAAAAACACCCTTTATTTTCACTTAAATGAAGGATTCGTTTTTTTTTTTTAATTCAGTCTTTTAGTTCACAGTTTTTATTACTTATTTAAAAGAAGTGTATTGGGTACAGGAGGATTAAATATAGACAAGGAAGATTGCTAGAATCAACTCCGTTTTTGTTATCTCCATTATCTTCGTCATTTATTTTTCTCCTTCCCCCTTCTCACTTTTGACCTTACCCTCTTCCTTCTTGCTTTTTTTCTACCTGTGACTGCTTGTCAGAAACATCATTTACTCTAGTTTGTAAACATACCCATTGCACATTTTTCTTTCAGCACTGTGGCCTTCTTTTCTCAAGGTCCCAGTTTCTTTGCAGCGTAGGTGATGATTAGGCCAGGATGTGCTCATTTGATGGTGAGGGGTTGCTCAGGCCAAAACAGGAAGGACCACTTGGGTGTATACCATGGCCAGCAACATAGTCCTCATCAGGGAGCTTATTAGTAATGCAGAATCCTGTGTCCCATCCCAGACGAATTGCATCCTGACCTGCTTTTTAACAGGGTTCCCTAACGTGCATACTCATAAATTTCAAAGTATTGCTTTAGCGATTTTAGAAAGCTGTGACATCTTGACTGCAGGTTACGGATACTCTTCCTAGTGGTTTACACAAAGAAGCTATGTGGTGACATTTGGCTTCTTTGGATTTGGTGGTGGTTTTTTGCCTATATGGAGTTATTTTTCCTTAGTGAGTCAATTGACCCAGTCCTTGCCCTGTGGAGCCCATCATTGGGGGTGGGGGGGGGTGCCCTGTGAGAGGAGGGGCCAGACATAGCCTCAAGACTCCGTTTTAAATCCTAGAAACCTAGAGGGTTTTGGAACTGTGTGTAATGAGGCTGGCCATTAGTGTCTCAATAAGTCGTGTGTTTTTTTTCCCCATTTTCCTGTAGTCTAGTGATTCGTGGTGATAAGGATGAGCAGGCTGTTCTGTGCAGTGAAGACAAAACATACGATTTGAAAGTAGCAGACACTTCCAATATGTTGCTTTTTATTCCTGGTTGTAAAATTCCAGAGCAGCTGAAGATGGAAGAAACACACTGTAACATTATTCACACTGAGGTACTGTCTTCTATTTCCTAGCTTATTTGAAAAAGACAACATGCTTTTAATTGAAAACTCAGGGTGTGGGACTTCCCTGGTGGTCCTGTGGTTAAGACTCTGTGCTCCCAATGAAGGCAGCATGGGTTCGGTTCCTGCTTCAGGAACTAAGATCTCCCATGCAATGAGGCCAAAAAAAGAAAAAAAAAGAAAAAAAAAAAAAAACCTGGAGGTGTGAAATGTATAATCACAGAGAATCTGAAAATTTCTCTGATGAAATTGGAAATTTCTCAGCATTATTTTTGTTTGGAGTCATGTAAAGTTGTCTTTATTTTCCCAATGTGATGTTTAAGTCCCAGATAAGCTGACCATTTTCTGTAATATAGAAAATTTAGTATTAGGTGACTCATTCTAAAAGTTTTACCTATTTTCAGGGAGTTTTGCTGTGGATAGGTTTTTGAAAGGTGATTCCCTCAAACTATAGCTAGTGCATTAGGTGACATAGGGAAATGAAAAAATATGTTTTTGAGGGAAGTGTGTTTCTCACCTTTGAAGTTGGTTTAGTTCTTGACTGTCCGTAGCCATGTATAACAAATTCTTAATTACTTTGGAGACTACTGATGGCAAATACCAAACAAAAGTTTCTATCCTGGCTAGATAGTTACACATATATAGTCAAAGCACCTTAATTCTATTAGATTAACTTCAAACCAACTACTTCCTAAAAATCGAATTGGAATAGAAATAAGGGAAAATACTGGGACACGTGAGTGGTTCATATGATATTGCTGGAACAGAGGAGCTGCCAGTGAACATGGCACTTTGGTTTCTGTAGAGTTACATCTTTGATTGTAAGGAGCTATAAATTTTGACTTTCATCCTTTTGGAAAAGATGTTATTTTTACCTGTCTTGTGGGTGTTTTGGAGAGGGTAGAAACATCCGTGAGTACCTCTGAGCTCTTCTTACCAGAGTTCTGTGCTCTGGGACCAAGTAAAACTTAACAGAGATCTGCTAGCCAGAGTTTCAGAATCTTTGGGTTGCACTTCACATGCTTAAAGAGGCTCGGTAAGGAATGCACCTGAGCAGAGCAGACTGTCATTGATAAAATGGCAGTGGGTACCCAGGCTCGGGGGTCATAGGGAATGGGGGTCTGTGACAGATTGGGGTGCACAGGCCTCAGGCAGGTGGGTTGGTGCTTCTTGGCCTTGTGGGAAAGCCACCCAGCATTGCCAGACCTTCCGATTTCTTTTGTCCAAATGAAGCTTGAAATTTAGGTTTTGGGGGCAAAATCTCCTTATTTTTCAATGTTGGCAGCTAATTAAAAGTCCATACTAAACTTCCTTTTCTCCCTTAACACAAAGGCACACGCCAACATCTGTGTGCTGGGTCCAGTGGGCAAGGCGCCTCGTTGTGAACTGTGTACGAGCTCAGTGGTCTTTCTGTTTTGGTCCTTGAGCTTTGCTCAGACTCCGAGCCATCTCTGCCAGGCTCTGGACCTTGTCTCATCAGTCTCGGCTTCTACTGGTTTGAGAGTGGATGCGTCCCCTGCCCTTCCGTCTTAGAGCTACAGTGGATCCCAGAGAGAATCCATTTCAGCCTTTTTCCATTTCTTTCATGTGAAACAATTATTGAGCACCTACTGCGTGCTGATGTTGATTGGGCAAATCCTGGAGATTGAAGAGAAGGGTAACAAGAATTTATCCGTCCTTTAGCCGATATCACTTGATTTGAGTGACAGGCCTCTCACTGTTTCTCAAGTCCAGTAAGGAATTAGTTGCTGTTCTACTCAGTGGAAGCTCTTGCATTGAATAGAAGTCTTTCTTTTTTAACATCTGCTTAATTTTAGCATCATGAGCAATACAGAGCAAGAGTGCCCCCTCTTCACTTTAATATCTATGCATAATTTGAAGACTATGATAATGTCTCTTCTTTACTTTCTGTTTTTCAGCCTAAATATATTTTCTCTCTGTTGTTTCCACCTGGTTTGCAGAATTGGCACCTTCCTGGTCATTCTTTTCGGGGCACACTCTTAAGTTTCCAGACTACACTTGAGATGTGGAAGGCAGGAGGAGGGAGTGACAGGAATAGATGGTTGGATGGCATCACCGACTCAATGGACATGCATCTGAGCAAACTTTGGGAGATCATGAAGGACAGGGAAGCCTGGTGTGCTGCAGTCCATGAGGTTGCTAAGAGTCGGACGTGACTTGGCCACTGAACCACAATGACAATGGAAGAAGCTTAATTATCCATTCTCATTATGTTGGCAGTGTCTTCTTGATTGAGGTTTAAACAGATGTGACCTGCAGATGTGTAGCCATGTCAAGCACACGGCTGGATAAGCACCTTCTTGGCAAAAAGCAGAATGACTTGGCTCCCTTTTCTTGCTTCTAATGGAGGATAGATGTGTTGGATGAAATTTTGTATGACATTTTCTTTTAGGATGGCCCCTAAAAGATTATGATGTATTTGTAATCTCTAGATCTTTGGTTTTACTAACAATTACTGGGAATTAAGAAGATGTAGACCTAAACTAAAGAAGTTAAAGAAACTTTTGATGGAAAATACCTATGAAGGACCTGATAGTGAAAAAGAAAAGGATTCCAGTCACTTAAAAGTAAGACTGTTATTGTCATTTTTTTAATTGGAATTTTAAAAATAGAGCTATAGTGACATTGTTTAATGGTGAAATTCTTTTTAAAGTTCATATTATGAAAATTTCACATACCCCAAAGCAGAAAGACTGATAAGTTGACTCTGTTGACCATTTATCAATATTTTTGTCAATCTCATTTCTTCTGTCCCCTACCACCTTCCACCATATTTGTACTAGAAGTTCAACTGATAGACTTTTTTTCTTTGTCATTGGCCTTATTGAGATCTGATTAATATACCAAGCAATTTGCTTATTTTAAAGTGTGTAACTCAACAGCTTTTAGTGCATTCACAGAGCTGTGCGATCATAAACTTGATGAAGCTTAGAATATTTTTTATCACCCCTCCAAGGAAACTCTACCCCTTAGCTGTTCTCTTAGTCCTGCCTCTCTCTCTCTCTCTCTCTCTCTCTCTCTCTCTCTCTCTC